>BSUD01000001.1:169400185-169472427 GCA_033239045.1 Fagopyrum esculentum
ATATATATATATATATATATATATATATATATATATATATATATATATTATAATTTTATATTAATAAGAAATAAAAAAGTATTAAAATACTATAAGAGTAGTAAACTATCATTAGAGATCACAATATGTACAAGAATGTTACCTTTTGTAAACCATAATTAGTGTAGTGTTGTGTTATGTTTTTTCAATCTGATTCATTAAGACACACTTTGGTGCAACTTTTATTTGTTTTGAATGTATTAACTATTAATGTAGGCCTCTTGAATCGGTAATTCGGTGGAGAAAACATGTACAAATGTTGAATATAATCAATGCATAATTTTTTCGAATTAAGCCCGTATGGTCCCACGTGGAACAAGGCCCATACGGGACGAAGAAAAAAATGTGTAAATCTCGTCCCGTCCCGCTTATAATTTGCGGGACATGACGCGAGACGACCTCAATCCCGTCCCTACCAGTCCCATGCCCAACCCTAATGATTACCGTTGGTTTTTTTTTCATGAGTTTTCTTGTACAAATTTTCATGAGTTATATATAATAACTTGTTTGTAAAAATTATATTTTTACACAATTGATCATTTAATAAATACAATCATAAAATTATTAATTACATTTTTAAATTATATTTAAAAAATTATAAACCACAATTAATTTATCAATTTAAATTACACATCTACCCCAACATGGTATGAACCGGGATCGAGAATAGTGGTAGAGACCTTTAAACTCATCTCATTCAGTGTTAGGAATGATGTTTAGACCGTTTAACTGCATCACCGTTCTCGTCGAAGTTTATTTTCTCCGTTCTTATAACAATGATCCCATCATGTATCAAAAATTCTCCGCCCTTTTAACGCCCCTATTTTCTCCTTATATATGAAATAGATTCATTTTCGATTTCGAGTATACAATCAAACCGGGTTAGTGTAAAAACTTTTTAGATAAATGGCAAGTCAATTAAAACATTTAGAACGTGACATAAATCAAAATATCTTATCATATTTGGTGTCCATGTAAGCCTATAGCTTAGTCTTCTTATTCATATATTTCCTACCAAACACAATTTAAGATTTTTAGGGCGTTGACCGTTGACAAATAGCAATACCGACGAGGGGCCCAACAGGCAACAACACCAACAAGAAAATGGCCGCTTAATATTAGGCTTAAGTATAATTTTTTACATTTATAAAGAAAATTCTAACCAAAAAAATTATTGTTTTCAAAATAACAAAAAAAAAAAAGAAATATTTATCATAATATGTACGGAGTAAAACAATTTTTCAGAATAAGAAGGAAGTTAGGGTCGAACATACCCGTAGTTTAAAACTACGAATTTACATGAATATGGTCAATTTAGTTTCACATCGTGTGATCGGTTTGGATCCTCAATTGTTGGCTTCTTGTTGAACGGGCCGTATGGAGGTGGAAGCTTGGATTTACGGTCAGTTGCAATCTTCTTATGTGTCTCTTCTTCCTTCTTCGTAGTCGGACTCGGATTCTGCCAGAGAGAGAAGTTGACGAGCTTATGATTACGGTTTTGGAGGGTCTGATGTGGAGGTTAATGAGTAGGCTACAATGAGATTCTTGGGTTAAATGTAGATTGAGATGAGACGGAAAGTTGGGAGTAAAGGGTCTTATGAATGAATATTCATATAAGCCGTAGTTTTAAACTACGGATTATATACTTAAAATAAATAAATAAACTTCCGGTTTGAAACTGCGGTTTACATAATAAAATAAAAAGAAAGTAGTTTAAAACTACGGTTTATTTTCTTATTGTTGAAGCTATATAAATTTACAAAAGTATACGACGTTGATGTTGATGTGGCGGTCTCATGATTTTTCTCGAAATAGTTTTTTACTAAATCACTAATCAAGCCAATAATTAATTTTACTGGAAATAGATTTTTTAAAAATAATTCTGACGGTTATCCTTATAAAGTAACACATTTGATCAATAATAATCTTGTTGGAAAAACTATATTTTGACCTACTATTTTAATATAAAAAATAGTAAAAATTGTGGGATAATCACAAAAAATAAAACCTCTCAAATAAACTATTTTCTAACGTAACACTTGTGGGAGAAGTTCTACTGTAGCTCCACTTTTACTTTTCGTTATATATATATGGACCCCTAACCATGGTGGATTCATCAATTTATCACGTTCCTATAAGCAATAATCATCTTCGTTATTTCAGGTAAACATTAAATCCCTTCTTCTTAATTTTTTTTTCAACACTAGTGATTCTTTTAGAACATGACATTTGAATTGTTCCAAGGGAAGGAAATTGGAGCATTTTGTTTATCATTCAAAGCTTCAACAAGACCAGACAACATAGTATTCAAAACATGCAACAACGTCATTCGGGATCACATCACCAAAAAAGAATTATTTGCTATTGATTTTTTGCATACAATTTGGGAATTCTTCTAGGAATACTTAAATCACGATGGAATCCTTACATTTTGTTTCCCTTGGTTTAACGAGATGTATCTTTTTTTTTTTATCTAATAAGATTGATGTGTGTTTTGCAGTGTGCCCGACTACTCTCGGACAGATATGCAGACCGCCTGGAACACATGTTGGCATCAACAAAGTTCAAGAAGATATACCATTCTTTGAAGAAATTACAAGTAATATATAATGTCCAAGGAGCTCAAGGCTCCATTAAGCTCTCCTCTTTCTACTCAAGCTTCTCGGATCTCGGCAACCGATAACCGGAAATACCAATAAGCAACCTAAGCAACCAAGTGCTTAACCAGAAAACGTCAACTTCACCTTAGGACACACCACTTCCAACTCTACATCCTTCACACTAACGTCGTCTCAACCGATTGCTATTGATGACTCTTCAAGCCCCAGTAGGGCATATAAAGAGGGCAAGCAGTGAAGCACAATTAACTTAGGTGCGTTGTATCATAGAACAACATCGGGAACGGAAAGATCTCATCAGCATACGTACATTTCAAATAATTTTTTAAGAAATATCCGTACAATACACATTTCTACAAACTAATAAGGTACTTAAAGGGTCCAAATTAATATTTATAATTTTTAACTTCAAATAATTTCAATCATTCTCTCAAATAACAAAATTTTAACTTTATTTTTTCACGATCCAACAAACTCACCAAATATCTTTATTATAATAAATGTTAAGTGGTAAATAAATTAATCTTATTTCAAATGTATAATTAAGAAATATTAATTTCTCACCAACCCAAATTATTTTTTCTATAAATAGAGATTAATTTGGTTCAAACTATTGTTTAATAGAGAAACATCATTAAATAATTGGCACATTATTACTTCCATTTTAGCATTAAACATTGTAAATGAACGTGTTCTCAACATAAGTGACTATGTACGTGCAATTTAATCAAACATATGCTTTGTTCATTGAACAAATGTGAAACCAAATTCGTGTAATAAATTAATAAATGTACATAATTTTTTTTAAAAAAAATACAACTATCAATATTAAACCCAAATAATATCAATTTTGATAGTTAAATAAAAGCGATACAAAATATCAAGGTATTTACCAAAAATAACACGTCTTATTTTTTCGGTAAAAATCTTATCTCCGACGATGATATGGCTCACAATTTTTTTACATGCCATCAAAAATGGTATTATTTTGAGTATAATTTTAATAATTGATATTACTTTGATTATTTTTCTTTTTTTTAATGCATAAATGTACACAAATTAGTTACATAGACAATGCAAATTCAATGTTTGTTGGTAAATCATCTCACATTAATTCTAAATTTCCAATTTAGAATTTATGTGAGATAATTAATTTATTTTATTATCAAAGGACCCACTTGTAATTATTTTATTATTATCTTTATTATTACCATTAGTAATGATAAATGTATAATGAAATAAAGTTGTTGTTTTTGGACAGAACCACCTTTCAAATGTTTATAAAAATTTTTTTATATAAACCATCAATAAAGTTTTTATAATAAAAAAATTTATTAGTTTTTAAAAGCTTATTTTAAAAATAATTTAATTTAGTAATTAATAGTTTTTCTAAAAAAAAACTAAACGTCTAACATATATTTTAAAATAAGCTTGATGCTTCATTATTTAATATGTTTATATCGGATGTTATAATGACTTATATTATTAATCGGTTGGGGTAGAAAATAAATTAGAGTCCTCATTAATCCTGTTAAAATTGCTTAAGTTGATTTTTAAGAAAAATCTGCATCATAATACATAAATATAATACCAAAAATTATTATATTATAATATATTTAATACTTATCATAAGATAATTAATTGAAAATATTTTTACTAATTCAAAATTTTAAAAAATTACATATTATTTTTAATAAAATCAACTTTAGAACAATTCAATTTGAACTTAAAACATGTATTCATTTCACAAATGATCTCTCTAACCATAAACAAACAAACCTATAATCTTTGTCTAATCCAAACACAAATTGCTTTCCTTGAAGCAACAAACTAAAAACACATTTTTAGAGTAGAGTACACTTAAAAAAGACAATAATAAATGCAAGACAATCACCTATATTGTGTAAAATACAAAATTATGCAAACCAGGGGTTATCATTTCCGGATATCCAAATCCGATAATTTATCTAAAAGTTCATTCCGAATCTGTTCTGAGAGTATCTGAATATCCGATCCGAGCATTTATTACCAAACTAGCCGGATATATCTGATCTGTCACTTTTATTCCCCTCTCAAAACCTTAATCCATATCCGATGATTCGAAAATACTCCCGGACCGATCGGGCTCGAATTACCAACTTCCGAATATTTTAGGATTCAGATTTTTTCGGATCTAATTTTCATATTTACGACTGGATTAAACGGATCAGATTTTTTTAATTCACCCTGCTACAAACCCTAAATCAATTCTTTCATGATTTGTCAATGGTCCAATGCAAGAATCATCAAAAATGAGATTCTGAAGTAACATTTAGTGGCCTATATGACTAACTTTCTTGTGGGTCTATCTATCCCACCATAGGAATATCCTTATTCATGCTAAAGTAGTATTGGAATCTAGATTTGTATGACCATATTTATGGGCTTATCTCCATCATTATAATATTTTTATTTACATAAATATATTTGTTTCAATATACATTTTGCAATATTTTTTCATCTTGGTAAATATTTATTTTTGTACATCAACTATTTTGATTAAAAGATAATTTATTAGTTGCATTAAAATAATATGATTAGAAGTTGGAGATGAACTTGTAAGATATCATTACGAATCTCGAAATACTAACCATATGATGTTAGAATTGAACCTAACACGTATGCACATTCATATATACACGGTCCCAATCTACAGTCCTTTGAGCTTCAATATAATATTAGAGCAAATTGCACTTTAAGAAAGAATATACTTTATTGTTGAGTGATCCAAACGTAACACATTTATACCTTCGTATGTATACGATTTTCGGTCTACTATTCGTCTACTTGAACACTTACCCGCTTGGTTTAAACTCCGAAAACGGAAACAAAATGGAAACAAATCTAGTTCATACGCATATCTTTGTTCATGGAACTTTTTGAAATCATTCCTTGTGATTTGAACTATTTGGGGTAAAATTTGATTACTTTTGATACCCTATAGGGAAACAAAATAAGGCAAACAAATGCATTTTATACGAGACTACAAAAAATGATTCCAAAATAATTCTTGAACATGATACACATATGGATTAGATTCATTTCCATTCCGTTTTCGGAGTTCCAACCGAACAGGACTAAGATTATTTATAAATCAATATACAATCTAAACCATTTAAATCTATCAAGGTGGGATCTTTTTCACAACTTGACAAATACTAATCACAATTTTCACACCCATAGGTAGTTTTCACAAGAAGCAAGACTCACAAGGCCACACAACCTCATATGTCCACCACAAAAACCAGCTCAAAAGTGCAAGAAAAGCTCACACTAATTTACAAAATTAGGTATGAGTTCAAACAAATTTCAAATTGAAATACAAATGAAATACAACAACAAAATATCTTCTTCTCTTCGTGTACGCAAGTCATTCACAAATACCCAAAAAAATATTTTAAATTGGTGAAATAATTTATTTTTTATCCACTTTCCCAAGGGCATTTTGGGAAAAGATTATAACTTTAATCACTATTTACTTATGTAATTTGTTAAAAGATCAGCAATTTGATAGCATTTTAATTGACTAGTTCTTATTTTGAATTAAAGATATTGTCTTTAACTAAATAATCCTATTTTTCACATAAATTATTATTTTTTAATTTATATTAATGGGCTTAATTTTCATTAGCCCACTGACAATCCAAGGGGATATTTTTTCCTGTTTTCTTCTTATTCTCTGTCAGAAAAGGAAATAAAAAAGAAATTGTTTTTAGGACTTTAAAACCCTTTGTAGTTGCCACTACCTCTTTGTTGATTGAGGGTTTCCCTTCTTACCAATCCATCTTCCTCCTTATCTTCCATCTTCATCTCCTTCATCCGAAACCCAAAATCAAAAGCCATTTCTTTGTTACTCATTTGCAGTCCATTTTCTTATGCCCTTTGGTTGAGAAAGCCATTCTTTATCCATTCATCAATTGAATTTGCTATAGAAAAAGATAGTCAAGATGATGCAAGGGGTTTTACAAGCTAAAGGCCTTCTTTCATTGCCCTCAAACCCTAGATTCAAAGCTGCTAATCCATTGAGGCAAAGGATTTCAGCCGCCGCCACACCTACCCATCTCACAAAACCCCATGCTTTGCCTGGAAACCTTACTCTTCATTCAAATGGTTTTCAGAATTTTCATGGGTTTTTGCAGAAGAAACAAGGGTTTGAAAGAAACCTTAAAAGAACTCCATTGATTTGTAAGGCTGAGGCTGGAGCTGCTGCTGCCTCACCTTCAGATGGGCAACCTTTGTTTGGTGAGAGTGAGTCGCCGAAAATTTTTGGACTTGAATTGAATACAGTGAAAAAGATTATCCCACTGGGATTGATGTTCTTTTGTATTCTTTTCAATTACACAATCCTAAGGGATACCAAGGATGTTTTGGTGGTCACAGCTAAGGGTTCTAGTGCTGAGATCATTCCCTTTCTGAAGACATGGGTTAATCTTCCTATGGCTGTTGGGTTTATGTTGTTATACACCAAATTGGCCAACGTTTTGTCCAAGAAGGCCTTGTTTTATACAGTAATTGTGCCCTTTATTGCTTTCTTTGGGGCATTTGGGTTTGTTCTCTATCCTATGAGCCATTATGTCCACCCCACTGCTTTGGCTGATAGGCTTCTTGAGACTCTTGGGCCTAGGTTTCTTGGCCCCCTTGCTATTCTGAGGATCTGGAGTTTTTGCCTGTTCTATGTCATGGCTGAGCTTTGGGGAAGTGTTGTCATATCTGTTCTGTTTTGGGGATTTGCTAATCAGGTGAATTTCTCTTTATACTATTATGGATTTGAATTTTGTTTCTGTTTCTCACTCTGAATCTGAATCTGCAGCTTCCATTTGTACTAAGGCGTATCTTTATCAAGATATTACAAATTAGTAAATCTTCTGTTATTAATATTGAGATTATTTTTATGTGTTCAGATTAAATTTTTTTATTGAGAGATGTTCATTCAAGTTTGCGCTTCTGTGGTCCTTTTAGCATTTATATTACTGATTTTGCTCCTGCACTTAAGTACTTTGAACTTGTTTCCGCAGTCTGCATTTTTACAATCCTATGTTTGCCAATGATCATTCCTGTTTTTCATCAGACTCTTGCATCATTGTGAATTACAGAACTGTTATTGCTTTTGAGAAAAAATTACACTCTTTTGATTTTGTCTTATGGGATGTAAGGTATCTGTCAAGGTAATTCATAGGCTAGCTGTAAGATCCTCTTGGCAGTATTACTTGTTTGTCTGTTTGTAGATTATTTTTGTATGGTTCAATAGCAAGTAAAATGCCTTGTTGTTTGATTGAATAGTTTATAAATCAATGCTATTTTTTTTGATTTGCAGCCTCTTGGCATGTATCCAGAACAGGGCATATGAATTACGACTTGTTGTAGTTTTGTTTTGAAATGAGGTTTCTAATTGATTTCTGATTAAGATTGCGGTATGAATATGCTGTGAAACAGGCTATGTTTGTTAATTGTCTAATTGATAATCTTTTTTCCTTTATCCGGGTCTTGCTGATTGATCTAAATTTATGTTGCAGATCACGACAATTGATGAGGCAAAGAGGTTCTACCCACTCTTTGGTCTTGGAGCCAATGTTGCTCTCATTTTCTCAGGGAGGACAGTGAAGTACTTCTCCCAAATGAGGCAAAACTTGGGTCCGGGTGTTGATGGTTGGGCTCTCTCCCTCAAAGGAATGATGAGCATTGTGGTGGCAATGGGTGCTGCAATCTGTTTCCTTTACTGGTGGGTCAACGAATACGTTCCTCTCCCAACCCGTAGCAAGAAGAAGAAGGTATATTACTCGTAGAAGCACAGTTCCATATTTTTCTTTGACATTCAAGTACCGACTTGCATATTATTAGTCTTGACATGCTCTTTTTTCTTTCCATTCATAAAATTTTATATGAAGTTATATTTTCTGAATGGATGAGAAAAGTTCTTACTTGAGTAAGCTACATAAAACCACTTGTGATTCGGGCTAACTTGCACAAACCACCCGTTATAAACAAAATTGTATTTGACCGCCCATTAATCATACTACCCGTACCATTTGGGATGAAAGGAATATTGAACATTTTTATTTTTTCTTTCCTACCTGTGAAATCGGTCTGGTTGCTGAGCTGATAATAGAGTATCTATAATGGGTCTTAAATACATTTTCATTCATAAAGGTTAGTATTGTGCAAAGTGGCCTAAGTAATAGTTCGTTTTCGGTTATCTATTTAGTGAAAATTACATTATGATGTTCATTTTGTTTTTTGATTTTGATTGTGAACTCCTCTCTTTAACAGGAGAAGGTGAAGATGGGAACCATGGAGAGCTTGAAGTTTTTGGTGTCCTCGAAGTATATTAGAGATCTTGCAACCTTGGTCGTTGCTTACGGTATTTCCATCAACCTTGTTGAGGTCACATGGAAATCAAAGCTCAAGGCGCAGGTGAATTCAAGCTTTCATATGCTTTCCTTTTGATTTGAGTGAAATCTTGCTCTAATTCCCTTCAAACATTTCAGTTCCCGAGCCCCAACGAGTACTCTTCTTTCATGGGAGATTTCTCCACTGCAACTGGTATAGCAACTTTCACAATGATGTTGGTCAGTCAGTTCATCTTCGACAAGTACGGCTGGGGTGTTGCTGCTAGCATCACTCCTACTGTCCTCCTTGTTACCGGAGTCGGGTTTTTCTCCCTCATCTTGTTTGGAGACCCTTTTGCTCCCGCCCTTGCCAAGTTCGGATTGACCCCTCTGCTTGCAGCCGTATTTGTCGGTGCCCTGCAGAACATCTTCAGCAAGAGTGCTAAGTACAGTCTTTTCGATCCTTGCAAAGAAATGGCTTATATTCCATTGGACGAGGACACCAAGGTTTGCATTCAATCAATTCTATAAATTTCAGATTCTCCACCTTTCGATTAAATAAAGACTGGTTAGCTATGAGTCTGGTTATCATGACCGGAACCATACAGGTTTATGTTTTCTTGGACAACCTTGTTAAAACAACTTTCTCAATCTCAGGTCAAGGGAAAAGCTGCCATTGATGTGGTGTGCAACCCTCTCGGTAAATCCGGAGGAGCACTGATCCAGCAATTCATGATCTTAACCTTCGGGTCACTTGCGAACTCAACTCCTTACCTTGGAGGTATCCTCATGGTGATTGTGACAGCCTGGCTCGCAGCTGCCAGGTCATTGGACAAACAGTTTACCGAGCTGCGTAAAGAGGAGGAACTCGAGAAGGAGATGGAGAGAGCCGCTGTCAAGATCCCAATTGTGTCCGACAACAGCGGAAACGGCCCTCTATCCGGCGGTTCCAGCCTAAATCCGGCCTTTGGTGACTCCCCCAAACCATCTTCTCGAGACATCATGTCCTGAGTAAGCTAGAGCAAAGGGAGTCGGGTTTGGGGAGGGTATTTGTTCATTTGTAGGGTTTTGGTCAAAAATAAATAATCAGCTTGAGCTTGAATGGTTAAAATAGCCCCTTAGCTGTGGGTTTTTCACACCCAAAAACAAACACAATGTTTGATCTGAGTTTTGTCCATCTTTGTTTGTGTATTCTTGTAGAAGACCCTTAAATCTGGTGCTTAAATTGTCCAGTTAGCTTTGGCTCTTCAGGATCCAAATCTTCAGTCCTTTCTAGTGTTTGGAGCTTCACATTATGCATATGAAAGAAAAGGATATCCACATTTACTGGTAAAATGATTTCTGCTGATCGTTAAAACGGATCCGGACCCCGTAATCGTCATGTGTTTTTAAATTTTTCACGGGTCCGGAACCCATCATGGTTCCGGACCCGTAATGATTTTTTTTGTGATATCTAACCCAAAAAAAAATCTGATATTGTCACGGATCCAGGTTCAGGTTCAGCTGTCAATAACGGCTACGGGTTCTGAATGCGGGGTGCGTTTGTGAATTTCATCGCCGTGCACATAATACCCTCTAAACAAAAGAATATTTTAAAAGTTTTTCTTTTTCACATTTTGAGAATAATTTAAAGTGACTTTGATATTTTGGATGAATTATATATGGTTAACAAATCCCTACAACTCTCTGTCATAACTTATAAATTTAAGAATATATGCTTTGTAACACCATTCAACAGTAAGCCCACCATTGTCGGTTGCATTTGAAACAGCTATACTGTGTCCGATGATTGATTCAGCAAAATAAGCCTATTTAGCTTTCTATATTACATTCTCAAGTTTTTCTATATGTTTGCTGATTTCTCGGTGGACATGAAAGGAGACCGAAGAAATCTGATATAATTAGTTGGAATATTTTCTTGGTCATTCTTGTGTTTCAAGGAATTAGCAACTCAGCGGTTACTGAGTCAAAGCAAAGAATGTAGGAAGTTGTTCCTCATTTTCAGGAAAAACTAATTAATCAAATCAAACAATCACATATAAAAACGGTTTAAAGCAGTTATCTTTACAGAACCCTCTCTTCTCTCTTACAAATATACTTACTTCTGCTACATGCTCTTCATACTCTCCAATGGATTCCTACTACTACACCCCAAACCCAAACCCAGATCAAGACTTTCTTTATTCCACCATTTTCAGTCCCGAAGAACAACAGCTCCTCTACGAACTCCTTTCGAGCCCGGTTTCATATGATCCCTACTATACTTACCCTGTTCATACTCAAATTCCTAACTGTCAGCTGATCAGTACTACCCATGAGCCATTTCAGCTTGATTTTCCACAAGTTTCGCAATTCGAGCTCGATTGTTACTTACCTCCAAAGCGGCAGAAATTGTATCACACATCTGATCAGCCTTTTACTAGTGGTAAAAAGAATGTTACCAGGCAAAGCATAGCGGCTAGGGACAGGAGGAAGAAGATCAGTGACAAAACTCAGGAGCTTGGGAAGCTGGTTCCGGGTACCCGTAAGATGAACACTGCTGAAATGCTTCAAAATGCTTATAAGTATGTTAAGTTTCTTCAGGCTCAAGTATCAATTCTTCAACTCATGGCTTCTGAGTTCTCTCAGGAGCAAATGAAGTTCCAAATTGTGGCATCCAGTGCAGTTCAGGAGAAGCTGTATATGAAAGACAAGTGTTTAGTTCCTACAGATTTGGTTCAGCAGTTAGCCCAAAATCAGGGTTCTATTTCCAAGGATTTAAAGCTATTTATTAAATCATATTGTGTCGAGGATTGTTCACGTATTTGATTTTTTTTTTTGTAATTATTTGGTATTTGTTGTTGTTTTTCTTTCTTAATTGCAATGATTAGTTTAGGAACTGCTAAATTATCGGATTTGAGGTTATAGGATGTATTATTCTGTTGACCAAATAAAGAAAAAAGAATATGTTCTAAAAAGGATTTCTCAATCACTTTTCGAGAAATAATTTGAAGTGATCTTTGATATTTTGGATGAATTTATATGGTTAAGAAAGCCCTGCAACTCTTTATCAGAACTTATAAATTATAAGAATATGCTGCTGCAATGATTCTCTTGTTTTGTCTTCCTGTTCAAAAGTCAGGCCACCATTGTTGGTTGCATTTGAAACAGTTATTTGTTTGCTGTAACTAAAACTTACAAATAATCACCATATACCTCTTTATATAAAAGAAGCAAATCAAATTGCTTACAAGCAACCAATCAATTACAAATATAATCCAAATGAGCACACATGAATATACTATATATTAAGCTAAATAGGGCTATTTAGCTTCATATATTACATTCTCAAGAGAAACAATTGAACAAATGGTTGATGATGATCTCATGTTCTTGCTGATTTCTTGGAAGACCTGAAAGGAGACCTAAGAAATCTGTTATAATTAGTTGGAATGTTTTCTTGTTGATTCTCTTCTTCATCACCAATCACCAATGGCTTCTTCCTTATACAATCAACTCCTTTAGTCATCCCTAATATCACTGATGGTGAAGATGGAATGATTGGTTTGAACGCCCTTGCGCTCTCACTTCTTGCTAGTCCTTTTTCCTTGGCCATTTTCTCATGCCTTGCCTTTGCTCCAAAGCCATTGGCTTCATTCACATTGTGACCCGACACAGATCTCCTTCTAGGTGTGCTAATTGATCTTGCCTTGTCTAGTGGTTCCGGAAACTGTACACTTTTTATCTCTTTATGTGGTTCCTCTTCAGCTGATTTGGTATTCAGCTGATCACCTTCTTGTGTGTCGTCGTCTCCCAACAACATATGCAGCCATTTCTCCACATTTCCTTTGCCTCTTTCGTTCCGGATTTCTTCATCCTCCTCAATTTCATGCTCTTTAACGAAAGGAAGCCGAATATTGAACTTCCTTGATTCTCCCATTCCATCAAGATTTTCAGCTTGATTTATTTTATCACTGATTGCAGTGATTTGTCCATCACAATCAGCCAATTCCTCTTCTATCTCCTCTCTCTTTATTTGATCATTATGCAAGAACCTTTCTTCAGACAACTTCTGTTCCTCTTCAAGGAATAGCCTTAGTTCCTTGTGAGCAGACGAAGTATCCGGCAAAGCTAATAATGCTTTACAATCTTCTTGCAAAGCTTGCAAAGTATCATCCTCATCCATTCTTGATCTTTTCCTTGCATCCCACTCGGGTCTAATCTGTTTCTCCAGATCTTCTTTCTGTTTAAACTTCATGTGGAGTTGTTTCTCAGCTGAGTCACAGATTGCCTTCTGCGCTTCAAGTCTTGCCATTAAAGCACTAGCTGCAGCTTGGTTTAGTCTAGCTTGTTCCTTGTAAACAACACTCCTTCAAAAGCCAATCAAGCAACTTCAGTAAAAAATTACAATGACAAATATTTTGAAATAGAATTCAGACTTACTGATGCAATGCGTCTCTGATCATTTTCTCAAGAGTAGCTCTATAAGAAGATTGCGCTTCAGCCAGACGACGACATTTCTCAACTCTTCTCTTACGCTTCATCAACTCCATCTCCAAGTCCTGAATAGTTACCTTCTCCTCTTCATTCTTGTGTTTCATATCATACATTTCATCATCCATTCTCTGCATTTCTGCCTTCATTTTCAAAGTTTCCTCTCTTTGTTTCAAGGAATTCCTTGCCAACACAATGGCCTGATACGGGTTTGTCACCATATCCAAACTCTCATTTTCTTTCAGCACAACACCATTCTTGGATTTTGTTGCAGCTGTCAAAAAAGTAAGTTGCAACTTAGAATCAACATTGATAAGCCCATAAAGAAACACCAATGCCATTTCTCTAAGTGCTTACCTATGATAGGTGTGTTAAGCCTCGGTTTCTTAGAATCATAAGGATCCTTTCGTGTGACAACAACAGCAGCAGGTGCCAAGCCAATTCTCTCTTTTGATTCAAAAAAAGGTTGAGGAAAGTTGTGTGAGTCAACAGATTGTGACTCGTTTAGATCTTCATTTGCTCCTTCTCTGAACAGCAGTGAGAATGCTCGGTTCCTGCACGGTATTCACTCACCAAATTAGCAACTCAGTGGGTAAACTACTAGTGATCGTTTTGTATTGACATATACCTGAAATCAGAGTTGGAAGCGGCGAAGATTGACAAGAACTGGTTTATAGAAATACCAAGCTGAAAATCCCACCATGGAACTAAGATTTCGAGCTTATTGTTCTTTCTATTATAGACTTGCCATTGAAGAATTCTAAGATTGCTAGGGACTGTCAATCCTCCTCCTACAGAATTTCAGTGCAAACTATGAATCTGAGAGTTCCATTACAGTATTTTATGATGAATTGAATCTTGACAAAATATAATCATATATGAATAGGTATCGAAGGAACTGATAAACGGAGACGGCATTACTTGAGCAAGGAAACCAGTGATCAATCTCCCAAGCTAGAGGAGAAGCCGAATCAGCGTAGTAGTAGAGAACATTTCCATACGGGTCAACCCGAAACATGGCAGGATCAAACCCGGCATTCCTGGAAGTAATAGATTAATGATTTGATTCAAACCCACTCCATTCAAATTCTAGAAGCTAAAATTCCCATGGTAAATTGCTTGAAAAGATATCAGAAAAAGATTAGTGTTTTATTAGTTACCCTAAATGGTTGAGCTGCTTCCAGAGCAATCCAAGGAAGATTCTGGGCTTCGTTGTCGATTTTGCATTAAGATCGATGATGGGAAACATTTCATCGAATTCCTTTTCTCTTAAGGCCTGCAGAAAACATGTCAACGGGAATTGGGAACAATAAACCCTAGATTTGAGCTCTAGAACGAAATCAAATCAGCAAATGAATAAATCAAATTTCTCATCAATTCAACTTGAAATTTCCAATTGACATGCAGACTAACAAAGACAAGCAAATTGAAGAAGCTCAATCCATCAGATTCATAATTTCATTTCCAGATCATCACGAATTGAAAACCCTAATCCGAGTGCAGCCACATAAAATACCAAATTGGAGTAAATATTCAACTTATGAGCGATCAATCGATTACCATTTGAGGCTGGAGAGGATACGGTGTGAAGGTGAAAGGAGGACCATGACTGTACGGACTGAGGCTTCTATCCCTACAAAGCTTAGCGTAAGCTCTTGGATAGCCAAGGCCATCATCCACCTTCATCTCGTCGTCTGTGAATCCGTATCGAGACGCCATTTTAGTTTCTGGATTTGTTTCGAGATGTGGAAGTGAGTGTAAGCTTGAGAATGAGAAGAGAGTTTTGTTGTAGGAGAAGAACGAGTTTAACGGTCCAGTTTGCGTTTTGAAACTCGATGGAGTGTAACGGCTAGATTTGGGTTGCGTCCTGGTGGGGCCACTTTTTTGAAAGAATTCATTAATTGGTCACAACACACAACCTTATAACAGCTACGAGACTTGTGCTAGAAATAATGTTTTGCTTAATTAATTGTTTTGACTCAATCAGCCTAAAAAGATTAAGGATTTAGGGCTCGTTTGTTATTGGTAGGAATCATTCTCGATAATAGAATGATTACGAATCAATCAAAAACTACGTTTGATTAGAGTTTTTTAACACATGAAAGTAATTTCATCATTATTATTTCATTTCCTCTCCCTTATCTGATTCCATTCAATTTTCATTCCACTGCTCTCACCAAACGGGAACTTAATTTGATTAAGGATTTTAACCAATCGCTGACAAGATATAGAAAATGGGTGAAATATATGCGACAAACACTATTTTCAACTCTTCCTCGCTTCTCCACTCGTCTAGGCATGTTTCAATCCACAAGGGTATCGTCTGAAATTTTTAAGATTTAAAATTAGTTACGTGATTGAATATACTTTTATCGATATATAGTGTTTGAGTAAGAAATTAAAAATAAAATGAGAAATTGTATGATCATATTTCGTATAAAAAATTTAGGTGAAAATACATAATTTATAATACAATTTTTAATATTTCAAATTACTCATAATAATCATTCATCGACCTAAAATACTATGATAAAATAATGAAATTACTAATTTATTGTAATGCCTCATTTTTATATATTTTTGTTAACAAACATGAAAATCGGCTCAAATAATTTCAAAACCGATTACTAATTTTATAGACTTATACGAACCAAGTCCTTGATATTTACGTCGGACTGATATGCACGACATGAAAATTATTTCGTATATTTCAAAATAACATTATATAAAAATACAATGCATTCAAACATGATACAAATGAATAGTTAACATGTTATATATGAATTAAAAAATATTACAAATTTAAAATATGAATATTTAATATTTAGCATACACAACACGAGGTTAATAGTATATAATGAATTATGAAAAACATCATATACGAACATTTTACATGACAAATTGTAAATTATAAATATAAAATGAATAAATTTTTTTTTAATTTGTATTCGTTAACCGTTTATTCAACGTTAAGCATATTTAGAAGGGATTTGGGCCTTTGGGCCTATATTACTAGATTTTAATGTTCTTTAGGCCCAATAGGCCCATTATTTACTCAGTTTTCGTGGCAGTCTCTATCCTTATCAATATCATCATGAATAGGGCACATAGTCACATGATGATATTGATATGTATCAATTTAATGGTAGTCACCTTCTTGCGATCATAAAGATAGCACTAGACCGTGACCCAAAGTTTCAATCTTTTATAATTTTATTTTATGTATAATATAAAATTGTTTATTATATCGGAATATCAACCCAAATGTACGTTAAGTGAAGCTACATACAAGCTTTTGACGTTTCATCCTAAAATCACCTGACAATAGGATAAGTAGTCCTATAACTTATATGATAGGTTCATGTATTATCATATTATCGATGTTAGGATGGGCATTTCCGGATATCGAATCCGACAATCTTAAAAAAATCTGATCCGAATCCGACCCGAGAAGACCCGGAATTCCGACAGTTTCACCCGGACATATATCCGTTCAGGGTATTTATTCTTAGACTAGTTAGATATATCCGATCCGATCAGACATTTTCATCCAAACCCTGATCCATATCCATACGATGTTCCGAAAGAATATATCCGGATCAGATCGGACTCGGATCACCAATTGCCGGATTATTCGGATCGGATTTTCGGATTAGCAGATCGAATTATTCGGATCGGATATTTTTGCTCAACCCTAATCGACCGGAGACTTTTTCACACTATTTTAGAGTTGAAAATATTCCACTTAAGATGTACAATAATTTTGTGATAAAAGTAGATAACTTATTACATTAATACCATGCTATAGTATAGATATGAAATATGTAATAGAAGAATTGATAAAATCCAAATAAAATGTATATAAGTCATACAAAGCTCCAAATGATAGTAAAATCAAATTTAACTTTTTATAAAGCTAAACCAATATAGAAATATTTTTTTATATAATCCAAAATAATGCTCCATTATTTGGATATCATAATTTAAGAGGCCCCATGATATAGGAAAGGGGAAATTATAACATGAAGTGACGTAAGGCGTGTCGTTTCATGTGAAATAAACACACGATAGTGGGATATAAAGAAGTTAATTAATTATTTCTCAAATAATTCAAAAAAAAAAAAAGAATAAATAAAGGACCGGGTCCATGTATCTCGAATTTCGTTGACTAATTTGTACACGCTTATCTCATAAGTCATAAGTCATTTCACTGACCCCGGTTTAGAAGGCCTTTACCGATTCTCAATATTCAAAGCAAATATTTTCATTGGTTCATGCTATTCGTATCACCTTAGTCAAGCTATATGTACCCGTAATAAGCTTATTACGCATATGCATTGCGTAAGCGTGATAAACTTTCCTTAATTTTTTGAACCAAATGTATGTTATGCACTATTATACATACGCTCTACGACTACGTATGGCGTATGCGTAGTATGACGTATGCGTAGTCGTAGCCATTTTTCTTTATTTTCATATTTTTTTTTGGTTTTCACATATTTCCACATTCTTTTGGATCAAATAGCTCTTGAGATATTTTGAAGAAATCCTATTTCTAGTTGAAAAATATTTTGGTCTTCCTATTTTAGCAATTTATTTGGAACTTTCTAGGTATGAATGTATGATACCTTATAATTTAAGTTAGGACTTAAATTTGACTACTAAAAATCATCTAAAATCAAAAATTTTTTTGGCATGAGATACAAAGACCAAGCCATCCATATTAAAATCCGATAAAAAGACCGTAAAACGGGTATGTCCATACACATTAGGTCAAAACTCAACACATAAATACAACATTATTTTTATACGTAATTCTTTATTAGATTCTTCGTTATAAACCGAATACATAAATAAATTATATGTCTAATATAAAATTCAAGAGTACAATTACAACTTAATCAAATGCAATAACTAACGGTACTTCCATACTATATTTAATTATGTTGGAGATAATAAGGTCCCACATCGAAATAGGGTGACACTCCGAGCTAGTAGATGAGGTCGGTGGGCTACTCCTATCGTCAATTGGTTTTAGGATGAAACTTTATCGTATTTATGCGCTGGGCTTGGACCTAATGCGCATGTGCGCTCGGATACACACGACCCCGCTCTTTCGGTCCGTCTATATCAGACTTTCACAATTTATATACCAAAATAATACGTAAACTGACACTAAACACAATGTTATCCAATCACCTCATCAAATAACAAACTGAATATATGAATAGGTAATACAAGGATTACAAGCTCTACATATAATATTTTTTCAAGTATAATTAGAATCTTATTTTAAATTACATTGTTATCATATTATTAAAATTTTATATTATTTGTTAATTCTGAAATTATACGAATTACCACTTAACGAAAATAACATATTAAACTTGTCCTTTATAAACGAGGAGACCTCATTTGCTTTAAAAAAACATTTTCTAAGTCAATTATTTTATAAATATTTTCCATAAAATATAAAATATATGTTTCTTGACCTACAAAATGACGGTCATTCTTGGCACACAAGCTTTGTGGAAATGATTCCTATTTGAAGAAGAAAGAAAGAAAGCAGGCAGCTTTGTGGTTATGTAGTAGCCGTCGCATTTAAGGGGCCAATGTTGAATATTTTGACAATTAGATTAGAACTTCTAGATGTTGACAAATTCAACTTGAATATCTACTATTAAGTTTCTACTGCACCCATTTGAATAGTCAACTAATCAACTATTTTTGGTAACTTCAATTTTCTTCTCATTCAATTATGTACAATAGTCGGAATCGGCTACCGCGAGGCTAATGCCGTTGCGGATTTTTTAGCTTCTTATACTTTTTTTATTTCGGGTGGGTATTCATGAGCTGGAGGTTCCCCCTTACTGATGTCCTTCCGATTATTACGAACGATTTGAGAGGTGTTGCCATGCCTCGTTTGTCCCGTTTTGTTGATTAATCTTAGCATTGCACATGAGTTTCTCTCATTTTTGCCTAAAAAAAAATAAAATAGTAGCTTCACATGATTTATATTAGATAGTTCTTTGATTTTTCCAATTTTTTTTACTTGAAATATTATTGTGGAAATGATGATCTATTGGCTAGATTAGCTTATCTTCTCTCCAATTATTTTGTATTTTCAATTAATAATTTTAGGAGAACAAGACCCAAATATTGTTCATATCGGTTGAATTCGAGGCTAGTGTGCATGTATTCAATGTTGAATTTTATTACTAAAAGATTCCGATGGGTTTGATATGACACGGGGTCCATCGCACGTCCGAGCGTATATGCGCGTTGGACCCAAGTTCAACACATAAACCCAACAAAGTTTCATCCTAATACTAATGATCAATAGGAGGAGTAGCTAAGAAACATTATATACTAGACTCGGTTGGCTAGCCCAATAGGACGGACTATCAATGTCCGCGCAACAGAGTCGTCTTAAGGTCGACAAACTCAATAAGTCAGGATCCGAGAAATCGAATTGCTCTGATATCATGAAAGATTTCGATGGGTCTGATATGACGTGGGAGTTCATCTCACGTCCGAGCGCATATACGCGTTGGACCCAAGTTCAACACATAAGCCCAACAGGATTCTATCCGAAAACATTTGACAATGAGAAGAGTAGTCCACCAACCTTATATATCATACTCACTATCCCATTATTATTGATGTGGGGTCATAATCCTCCACAATTACGTTATCAAATCGGTTGGTCTAATCGGTTCGTTGAACCTAACTTGTTGGCTAAATGTGAAAATAATGAGATGCTAAACCCATTTGTCTAGGTGTCAACTAAAAATATTGTATTAGTTACACTTACAAGATGTGTTGAGGTAACAAGGTTGGTGAAGTACTCATTCGGTTGTCATTTGTTTTTAGGATAATTTGAGTGGACTTATGTTTTGAACATCATTTTGGTACACTAAATGTGAAAATTTCGGACATAATATATAAAGTTGATGAACCAATTCTCATACTATCATTCGACTTTAGAACATAATTCTATTGGACTTATGTATTGAACTTAGATGTGATGAGATAACAAGGTCAGTGGACTAATCATCTTACTGTCAAAGTTCATTTAACTAAAGTCGAGAATAAATCTAGTATATATAAAGTTGATGAACCATACCACTTCTCCTATTATCAATCGACTTTATGATAAAGTTTCATTAAACTTATGTATGAAGCTTATACTTAACACGCATGTACGCTCCTCTACACCCAACTCGATCCGATCAACTGTCCGAAGCCGACTTTATATTTTTTTTTTTTGAAGAAGGTTACGTAGATCACCCGGTTCGGCTTAGCCGATCTACGTCCGGATCGGGTAGATAGTCGTGGCCCTTTGCTGGGGGATACCTAAAAACTTAAGGAGTCTAACACCACATCCCACTAGACCAACTGAGTATTGGTGAAGACGACTTTATCAAATACGTAAAACTTGATTACCTCCCTCAAAATTCTAAAGAACATTTATTACGGACTACAAATTTGGAAAATTCAGATCGTGCAGAATACCCCATTCGGATTATATTTTACTTGCACGATTCATTTTATAAATATTTTCCATGGCTAAAATGCTATGATTTGCCTCTCTGTAATGTACAGCTGCTATATGAAAGGAAGCAGATAACGTACGTATTAATTATGAAATAAATTATAAATTGAAATATAATATTAGCTTCTAGAAGAGCATATTTCCATGTTCAAGTACGTATTGCATTTTGTAAGCTGAAATCCCAAGCATGTCATCTCACACGATTTGTTCTAGTATTTGACAAGTAAACTAACTCGTTTAATTTTGTCGGGTAAATCATCCTCCTACCTAAATGCGAAAAATAAAATAATTGTTTAGAAAATATAAATAATTAGTTAATACTTTTTATATATATATAGGGTGTGATTCTCGTGTGAACACCCCTAATATCGTGTATAGGGGAGAACAATCGTACACCGTTGGATATGAGTATTAAGAGTTGAGATTTAGAGTAGATATCATAATTAATAATAACTATGAATAATAATAATTAGGAATCCAACAATAATTACGAATAATTCACTAAACCAACAATAACTACGAATAATACATTAAACGATATGACACATTCGTAACAAAACTAATAATAATTACGAATCTGTTCTCATGATTACACGATAAGCCTGGTCTCATAGGATCTATATATATATATATAGATCTTGACTCATATGTTAACATCTCTTATCATGTGAACGTGTAAACACCGAATATATGTGACTGTACTGCCGAATATATAGATTCAAGTCCGACGAATCTTCTTTCATTAATAACACAATTTTTTTATCCTTTAATATCGCATAATCTCAACCATCTATTTAACGATCTAACGGATACAATTTATTCTCATTTTACATGGTAAGAGTTGTTTACGACCTCTATATATATTCGTTTTTTTTTGTCGGTTAAATCTTCCTCCCACGTAAATACAAATAATAAAATAATTGTTTAGAAAATATAAATGGTTAGTTAATATTTAATATATATATATATATATATATATATATTATTTATAATTCATTTTCATTCAACAAAGATGGCACTTGACTATCTATCCAAACACGAATACTCGCTTTTCTGACTTTTACCCAAAATTACACAAAATTCAAGACATATAACTAACTTTAATTTGTAATGATACTATTTTTCACCTTTTTTTCATAGTTAAAATTCAAAATTTATTTTTAATAAACTAAAATGAATTTTTGGATAATATTATTTTATAAAATCGTGCCAGCTGAAGAGGAAAAAAGCCCCACATCACATGAAATGATATAAAAAACAAAATAATATTCAATTTAAAATAAAATATTGGAAGCACCCAAGAAAAAGCGAAAAAGCCTTCTAATTTGAATCTTCAAAGAGTCAATCACAAATGTTCATGTATAAAAACTCATCTTTCCATCTTCGTTCTTCATTCACTTTTGCATTCTTTCATTCATTCTTTGAGTACACAATCGATCTGCGAAAAATCTAACAAAAAAACAGCAAAAAAAACAGAGTAAAAAACAGAGTATACGATCAATCAGTTCAGCGACGATGCAGGATACAGGGATAGACTTATACAAGCTGAGTGGCAGCATGAGAAGCAGCACTCGAGCTCCGGGTAGTATGCGGGTCGGGAGTTTGAGAAGCGGTTCGACGTCGGTTTGGCGGAGCACCGGAGTCGAAGCCTTTTCGGCTTCGACTCGAGAGGAAGACGATGAAGATGCACTTAAATGGGCTGCACTCGAGAAACTTCCGACTTATGATCGTCTTCGGAAAGGAATTCTTATGGGTTCTCGAGGACCCGATGAAGTCGACGTCGAAGAACTCGGCGGGCCGCAGAGAAAGAGTCTTCTTGATAAGCTCATTCGGGTTACTGAGGAAGATAATGAGACTTTCTTGTTGAAACTCAAGAACCGAATTGAGAGGTATGTATCCGGTTTTGTATCCGGTTTATTACCTGGTTTCGGTTTTTCACCCGTTTTTATCCGGTTTAAACCCGTTTTTTTTGTTTGATTAGAGTCGGGATTGATATGCCGACGATTGAAGTACGATTCGAGCAGTTGAGTATTGATGCAGAGGCATATGTAGGGAGCAGAGCTTTGCCTTCATTTATAAACTACATAACCGATATGGTAGAGGTAATTAACCGGTTTAAAAATCATGTTAATTGTATATTTTATACATTAAATCCGGTTCAATTAGTTTAATTTGATTCATTTCATAGGGAGTATTGAGTATTGTACACTTAGCACCAAACAGAAAGAAACGTATCAACATCCTTCATGATGTCAGCGGAATCATCAAGCCGAATCGGTTAGTTAAAACTGTTATTCTAGTCGAGCTTCGATATGTTCATGTTCAACTCGAAGAGTAAAAGACTAATCTTTATTATATACAGAATGACATTGCTTTTGGGTCCTCCAAGCTCGGGGAAGACGACGCTCTTGCTTGCGTTGTCCGGAAAACTCGACAAAGAACTCAAGGTAGATAATTTTCTTAGATGAATAAAATCTAAATGAAGCCGAGATTATTACAGTTGATCTTAAAATTTCCGGGTCGTGTTCTTGTACTCGTAGTGTACCGGAAAGGTAACATACAATGGACATGAGATGAATGAGTTTGTGCCACAAAGAACTGCAGCATACATTAGCCAACATGATGTTCACTTAGGAGAATTGACAGTTAGAGAAACTTTGGCATACTCTGCAAGATTCCAAGGAGTCGGACACCGCTATGGTAAATTTCATCTGCTCGTTGTTGATTGAGATGTTTTTTTCTTTCGTTATTCATATGATTGATCAATTTGTTGATTGAATTGATCTACAGAAATGTTAGCTGAACTAGCAAGACGCGAAAAAGAGGCCAACATTAAGCCTGATCCGGATATTGATCTTTTCATGAAGGTAAATTTTGATCTTGTGATTTGGGTTTTTCTTGAATTTGATCTTGCAAAACTTACATGATTGAAATATTCATGTATTAGGCATCAGCTGCAGAGGGTCAAAAGGAGAATCTTGTTACAGATTACATTCTTAAGGTAAAGTTTCCGGTTCGAGTTTCTTTGTATCATCATATGATCATCTTATGTTAGTTATAGTCTTAACATTTTGTATCATAATTGCAAACTTGTGTAGATTTTGGGGCTAGAAGTGTGCGCCGACACGATGGTCGGAGATCAAATGATAAGAGGTATCTCAGGAGGGCAGAAGAAGAGAGTCACAACTGGTAATCGAAAAGATTGGTCTAATACAAACTAGACATTGTTAGACGTTACATTATGCAAAAAAAGGCTTACCCGTAGTAATTTATGATTTTATACTTAGTTTTTTGTTGTTGTTGTTTGTAGGTGAGATGCTTGTAGGACCATCAAGGGCTTTGTTCATGGATGAGATTTCAACTGGTTTAGATAGTTCAACAACATACCAAATTGTCAATTCTTTAAGACAAACTGTACACATTCTCAATGGAACAGCTGTGATCTCCCTTCTACAACCAGCACCCGAGACATACGATCTATTCGATGACATTATCCTTCTTTCGGATGGAATGGCTGTGTATCAAGGTCCTCGTGAGAATGTTCTCGAGTTTTTCGAGCACATGGGGTTCAAGTGTCCTGAAAGGAAAGGAGTTGCTGATTTCTTGCAAGAAGTAAGCAAACTTGATGAAAACATAATAGAGTAAAAACTTGTTTATTTTGTATCATTGTTTTGATTAGGATTGTTACTACTTGTGTAGGTGACTTCAACCAAGGATCAAGAACAATATTGGTATAAACGAAACGAACCTTACCGGTTCATTCCTTCTAAGGAGTTTGCCGAGGCTTTCCAATCGTTTCATGTCGGGAGACGGCTAGCCGGAGAGCTTTCTACTCCTTATGACAAGAGTAAAAGTCACCCTGCAGCCTTGACTACTGATAAGTATGGTATTGGCAAGAGGGAGATCTTCAAAGCAACTCTCTCTAGGGAGTGGTTGCTTATGAAGAGAAGTTCATTTGTCTATATCTTCAAAATTTGCCAAGTAAGTTACCTTTTATTGGGCGAGCTTCTGTGTTTTAGGATGAAACCTCGCTGGACTTATGTGTTGGGTTTTTCTGAATGCAGCTTGCGGTTGTGGGATTTATTGCAATGACAGTCTTCTTTAGGACAAAGTTTCACAAGAATCTTGACAATGGACAAATGTACTCAGGAGCATTGTTTTTTGCTGTGACTATGCTCATGTTCGTCGGTATGGCTGAAATCTCAATGACAATTTCGAAGCTACCCGTGTTCTTCAAACAACGAGATCTTCGATTCTTCCCGGCTTGGGCTTATGCACTCCCTAGTTGGCTCTTGAAGATACCTTTGACACTAGTTGAGGTTTCTACTTGGGTCTTCTTGACTTACTATGTCATTGGTTTCGACCCGAATGTTGGAAGGTTAATGAAACAGTTTCTAGTACTCTGTGTCCTTAACCAAATGGCTTCGGGTTTGTTTCGACTAGTTGGAGCAGCCGGTAGGGACATGATTGTCGCGAGCACATTCGGTTCTTTCGCTCTCATGATTCTCTTCGCCTTGGGAGGATTTGTCCTATCAAAAGGTAACTTCTTCATCATAATAGAGTAACAGCAGTAAGTCAATCAGAAGACAAAAACACATAAATAAGAGTCTACTTTACTAAATTATTTCGATTTTCTATGTGTTCAAGTGCTAATAATTTCATTGCATTAATGTAGAGAGTGTGAAGAAGTGGTGGTTGTGGGGATATTGGTCATCTCCTATGATGTATGCACAGAATGCCATAAGTGTAAATGAGTTCCTTGGCCATACTTGGTCCACAGTAAGTACATTATAACATATTTTCTTCATTCAAAGATCAAAACATGAAAAATGACATTTTCTTGGTTTTTTGACAGATTCCTGCAGGAAATACAACAAGCATTGGTGTACAAACTTTGAGGAATATGGGAATTGTCCCGGAATCGTATTGGTATTGGCTCGGAACAGGCGCATTGGCCGGATATGTACTCCTTTTCAACTTCCTATACACAATGGCTCTTACTTTCCTCAACCGTGAGTACCTTATTTATCAGCAAAGCTTTTGTTACTGAACTTTACAAAAATTTGCTGAACTTTTTGCATTTTTTTGACAGCACTTGAGTCACATCAGGCTCAGTTATCTGAAGAAGATGCTGAGGATAAGCCTAGAGCTGTCGAGCTATCACAACGCGGACAAAGCAATGCCGCGGCTCCAGCTCAAAGGGGAATGGTTCTTCCTTTTGATCAACATTGCATCACCTTTGATGAAGTTAGATACTCTGTGGACATGCCAGCTGTAAGATAGTTAACTATATGAATAATGAATACTCTCTGTATTATGCTCATTTGCTCATATTAACACTAATCTTATATGATTATTACAGGAGATTAGAGCACAAGGTGTAACTGAGGATAAGCTAGAGCTTCTAAAGGGGATTAGTGGCGCGTTTAGGCCTGGAGTTCTTACTGCTCTTATGGGTGTCAGTGGAGCCGGTAAGACGACTCTTATGGATGTCTTGGCTGGTAGGAAAACCGGAGGCTACACCACCGGTGACATAAGGGTTTCCGGTTACCCGAAAAACCAAGAGACTTTTGCTAGGATTTCCGGGTATTGTGAGCAGAATGACATCCATTCTCCTCATGTCACTGTCTATGAATCCTTACTCTACTCAGCTTGGCTGAGGTTATCTCCTGATGTTGATGCCGAAAAAAGAAAGGTTAGTGTTCTTTTTGTTGAGACATCGTTATATAAGGTCAGTGGTCTACTCCTGAGATGCTGATGCTGATGCTGATGTTCTTTTTGTAGATGTTTGTGGAAGAGGTTATGGAGCTTGTTGAACTAAAAACATTGAGAGGAGCATTGGTTGGGTTACCGGGTGTGAGCGGTTTATCCACGGAGCAAAGAAAGAGGCTTACTATCGCGGTTGAGCTAGTGGCTAACCCATCAATCATCTTCATGGATGAGCCCACATCCGGGTTAGATGCTAGAGCCGCGGCTATTGTGATGAGGACAGTAAGAAACACCGTGGACACGGGAAGAACAGTCGTCTGCACCATCCACCAACCTAGCATTGACATATTTGAAGCTTTTGATGAGGTAAATTTCATTCAAATTCTTCAATAACACAAAATTTTTCCTTTGAAAATTAACCTAAAGTAACAAATTTTCACATGGTGATTATTGCAGTTGTTTTTGTTAAAGAGAGGTGGCCAAGAGATCTATGTTGGTCCATTGGGTCATAACTCATGTCATCTTATCAAATACTTTGAGGTAAAATTTTAATTACTACACAATGTTAAAGTCTTAACCATTAAAAATGCTTATACTTAACAAAAATTTACTTCAACAGAGCATTCAAGGAGTAGCAAAGATCAAGGATGGTTACAATCCTGCAACATGGATGTTAGAAGTTACCACACCTGCACAAGAATTGGCTTTAGGAGTTGATTTTACTGACTTATACAGAAACTCAGATTTATGCAGGTTAAAAAAAAAACTTACTCTTCTATGTTAGTCTTAGCCATTTTTTTTTACCATTTGTTAACAAATCATAGTTTTACAGAAGGAACAAGGCTCTCATTCAAGAATTAGGCGCACCGCGCCCGGGTTCACAAGATCTCCACTTCGAGACTCAGTTCGCGCAACCATTCCATGTTCAACTATTCGCGAATATTTGGAAACAACATTGGTCATATTGGCGAAATCCGCCATACACTGCTGTTAGGATGCTGTTTACCACGGTTATAGCACTTCTGTTTGGATCCATTTTCTGGGATCTTGGAACGAAACTGTAAGTTTCCCTCCTATCTATCTATCTATTTATCTATCTATATATATATACACTTTCATGACATAACTTATAAGACTTTTGACATAACTAACACATCTTTTGCTGTCACAATGCAATATTTCAGTGATAATAAACAAAATCTTATCAATGCAATGGGTGCAATGTATGCTTCTATCTTGTTTCTTGGTGTCCAAAACGCGTCATCGGTTCAACCCGTTGTGTCGATTGAACGAACTGTTTTCTATAGAGAAAAGGCAGCCGGAATGTACTCTCCCATGCCATACGCACTTTCACAAGTACGTATATACTAACTGATATATCAATTGATTTTATGATAAAACCTGACCGTTTCTTCTGTATATGTGCTAAATCTTGTTTTGTTTACTTGAAATATTTCAGGTTTTGATTGAGGTTCCATATATCTTAGCACAAGCTTTGGTTTATGCACTCATTATATATGCCATGATAGGATTTGACTGGACAGTAGCCAAGTTTGTATGGTATCTCTTCTTCATGTTCTTCACTCTTCTATACTTCACCTTCTATGGTATGATGACCGTCGCCGTTACCCCGAATCACCACATTGCCACCATCATCGCCGCCGCTTTCTACTCCATCTGGAATCTCTTCTGTGGATTTATCATCCCACGACCGGTAAGATATCCAAAAATATAAAAATGATCTCACGTCGATTATAAAGAGATAAAATTCCGTGGAACTGATCATTTTATCTTTAACTATCGTAGAAAATTCCGGTTTGGTGGAGGTGGTACTACTGGGCTTGCCCCGTCGCATGGACCTTGTACGGTTTGATCGCGTCGCAATTCGGAGACATAGAAGCGCGTTTCGGAGGCGGAACCGGGGAAGTGGTGAAAGAATATGTTAGATCTCACTTTGGATTCAAGCATGATTTTCTACCTGTTGTTGCAGTGATGGTTGCTGGGTTTGCAGTTATGTTTGCATTTGTCTTTGCAATTTCTATCAAGGTGTTCAACTTCCAAAAGAGGTAGAATTGAAGACATAAGACACAACAAGAGTTGCTTTGGGCAACATAGTTTATATATATATATATATGCAGAATCTATGTATTTTTTTTGATCATTTTTTTATTAGTTTGAGATATAAATGTTTATGATATTACATAATTGCAATAAAGTATCAAGTTTTGTATGATTATAATGTTTTCCTTTAATAATTCCTCCAATTGATAATCTTATATATACACTCTCTTTGGTGTTCAAATGAATATATACAAATTTACACAAGAGAAAAAGATGAATATGTTTACTAAAATAATTATAAACATTTACCAAATATATAAATTATTTTTATCACATCAAAGTTTACAACTCATTCGGATTGAATTGACCCATAATTCGATCTAAAAATTTAACTTGATGGATTCAAATTATCTCAAAGTTCAAGGTAAATGTTTGTGATTTCCACAATTTTCATATCATGCTTCACTAATAAACCTTTTATAAGACAAGTTACTCGAGTACGGACTCTACTTATAAAAAGCTTTGATTGAGCTCGTTTATTTTCTTAAACAACCGTGTTAAAGGGGTTAAATTTAATAAATATAAGGTCATCTTCAACCCAGAAATCCAATTTTGCTTTCTTTACTTATTTTTTTTATATAAGTAAAGAAACTCAGAGTATCTTGGATAAAGATGCCCTAAGCATATATGATTTTGCATAAAATTAGTTTTAAGTCTTACTCATATTATATTTCATTGGTGTCAACTTTGAGTTTACCCATGTGATCGAGTGAGTAGATAACTAGGTTGAATTTGCTATATAGCATTGTGTCACTAATATTATCTCCAACAATAAATAGTTAAGTATATAGAAACTTTTTTGATGAATGAACTAATTTGCCCTTATTTTAATATATCTAAGTTTTCTTAATATGTTACAAGATTTTGTATTTAATTCTTGTATATGAATTCTTGTATACGATACAATAATCGTGTACAAGAAAAACTAATTACAATAATTCTTGTACAAGAGAAAATTCTAATATCATAATTAACAAATATTTATAATTTTTTAAAATAAGAATAAACTATGATGCACGGACACTTCTAGAAGGTGACGTGTCCTGCCGTGTCGGACACAGGGACATAGCAGGACACGGCTCGGACACGGTCAAATATGACCGGACACGGTCAAGACACGTTTCCGAGGCAGAACACGTCTAGGACACGGATTGTGTTCGGTTAAGAGACGGTCAACAAAAGTTTACCTTATTTTTTAAGGCTATAAAAATTTTTTTAAAAAAAAACATAAATAAAAACTGATTTACCATAATATATTTTCTTCTCTCCCATTTTTTTTTCGACTAAACCTAGCCCCACATGGCCACGTACGAGATTGTGGTTGCCGAAAGTAGGACACTGATCTTCTTCTTCTTCTGCTCTAATGTTGGAATGTTGTCCACCGACCGACTCTTCTCTCCATTTTTCTTATGATTTTATAAATTAATTTTGAATATTTGTTTACTAATTTATTGTGTAATCTTTTTTGTTAAATATTGAGCACGTTCTTCTAATTTTTTCACTTTTTATAATTTACAAATATTTATTATTGTTTTCCTTGGTTGATCATGTTGTTTTGATTTGCAAAATGAATAATTCATTCTTCAGTTTTGATACTAAGTATGTTTATTTCAGATAATAAGACTTAATATATTTATTTATATGTTTTGTAAGATTGTAAATGTTTATTTCTAACCTTTTGTTTTGTTTATTTTGTTATCATGTTAATATTTTTATCTATTCATATATCATTAATTTTTTTCATACATATGTATCTCATTATTATATAATATATTTCAATATCTTTAAAATTATATATATTTTTTTCATACATATGTATCTCATTATTATATAATATATTTCAATATCTTTAAAATTATATTATATGACCGGACACGGTCAAAACACGTTTTCAACTTATCCGATTGATATTAGGGTGGGGGAGAGACTACAAACCAGAAATTAATTAATTAATAGTGGATATTTCAAAACCCAAAAATCCGAAACCGAACCCGAAAACTCGAAACCCGAACCCGTATAATTAATGGGGTGTTAATATAACACATTAATACCCTTTTAATTAATTAGCTTTCAAATTGCCAATTTGGCTTCACGTTTGTAACCGTCAATTTCTTCATTTTCATCCATTGGTACCAAATTTATTGTAATGGATGAAAATAAAGAAATCGACGCAGGTAGAAAGCTGATTGCCAAACAAGAATAGTGTAGGGTTCTTGACAAGAAGAGAGCTATAGAACAAAAGAAGGAAATAATTGATCCAAATGAAGAGAAAAGTCTACTTTCTTGTGTAAGTTTTGATATTTTATAACCTTAATTTCTATCTATTATGATCAATATCCAAACTTCTTTTCGGGTCACGCGAGTTTAAGCATAATTGATAAGCAAAAAGTTACTAAAAGTCGAGGATAAAAGAAAGAAGGCCACAAAAACCCTATTAAGCAAACTGAAGACTAAGATCGTCGCGTCAGTGTTTGAGTAAAGAGGATGAGAATTCATTGTAAATCAAGGAGATTCAAGTATGGGAGAATCACAAACCCTCGGGCTCGTTCAAGACTTGAAGCATTATGTAAATGAAAGGATCAAGTCATTTTGTAGCTGAATTTAAATTGAAAAGAAGAAAGAAACTGAAAAGCAACTTACAAGAGTTTAAAGTTAAGTTGCAAAGAAAGATGCATGATTTGTTCATCACTTAAGCCGGTAATTTTCATACGCTGTAAAGTCAAGAGGTACATTCAATTAAAAAAGTTTCAAGACGGGATATGTCCATCCAAGATTTCCAAGGAATAACGCAAAAGAGTTGATCAGAGTATAAGAGCTTGCAAAGCAAGATGCTCACTTATTCAACATCGAGATGATCCATGTTTTATATTTGGTTGTGCATGACCCAAGAAGACGTAGACGGTGTTGAAGATAATAAGTTCCCACATCGAAAGATGGGGACACTTCGAGCCTAGTATATAAGGTCGGCAGGCTACTCCTCCTATTGCCAATTGGTTTTAGGATGGAACCTCGCCGGGTTTATGTGCTGGGTTTGGGCCTAAAGCCCATGTGCGCTCGTATGCACACGACCCCCACTCTACCGGTCCGTCTGTATCGGACTTTGACAGACAGGCTTCATTCTACTCAAAAAAGAAAAGAAGTGATGATCATGAGCAAGGGTACGGATTTAGGACATCAACCTACTACTTTAAAAGGAAGAGACTAGTAGATCAAAATAGTACATGTCAAGTGCTTAAAATGTGAATTGTGAAAACCATATACATTGCAAGGAGGTTTTCCGTTTCCAAAAGAAAAGAAAGAATATAGAATATTACTAACTACGTGCACTTTGATTCCTATAAAGAGGGGTACGTAGGTACATTCAATTAAAAAAGTTTCAAGACGGGATATGTCCATCCAAGATTTCCAAGGAATAACGCAAAAGAGTTGATCAGAGTATAAGAGCTTGCAAAGCAAGATGCTCACTTATTCAACATCGAGATGATCCATGTTTTATATTTGGTTGTGCATGACCCAAGAAGACGTAGACGGTGTTGAAGATAATAAGTTCCCACATCGAAAGATGGGGACACTTCGAGCCTAGTATATAAGGTCGGCGGGCTACTCCTCCTATTGCCAATTGGTTTTAGGATGGAACCTCGCCAGATTTATGTGCTGGGTTTGGGCCTAAAGCCCATGTGCGCTCGTATGCACACGACCCCCACTCTACCGGTCCGTCTGTATCGGACTTTGACAGACAGGCTTCATTCTACTCAAAAAAGAAAAGAAGTGATGATCATGAGCAAGGGTACGGATTTAGGACATCAACCTACTACTTTAAAAGGAAGAGACTAGTAGATCAAAATAGTACATGTCAAGTGCTTAAAATGTGAATTGTGAAAACCATATACATTGCAAGGAGGTTTTCCGTTTCCAAAAGAAAAGAAAGAATATAGAATATTACTAACTACGTGCACTTTGATTCCTATAAAGAGGGGTACGTAGGTACATTCAATTAAAAAAGTTTCAAGACGGGATATGTCCATCCAAGATTTCCAAGGAATAACGCAAAAGAGTTTATCAGAGTATAAGAGCTTGCAAAGCAAGATGCTCACTTATTCAACATCGAGATGATCCATGTTTTATATTTGGTTGTGCATGACCCAAGAAGACGTAGACGGTGTTGAAGATAATAAGTTCCCACATCGAAAGATGGGGACACTTCGAGCCTAGTATATAAGGTCGGCGGGCTACTCCTCCTATTGTCAATTGGTTTTAGGATGGAACCTCGCCGGGTTTATGTGCTGGGTTTGGGCCTAAAGCCCATGTGCGCTCGTATGCACACGACCCCCACTCTACCGGTCCGTCTGTATCGGACTTTGACAGACAAGCTTCATTCTACTCAAAAAAGAAAAGAAGTGATGATCATGAGCAAGGGTACGGATTTAGGACATCAACCTACTACTTTAAAAGGAAGAGACTAGTAGATCAAAATAGTACATGTCAAGTGCTTAAAATGTGAATTGTGAAAACCATATACATTGCAAGGAGGTTTTCCGTTTCCAAAAGAAAAGAAAGAATATAGAATATTACTAACTACGTGCACTTTGATTCCTATAAAGAGGGGTACGTAGGTACATTCAATTAAAAAAGTTTCAAGACGGGATATGTCCATCCAAGATTTCCAAGGAATAACGCAAAAGAGTTGATCAGAGTATAAGAGCTTGCAAAGCAAGATGCTCACTTATTCAACATCGAGATGATCCATGTTTTATATTTGGTTGTGCATGACCCAAGAAGACGTAGACGGTGTTGAAGATAATAAGTTCCCACATCGAAAGATGGGGACACTTCGAGCCTAGTATATAAGGTCGGCGGGCTACTCCTCCTATTGCCAATTGGTTTTAGGATGGAACCTCGCCGGGTTTATGTGCTGGGTTTGGGCCTAAAGCCCATGTGCGCTCGTATGCACACGACCCCCACTCTACCGGTCCATCTGTATCGGACTTTGACAGACAGGCTTCATTCTACTCAAAAAAGAAAAGAAGTGATGATCATGAGCAAGGGTACGGATTTAGGACATCAACCTACTACTTTAAAAGGAAGAGACTAGTAGATCAAAATAGTACATGTCAAGTGCTTAAAATGTGAATTGTGAAAACCATATACATTGCAAGGAGGTTTTCCGTTTCCAAAAGAAAAGAAAGAATATAAAATATTACTAACTACGTGCACTTTGATTCCTATAAAGAGGGGTACGTAGGAGACTTGACCTAAATGACAATCAAGTTCAATCGTCAATATGTCAAATTGTCCCGGATTGTTGAGACTTGAGAGATAGTACTATATACCTATGATTTGATCCCTGCAAAAGGGCACGTAGGTGTTAAGTTTATGATTCATGTAATATCAGAGTGGTTACCAATGTGCACGCAATTGTATTAGTTTGTAATAGAAGCCTAAGTCTAGTGTATTAGATTAGGATGCTTATCACTTGTTATAGGTGGCTAATGTTGACCTTGTTGCTGGCTAATGTGAGTGATCACTTAGTCCTGGTAGTCTGGTCTCATTAGATGCTATAACTTGCGTTAAGGAACCTGATCTAATATATATAGCGGAGTGTAGTTGAGTTAGTATTTGTGGTTTCTAGGCAGCATCATTACTTGGTGTTAGCCTTGGTTTTGTTATAAGGACAGCGTGTGAATTATGTGTCTTGTGGTGAACCGGGTTCAAGTTGTACGTGTTATTTCCGGGTTCAGCATGGTCTGGTTTCACTTAAGTGAAACATTGCGTTTGGACTTGAAGGAGATACTATATAGGGAGCTTCGCTTACCTCATCTAACCCTAACAGAAGTGCTGCCGCTTGAAGGGCGATAGCTAGGGTTTTCCTATGGTTTGAAAGAGAGAAAGAGCGATAGAAAGAAGAGAAGTCGGAGGTGGTCACACCAAGATTGAGACGTTCATCCTCGCCCCAGATCTCTCCAGTTGAAGATCTTCAGATTGAAGATGCCAAAGCTTTGCTTAGCCTTGCAGGGGCTAGTTCGATACCTTCTTCTTCTTGCTTTGTTATTGTTCTTGCTTCTGTTCTAGGTTTAGGTTTTGTTACAAATCGATCTTGCGTGCAAACTTGTAACCACACCTATTGTAACCATCTTGAATGCTTAGTAAATAAATGGGATCGGACCTCCCCTCTTGAGGTTCCGCGGAGGTAGGGTTTTAACACCTGAACTGCGTAAACAACTTTTGGCGTTGATCTTCTTAATATTGATAATAACTCTTATATACATGATAACAAATTTCACAGTAGGAAACCCAATTTTATGATTGTTGAGTTCAAGCGCACATTCTAAATTGACACCAAAACGGTGAAGTTGTGCATGGTTTGGGAACTACGGCGACTTGATTTTGTCTCAATCATACACGTAAAAAGCTTGATACAAAGCAAAAGGCTCATTGGGTTCGGTCGTACACAAATTGAAAAGGTTGGATGAGGAATTGCAGTGACTTGATTCCGTCACAAGTGGATACATAGGAAGCTCGGTACAAAACAAAACACTCATCGAGTTCGGTCGCACCCAAAATCAAAAGATTATGGAGTTGAGAACTACGTTTTACTTGATTTCGTTGAAACAAATACGTAGAAAACTCGTAGAGTCAGTCATACCCAAAAATAAGGAAGAAGAGAGATATCGTCAACTTAGAACTTCCCACACGCACACGATATTCGGATAATATGGAAACTCTTCATAGAAGGTGAGTCTGAGTTATTCCGGTGATGCGTGAAAAGGGAGAAATGCAAGTGATAATTGGTGCGGATTTTGGATAACCCTTCCTAAAGGGTAGGTTTGAATCTAACCTATGATACATGGAAGTCAAAATCCGCAAAAATATCCATCTGAACTACGTAAGGCTTAATCATTCTTAGGGAAGATACTCAGGCAACCCGTCGGGTGCAACCCAAATTCTAAAAAAAACTAAAGGTCATCCAAAGCGTTATTGGTATTATTTTGGAGTGGTGAGTATACATAGATAATGGTCGAACTCTATGAACATATTTCAAATTAAATGTTTATGCAATTTTATTTGTAATATTTTTGCCTAACAAACCGGATATGAGCACAATTAAAGCTTGTGTAAAATTTAGGTTCGACTCATTAATAAACGACCCGAGTTTGAATATGTTAATGTTCGACTAATTCGTCTAAAAAACAACACTATATGAGTTAGTCATGGGTCCGGGTTGGGTTAAACCGCCAAACCGGCGGTTTAGGTATGCCGGTTTGACCAAACCGTGGGTTTAGGTTACCAGTTTAGGTTTAGGTTCGCCGGGTTGGGTATTTTTTTTTATTTTTTTTAAAAATGGACCAAACCGGCCGGTTTGGTCCTCAAACTGTCGGTTAACCGCCGGTTTGGTCCTCAAAACCGGAGGTTTCCAGTTTCCGAATTTTTTTTTCTTTTTTTATTTTTTTTTATAAACCGCCTACCAAACCGGCGTAGGTTCCGAAACCTAAACCGGCGGTTTAGGTTTCGCACCCATGTCTGATATGAGTGTTAGTCTAGTTATCCGGACATGGCTCGAAAAACGTCTAGTCTGAGCTCGTTGACTTTCTAAACTAGCCGAATATAATGACATTTTAAAACTCGTTTAAAATTTACGCACACTGATTCCTATTTTTATTAAGATTTTTATATTTTCACATTTAGTAACTTCTCATGAATTGACATCTTCATGTACCAATAACTTTCTCCCTCATTACTTTCCAACAAAAAAAAACTTTCTCCCTCATTACAATAACAATTAAATATTGAGGTTACATTGTCTAACAATATCTCCTTTCCCATTCAATAATGAAAAACATCTTTTTTTACCTTACACATTCAATTCTTCATTATTTTTAGTCAAATAACAATAGAAACTTCTCCCCTATTTGATTAACTTAATTTGTACAAGTCTTAAAGTGTAAAGTTAAAAAAATTCAATACATTAGATTATGTGTCAAATATTTTTGATGTAATTTTGGTCACTAAGAATAATTTATATGATTCTGCTTCACTTGTAGAACAATACATTCATACTATATATCTTAGGACATTTATACATTGATTTACTTAATCAAAAACATTAATTTCTAATATTCATTTCCAAATTCTCAATTAATAGTCAAACAAGACAGAGAATTTGAACATTAAAGAAAAAGAAAGAATTAAATAGATTAAATTTAACTCTTACTTAAGGGAAAATGAGATATTGTCTATAAAAATGTTTGTTTCTCTTTCATGTTCTTATATGAAGTCTTTTTCTTTACCATCATCTCTCATATTCAGCCTTATGTTCATGAGGTGTTGAGTAATAGGTTATTGTAGCCATGGATACAAGTGTTGATATGTATAGGCTAAGCAATAGTATGAGAAGTAGTACAGGCAGAAGGTCGACGTCGGTTTGGAGGGATACGACGAGGGAGGTTTTTTCGACGTCGACAAGGGATGAAGACGACGAGGAAGCGCTAAAATGGGCTGCTATCGAGAAACTTCCTACGTATGATCGGCTTAGGAAGGGTATTTTGACGGGATCTCGAGGTGACGGAACTGAAATCGACGTTGAAAATCTCGGGGTTTCGGAAAAGAAATATCTTGTGGATAAATTGATTAGTGTTACTGAGAAAGATAATGAAAGTTTCTTGTTGAGGCTCAAGAATCGGATTGAGAGGTAACAAAAAAATCGACATGTTTTTAAGTATTTTTTCGAAAACTTAGTTCTATGGATTTTGATTGTGCAACTTGTTTTTGTGCTGATTAGGGTTGGTATAGAAATTCCAACAATTGAAGTCAGATTTGAGCATTTGTGTGTCAAATCACATGTTTATGTTGGGGCTAGAGCTGTGCCTACATTTTTAAACTACTTCACCAACATTGTCGAGGTAAAATCATGAATTCCGTATTCTGTTTCCGTTTTCGTTTCTATGAAATTTCGAAAACACGAATATTGTTGCCTTTTTTATGTCATTAACGTTTTTTCCCCTAAAATTTTGTAGGATTTTTTGAATTTTTTGCATTTGCTTCCAAACAAAAAGAAGGAATACACAATCCTTGATGATGTTAGTGGAGTGATCAAGCCTAATAGGTAAGAAAAAATTATGATACTTTGTTATATACATAAAATATCATTAGTGTAGTTCCGTGCTTTGTACGGATTTTTTTGAAACAAATAACGTGAAATATATTTTTATAACTATATTTTATTAAATATTATAATTAAAGAGTATATTTTTATTAGGTTTATGATAAAAGGTAATATATTGGAATTTTTGGTAATTTAAAATAAAAGTTTAAAATAAAATTTTACAAATCGATTACATTAGGAAAGAAATACATGAGATTTTATTTTATTAGAATTAAATATATTTAGACAGTAAAAATATCAATTAGTTTGATATTGTCCTTTTAGATTAGTAGAATTTTATTTCATCTTGACTTATATGGTAAAAATAACTAAGTTTTAGTTAATGAAAGATATATAATTAGTTATTAAAATAGATATAATAGGTAAAATATAATTAAATAGTAAAAGGTAAACTACAAGAAAATGGCACGTGCTAGAATAAGAAAATGACACGTGTGTTCAAATATTTTTGCTTTAATATAGTATATAGAAGTATATAAATATATATAAATGCATATCATCATTACACATATATTAATTACATCAATAAAATTGTATATACACAAGACATTATTTTGTTAATTATATAGTTTTAACATATATAGTATAATATAGATATTTAAAGAGTAAGTTTGGTAAGTATATATATATATATATATATATATATATATATATATATATATATATATATATAATATGTATTATAAGATAGTTATTTCAATAGGTAAGATGTCAATTATATATGTATATATATTTTTTTAAAATTAAAATTACGTAAAAATGAACGAAGAGATAAGGAAGTGACACGTAAGATTAAGCGTTTTGGCTTTAGCTTTAATATATCATATAGATGTTGTATATCTGAACTCTGAAGTATAAAGAACCGTGCAGAATGACATTGCTTTTGGGTCCTCCGAGTTCCGGAAAGACGACATTCTTGTTGGCCTTAGCGGGAAAACTCAAAAATGAACTCAAGGTAGATAGGTTTTCGTTATAGTTTATAGTTATGTAGCACGGAAACTCCAAATGGTAGAGTTTTCGGTTTATGTTAAAACTATTACTAACTGGTTTTAGGATGGAAATATTGGATTGGATTTATGTGTTTAATTTTCCGGTTTTAAAGTTTGGTTCTTTTTGTGTGTGATTAGTGTAGTGGCAATGTGACCTATAATGGTCATGAAATGACTGAATTTGTGCCTCAAAGAACAGCAGCATACATCAGCCAACATGATCTTCACATGGGAGAAATGACTGTGAGGGAAACCTTGGCTTATTCAGCTAGATTTCAAGGGGTTGGATATCGATTTGGTAAATCCGTTTCCAGTTTTTTCTCTCTATTTTAATCTTTTGGCGAAATCGTATACGATTTTGCTTATGGTTTTGTTGCAACAAACAGAGATGTTAGCTGAATTGGCTAGAAGGGAAAAGGAAGCAAACATTAAGCCTGATGCTGATATTGATCTTTTTATGAAGGTAAGTCTTGATCCGAATTTGAACCTGAACCAATCCGTAGATAATAGGGGTCATTTGAGATTGATTATATTGAATCGTGAATGAGATCTCAACCGGGTTTATGTCATTCTTTATTCTTATCCGATTCTTGAAACTCCTATAGCTCTAAGGTTTTCTATATCTTGACTTGTGTCATTTCCTGATTTTTAGGCTTCTGCAGTAGAAGGCCAAAAGGAAAATGTGAATACAGATTACATTCTAAAGGTAAATTTTAAGCTGATTTCTTGATTGATTTTTTTAGCATTACAAAGTTTCTTACACTTTCTACAATCTTGACACTACTTGTAGGTCTTGGGACTAGAAGTATGCGCGGATACCATTGTGGGAGACGAGATGGTTCGAGGAATCTCCGGAGGGCAAAGGAAGCGTGTCACAACCGGTTAAAAACATAGAACAAGATTTTATAACAAGTTTTCTCTAAGATAAAATTTTGTGTTGATTGTTTGAAATGATTGTTTGTTTGTTACAGGTGAAATGCTTGTAGGTCCTTCTAGGGCTTTATTCATGGATGAGATCTCAACCGGTTTAGATAGTTCAACGACATACCAAATTATAAACGCCCTTCGACAAACGGTCCATATCTTAGATGCAACCGCGGTTATCTCCCTTTTATTGCCTGCACCCGAAACATATGATCTCTTTGACGACATCATTCTCTTATCGGATGGTGTCATCGTGTATCAAGGTCCTCGTGAACATGTTCTCGAGTTCTTTGAGCTCATGGGGTTCAAATGTCCGGAAAGAAAAGGAGTCGCGGATTTCTTGCAAGAAGTATACATACCCTTTGTTTAATTATGTCATTTTTTGTTGTTGCTTGTTTTTGAAGAGATTAACATGTAATTTTTTGTAGGTGACTTCAAGGAAGGATCAACAACAATATTGGTTTCGTCGCGATGAGCCTTACAACTTCATAACTTCTAAGGAGTTTGCTGAGGCTTTCAAATCTTTTCATGTTGGAAGGAGATTAGAGCAAGAGCTTGCAGTTCCATATGACAAGAAGAAGAGTCATCCTGCTGCCTTAACAACAAAGAAATATGGTATTACAAAGAAGGAGATCTTCAAAGCTACTCTTTCAAGAGAGTGGTTGCTTATGAAGAGAAATTCATTCTTGTATATCTTTAAACTCAGCCAAGTAAGTTCTTTCCCTAGTAATAAACTTACATATCATCTTAGGGTTTGTTTGGATTAATAAAACGAATTTTATACTACATTTATTTCTTATAGTTAAACCAGACGAAATTTGAGCCGAACCAAAAAATCAACCTATAATTTATTAGGTGTTCTCATGATTTATAGATTCCGAAATTCGTAAGAACTCGTAAGGTTTAGAGTCGAGTCGACCCATTAGGACCCAACATGAAAGAACACATAAGTTTTTACTCTAGTATTTACAATTGTGTTTTAGAATTTTTATTAGGATTAAATGTCAATAAAGGAGTTTACACTTTTGAAAAAGATTAATTTTCTAAAATATAAATCTAGTTACTTTAGTATTTAGGTTAAATGATAGCATGCATTTTTCTCTTCTCTATTATTTTTATTTGAGCAATCTTTTTTTTCTAAGACCATCTAAAATGCTTTAGTATTTTATACTTTTATTAATTTATATATAATATTTAGTTTTTTTAATAACTATACAATTTTTAGTTTTAATATAAAATAATAATGATTGGTATAAACAAACACTTTAAAATATCTGAAAACAAAATTTATTTGAATAAAATAGTGAATTTAATCTTATATTTCAATTATATTAATTATTAATACAGAATTATTATTACCCTTTTCGGCTTTGGAACCCGCAAAATACGAATTCGAGTTAGTATAATTAACCCGCCAAAAACGTTACGATACATGACATAGAAACAAACCCTTAAAACGACTTACTGACACTTGGTTTGTTTCGTTCAGATCGTATTCGTGGCATTAGTTGCGATGACCGTGTTCTTGAGAACCGAGTTCCGGAAGAACCCAGAAAATGGCCATGTTTACTTGGGAGCTCTTTTCTTTACAACAATCATGATCTTCTTCATTGGATCATCTGAAATGTCAATGGTAATAGTAAAACTCCCAGTCTTCTACAAACAAAGAGATCTTCTCTTCTTCCCAGCCTGGGCCTATGCCCTCCCAACTTGGTTCTTCAGAATTCCGATCGCCATGGTAGAAACCGCGGTCTGGGTCTTCTTGAGCTACTATGTCATCGGATTCGATCCAAATGTTGGCAGATTTTTCAAGCAAATTCTTGCTCTTTCACTTGCAAGTCAAGTTTCTTCTGGTCTTTTTCGACTCATTGGAGCTGTAGGGAGAAATGTGATTATTGTCAATATTTTGGGTTCTTTCACCATGCTCTTGATTTTCACTTTGGGAGGGTTCATTCTTTCAAAAGGTGATCAGATTTCAATATTATTTTTAGAAAAATTTTGAAGGGTGACCCCGTGGTTTGGGATATTTTGAATTATTCCCAAAGATTTTTTTTAGTTCGGATGGTGCCCTTATATTTTGGTGTTTTCCGAAAAATGTCCAATTCCCTTTAAATTGTAAGGGATGTCAACTTAAAATAATTTTTTTTAAAAAACCTATGTACAAAATGTTCAGTATTTTTTGAAAAATACTAAACACAAGGGCACAATCTAAACTAAAAAAAATTATGGGCAAAATCCGAAAAATCCAAACCACACGGTATCATCCAGAATTTCCTTTTTTTATTTATTATATTTATTTAAATATATTTTTATTTGTTTTCCTGGTTTTATTTACAGATAGAATGCAGCCATGGCTTCTGTGGGGCTACTGGACGTCACCTTTGACGTATGCACAAAATGCTTTGTGTGTTAATGAGTTCCTTGGTCACAGTTGGAGCAAGGTATGTTTCCTACACCTCCAATATATATTCAAATATTTTAAATAAAGACAAATAAATTTCAATTTTTATAAATTAATGTTTATGATAATTTTTTTTATAATCCGGGTATTTTAAGTTTATTTTTAATACCGGTTTGATAATGATTTTAATAATAATATTCTAAAATTTATTCACAATAATTATTATTTATACAATTTTTTTATAAAAAATTCTAGATGGTGTCTCTGAATTTATACCCATCTAAATATTTGCTAATATTTGTAGTAAAAAAGAAGCTATACATCTAATTAAGACGTTATCTAGACATTTAAATAAATGTTATAATAACTAATAAATTATAATAATTTGTTTTCTTGTTAACATACAGATGGTAGGAGGATATATTTTAAAATTTTAAAAATTTAGGGACCCGTCCAAAAAGTGAAAAAAATTTCGGATATAATCTAGAAAGGTCTAAAGTAATTGACACCATCCAAAAATTTCTAAATTTTGTAGTATAAATATATTTTTGTAAGGATATATTTGTATTATTCTCTATAATAATCATCTTTATTATTACTAATATATAATATTTATGAAGAAAAAAAGATGAAGGGCTTATTTTGTTGTTTACATAGATCAATTTCTTTGTATAATTGATGTGTACCGTACAGATTCCTGAGGGAAGCAATGAAAGTATAGGAGTACAAACCCTAAGAACTCGCGGATTCTTCACAGATGCCTCTTGGTATTGGATCTCTGTCGGGGCATTAATCGGATTCATCTTTATTTTCAACATTCTCTTCACTTTTGCTCTTGCTTACCTTAATCGTAAGTACATTTCTTCATCTTATCTAATGAGCAAAATCTCTATCGATAGTAAACTGAACTTCTGTGTTTGGTTCAGCATTAGGAAAACGTCAAGCTGTAGTACCAACAGAAGGCACTGAGAAAAAGGATAATTCTGAACAAAGAAGAAATGTTAACCCTTCACAGACAATAAAAAAAGGAATGGTTCTTCCTTTTGTGCAACATTGTCTCACGTTTGATGATATCAAATACGCTGTTGACATGCCACCAGTAAGTACATATGTTGAATGATTTGTGTGTTTTGTTTATGTCATATCCACATAAATGAAATAATTGGGTTAAATAAGTTTTTTTATAGGATTTTTTTGTCTTATATATAATTCATCCTTATATGAAAGAATTGGATTAAATAGGGATATATTTACTAAATGAGTTATTTTACCCTACAGAAATTAAACCAACGGTTTTGTCTGTGGTAGGAAATGTTGTCACAAGGTGTTACCGACGATAAACTAGAGCTTCTCAAGGGGATTAATGGAGCATTCAGGCCTGGTGTTCTTACTGCTCTTATGGGTGTGAGCGGAGCAGGAAAGACGACTTTAATGGATGTCTTGGCTGGAAGGAAAACCGGTGGATACATAACCGGAAGCATAACTGTTTCCGGTTACCCGAAGAAACAAGAGACTTTTGCTAGGGTTTCTGGTTATTGTGAGCAAGTTGATATCCACTCTCCATATGTTACTGTCTATGAAGCCTTGCTATACTCAGCCTGGTTAAGGCTGTCTTCTGAAGTTGACGTGAAAACTCGAAAGGTTAACTAGTTTTACATGCTATTCTTGTGCAAAATCACAATAAAGCTTCTTTGGGTAAAATGGGGTTGTGGGATGTTATTTTTTTACCTTCCATTTTAATTAATAAAAATAATGGGCCTAGTCAATGATATAAAAAAGATTTTAGTAACCCATTATTCTCATCTTCTTTCACTTCAACTGAATATAGTTTCTTGTGTTGTTGTAGATGTTTGTGGAAGAAGTTATGGAGCTTGTTGAGTTGAATGTACTAAGAGGTGCTTTAGTCGGGTTACCGGGTGTTAATGGTCTATCTATAGAGCAAAGAAAGAGGCTTACTATTGCCGTCGAGTTAGTTGCTAACCCATCAATCATATTCATGGACGAGCCTACTTCTGGTTTGGATGCTAGGGCTGCTGCTATAGTTATGAGGGCTGTAAGGAACACTGTAGATGGAGGAAGAACTGTTGTTTGCACCATCCATCAACCGAGTATCGACATTTTTGAAGCCTTCGATGAGGTATTTATACTATCCGTAAAATTAACCTATATGTGTAGTATTGGAGTAAAATGACAATGATTTTCTCTTGGCAATGGCTCAGTTGTTCTTGATGAAGAGAGGAGGAAAAGAGATATATGTCGGTCCGGTTGGACACCATTCTTGCGATCTCATTAAATACTTCGAGGTGAATTCTTGAATACATGTTTCGTTATTACTTTATAATCAATGTGGTACAGTTAAAAACTCGAAAGAGAATAACATAAAGCTTATTCGTTAAGCCATGCATTATTTTTTTTTATCTTAATTAGAGTATTCCCGGAGTGCCTAAGATCAATGACAGTTACAATCCCGCTACTTGGATGCTCGAGGTCACGACTCCCGCTCAAGAGCTCGCTTTAGACATCGATTTTAGTAATCTATACAAACAATCCGACTTATATAGGTAAGAATAGTATATATTCTTTCTTGATATGATACATCTACCATCTTAACTGTATACTCATGTTTTGCATTCTTTTCGTAGGAGAAACAAATCTCTTATTCAAGAGCTTGCCACACCGAGTCCGGGTTCCCAAGACCTCTATTTTCCGACCAAGTATGCTGAGCCATTTTCGGTTCAACTAAAAGCAATCCTATGGAAACAATATTGGTCATATTGGAGAAACCCGGCCTACACCTTTATGAGGTTCTTATTCACCACAATCGCGGGATTAATTTTTGGTGTCATCTTTTGGGATCTTGGCCAAAAATAGTAAGCGTTTGTTTGAAATGTCATGCATTATAAAGCGATTATGCTTTACTTCATCCATGCAAACTCTAATTTCAATCTATGATGCTCTTTTAACCCAAAATTTACAGTGATAACTATGTAGATTTGTTCAACTCAATGGGATGTATCTATGATGCTCTTTTGTTTCTCGGAGGTCAATACGCAAACACCGTGCAACCTATAGTATCGGTCGAAAGAATCGTGTTCTATAGAGAAAGAGCAGCCGGGATGTATTCAGCAATGCCTTATGCAATTGCACAAGTTAGTACAAAACATAACTTTTGTTGATACCCAACACTATTATTTGTATCGTAACATGTTTTTTTTATCACAAATTTTCAGATTATGATCGAGATACCGTATATCTTCGTACAAGCAATCGTGTATAACACCATAGTATACACGATGATTGGATACGAACGGTCGGTTGTAAAGTTCTTTTGGTTTTTGTTTTTCGTGGTGTTCACACTCTTGTACTACACTTTCTACGGAATGATGATTGTAGCCATTACACCAAATCTACACATTGCTTCCGTCATGGTTGGTGCTCTCTCGAGTGTCTGGAACCTCTTCTCCGGGTTTGTCATTCCGAGAAATGTAAGATCTGCTCACGTTGCTTCTTTTTTTTCCTTCTTAAAATTATCACATATATTATAAAGTGATAAAGAGCCATGAGATTTTCTAAATGTTACAGAGAATCCCTATATGGTGGAGATGGTATTACTGGTTTTGCCCGATTGCATGGACCTTAAACGGGTTACTTACGTCGCAATTCGGTGACGTGCAAACAAAGCTTAAAGGCACAGACATGACGGTGGCCGGATTCATTAGAGACTTCTTCGATTTCAAGTACGAGATGTTGGGCACCGTCGCGGTCGTCGTACTAGGTTTTGCGCTTCTCTTCGGCTTCATGTTTGCCTTCTCCATCAAGGTTTTCAACTTCCAAAAGCGTTAGAATCAAGTATTTGAAGAACTTAAATTGTGTTATTTTTCTGTGTTTGTATACATTTTTTTGCGGCTTATTTGAGTTTGAATGTATACTATGTTAATTAATACAACTTTGTACTAGTGTTGTAGTTCAAGCATGCATAATTTTCATGGGATATATTAAAAAAAAAAGGTATGAGAAACAACATATCCAAATTTTACTTAATTTTATAATCTATGTTTTTTTTTAATTTTTATTTATATGATAATGTCATGATTCATAAGTCATATAGCACTCATGATTGATAATCAAGATTCATCTAATAAATTATTGGCTAATTTTTCTAATGGATTCAATTTTTTTAATGTTTTTAAAAAAGTTTTGATTTTGGTATTTAGGGTTCAACTCATAAGATTTTAATTTTTTAAATTCCTTTTTGCTGCATAAAACTTGAATATGTTAGAAATGTATAAATTGTTGTTATTTGATAACAAATTCAATCGATGTGTTAAATCGCAAAATTTACTATATCAATCGGTGGAACCGTTAAGTTTGATTAACATTGTACTTATGGTGAATTTGTCAACAATAAATAATTAAATATATAACATTTTTTTATAAATAGATTAATTTATCTTTATTTTAATACATTAAATTTTATAAGATTTTGTATTTGCAGTAAAAATAAATCGTAAAAACTTGTTCAGTTGTATTAGGGTGAGCAATTCCGGATATCCGATCCGACAAACTCTACAAAGTCCGATCCGAATATCCGATCCGATCCGGACATTTATTCTCATACTAGTCGGATATATCCAATTACATCCGACTTTTTCCTGTAAAGCCCGATCCGTATCCGTTCTGATGATCCAAAAAAATGTCCAAATCGGATCATCAATTGCCGAATATCTTCGGATTCAGATTTTTTCGGATCGGCGGATCAGACTAGTCGGATCGGATATTTTTGCTCATCAAGTCCTTAATGGGCCACGAAACTTTTAGGCATATCCTTCAAATTTCATTTCAATCCCTTCTGCTTGTCAAAATTCAGTTCTTTGCAAGACGTTTGGTATTCCCAATTTGAAGCATAAAACACCAAACTACGAAAAGTTTTATCAAAGCAAAACTAGAGAGTTTGTTTAACCTCTTCTCTGCTACTACTTCCCCTGCAACGTCTGTATCTGCAATGGCTAGTCCCATCCCTAATCTTCCAAATATGAGGAAAAGGAGAAAAAGGAAAAGAAAACGAAAACCCACCAAGCTTGTCACACAATTTGATGCTTACAAGCAGGTGAAACTCTCCTTGTTCATTGGATATGCTGATCGGTAAATTGCTTTTTAATTAGGCATGTGAAAGTGTTTTTGTTTATAATTTAGGGTTTTATAAAGGGTTTAGGAATAGAGAATCAGTCAAAACTAAGTAGATGTATGGGTATGAAATTAGGATTTGAGAGAATTGTCATGTGAAATTGAGTTAGCCTTATTCCCCAAACGGGCTAAACCCGTATATCAAAATCTATTATCACTGATGGTTTTGGGGGTTAGTATGAACTAAATTACACAATTTCATTCGTGCTAAATGTGACACTTAACATTAAAATAACAATAAATGGATAATGATCAAGTATTTAGCAAGATGTATTGGTATTGTTTTTTAGTTTTTCAAGAAAGGGTGATTAATTCATGGGTGAAAGTTTACAAGAATTCCGTGGCAGCTCTAGGTCTTACAGTGATATCTCTACAAATTTGCATAAACTATTTTCTAGTTTGTCTATTTTTCTTACGGCATCTGACTGGATACAAATTTGGACATGGTTAGTGATGATTGTTGCACCCACATCCGGGCAAACTTTCTTTTGTTGGTCGTTGCATTTCTAGCATCCCATAGATAGTACATTGTGGATGAAAAGCAATTAGTTCATGCCAGGAGTTTGATGATTTGCTTTCCCTTAACCTTATGCATATATTCACTCCATTCATGGAGTTTTGAGTAATTTTTTCCCATTTTTGCTACCTAAAAACTGCAGCATGGACTTTCTTCCCATACGGGTTTAGTCCAAGTATTGATGAAGATGTGCTGATAATTTTTGTACTGGTCCTGTCGTTAGTTATAAGATTGAATCTGAACTTGATCAGAAGAGTTTCACATATGCTATCATTATGTATAAAAACACCAAGCTGCAAAAGTTTACATCAAAGTAGCTCTAGGAGTTTGTTTCACCTTCTTCTCTGCTAGACTGCTACTACTTCTCGCATAGTAGATGCTTACGAGCAGGTAAAACCTCTCCTTGGGTATGTCAAAGTGCCTTTTGATTATAATGTGGGTTTCATAGTGGATTCAAGAATCTGTATGTAATAGCCTAACTTTTACCTCAGTTTTTTTGTCTGCTTAGTTTAGAAATTATTAGTCAGCCAAAAGCAAGTAGTAGATATATGGGTATGATTTGGGCATGTAAGGAATGAATTTCAGAGAAACTGTGAGGTGAAAATAAACACTGATATTAAGTTAACCTACCCAAAATCATCAATCAAAAACTATTATCTACTGATGATTTGGGGTTTAGTATGACCTACTTACACAATTTCGTTTTACAAAAATGTGACACTTCTATTTGCTTTCCCTCTTTTTTGCTGACTTTGATGGAACCCTTTTGTTTTAGACATGGTGATAGGCCTCAATGAGTTGCGTTCTAGGCTTAATTAGAGGCAAACATTGGCAAGTTTATCTTTAACCGCTAATGTACAATACAATGAATCATGATTTGAATAATTAAATTGTTAGCATTATTAGTCTAAATACTGACGAAGATTGTGCCGAAAAGTTTTGTACTGGCCCAATTGTTAGGTATACGATTGTGGCAGTAAGAGTTTGTATGATCTTATAGTTTCTTCCGTTTCTTACACTTTTGGCAAAATTCTATCCTTAAGTACTCTTTACTAGTTCATATGTCATGTCTCTTGTCGCCTTTTGATTACCAAACTTGGATAATATGGTGAATCCAAGTGCTGTTCACATTCCCGTTTCATGTTTGGCTGTTAGGGAAGAGATGGGGCAGTATGGAGAGCATAGAAAATAATGAAAAGTGGTATTCTGGAAAGAGGTGGCGAAAGTTGTTTATTTTGTGAAAAGTAGTGTTGGCAAAGATCACAACTGAGTTCTTTGGTCACAGGTTCTCTGTTGTCATGTCAATCATCGATCCTAATTAGGTTTTTAGCTGAATACGTTACTTTTTTTTATATGTTCACTCATGCCGTTCTATATAACAAGTGATGACTTAAAACTGGAAGGCTCTATTAAGTATCAAATACATTTTTGTATGCTGAAGTATTTCATCTTCTGGAATTTCAATGGAGAGAAATAATTCCTATCAAGGAAGTGGAAGGAGAAGGAGTTCTTCTGTACAAAGGAACAGCTCTTCTCAAGGGCCTTTTGGGTCCACAAGGTCGAGAGAAAAAGACGATGACGAAAAGTCTCTTATTTGGGCTGCACTTGAGAGGCTTCCCACCTACGATCGTCTTAGAAAGGGCATGATGGTGAACACTTCAGATGGTTTAGGGCACCAAATTGATCTTCAGGAACTTGGTTTGCAAGAGAGAAAGCATTTGGTTAATAAATTGGTGAATGTTAGCGATATACATAATCAGACCTTCTTGATGAATCTCAAAAGCCGCATTGATAGGTAAACAAGAGTTGTGTCTGAGATGCTCAGCTCTTCAAACTCCAATTTTTCGCTCAACTTTCGAAACTCCATTTTCTTGCATTCTATAGTTAATCTTCCTAGTTTCAGATGATCATGCAACCATATATCTGTCAATAAAGGCATAAAAAAGGCTAGAAGCCCATAACAAAAAATATGTACTTTGTAGATGTGTATTTATCCAACAATAGTTCAAGGGTCAAAATTTATTTGTTTCCATATTCAGTTAATATATATGTATCTTTGTGCGGCCTTTTTCCTATACACTGCTTAAATAAGAAGCTTGAAAAGGTATAAGGGAATAAGCTCAAACCTTCTCTATATTCTTTCGGTGCTAATTCTTCTGTATAATATGATGTGCTGATATCAATGTTAGTGGTTATGTGTTCATGCTAGTTTTGTGATCGGTTATCTTCTACTAAGCTGTTCCAATAGGGGCAAGAATTTATTTGTTGGAGTGAATATTTTCTAAAAATTCGTGTGGGGGAGTTTTCCTTTGATTGATTTCGCACAGAAAATATTTCCTTGTAAGGTGTTCTGTAAGAACTTTTCAGCATCCAATTTCTATGTATTACCTATGTTTGTGTGTGTGAATATCTATGCAAGTGATGCTGCCATTTTAATGGCATTTCTCGGTCTTTTCCGTTCTTTTTCTCTCCATTTTATCTTTCGTTTTACTGATTCTTGGATTTATCAGGGTTGGGATTGATAGTCCCACTGTTGAAGTACGATTTGAGCATCTAAAAGTCGAGGCTGAAGCACATTTTGGAAGAAAAACTGTGCCTGCACTATCTAACTTCACTACCAATGCAATAAAGGTAATAAATCGTTGTACATATTGCTCGTCTGAGTGCTCTATCTTTCCTCAATTATCTTAATTTGCTTCGCCTGTCTGATCACGCTTCTTTTTCTGAAAGGGTCTCTTGAAATTTTTGCACATAATCCCAAGTCATAAAAAATGTATACCCATTCTACAAGATCTTAGTGGAGTTGTTGTGCCTAAAAGGTTCGTAATCCAACAAATTATGTCACTTATTTGATTTGTTATCAAGATCTACTTGTTTATGTTTCTCTGTCTACTGTGCTTCTCAATTTATGTAGGATGACCTTGCTTCTGGGGCCTCCTAGTTCAGGAAAGACCACATTGTTATTGGCATTAGCAGGGAAACTTGACAAAGATCTTAAGGTAAAAAAAATATGGGGTTTTACCAGCATATAGTTTCATGCATAATCTCCTACATATATTTATTTGCTTAAAGTAACAGGTTTCTGGAAAAGTGACCTATAATGGCCACCAACTTCATGAGTTTGTCCCACAAAGAACTTCAGCATATGTTAGTCAAAATGACATTCATTTTGGTGAAATGACTGTAAGGGAAGCCTTAGAGTACTCTGCTAGATTCCAAGGGGTTGGACACCGATATGGTTGGTTTCTTTCTTCTCCCTAACTGTGATCTTGAATAGAATCATTGGGTATCATCATTGATATTTGACTACATGTCCATAGAAATGTTGGCCGAGTTGAGTAGAAGAGAGAAAGCAGCCCATATCAGACCTGATCCTGACATAGATTTATTTATGAAGGTAAAAAATTTAAAGGCTTACTCTCCACCAGGAAATGTTTCAATTTTGGAATCATGAAGCTGTTTAATGGCTTCTAGGCAGCTGCAGTCGGAGACCAAAAGGAGAGCGTTCTGACAGATTATGTTATAAAGATTTTAGGACTAGAAGGCTGTGCAGACACAATTGTTGGTAATGAAATGATAAGAGGTATATCTGGAGGGCAGAAAAGGCGAGTCACGATAGGTATAAAGAGTTTCTGACATTTGTCAAGCTGATGATCTAAATTTGACCTTTTTTGCTTCTCTGACATGATATTTTTGCTACTAATTATAGGAGAGATTCTTGTTGGACCAGCAACAGTGCTTCTTATGGATGAAATATCAACAGGTTTGGACAGCTCAACAACATATCAGATCATGAAAAGTCTGCAACAGTTTGTCCATATTCTTCATGGAACTGCAATGATTTCTCTCCTTCAGCCAACACCTGAGATTTACAATCTTTTTGACGACATCATGCTCCTTTCAGACTGTGAAATCCTCTATCAGGGTCCACGTGAGAATGTACTCGAGTTTTTTGACTTGATGGGCTTTCAGTGTCCTAAACAAAAAGGAGTGGCAGAATTCTTGCAAGAAGTATAAACTACCTTGTTCCATTTTGATACATTTGTAGTATGGGTTGATGTTCGTGTAGCTAAATTTCCTAGACCTGTTATTTTGTGCCATACATAACTTTGACAAAATGATTTCATGCAGGTTGTTTCATCGAATGGCCAACAACAATATTGGGTGTCCACAGACATGCCTTATCGCTTCATTCCTCCTAAAGAATTTGCAAAGGCATTCCTATCATTTCATGTTGGAGAGGAACTTCGACATAAACTTTCAAGTCAGTTTGACGAGAGCAAGAACCACCCTGCAGCTTTAACGACAAGAAAATATGGTACCGGTGTTAAAGATATTTTCAAAGCCTGCTTTGCAAGAGAAGTGCTACTTCTCAAAAGGGATTCATTTGTCTACATATTTAAGCTAATCCAAGTAGGTTGTTTTGTTAAAATTGTTTAGAGTATGTTCATTATCTTTCATGTTAAAACTGTCATCTGAAGTCACTGCTTTTTTTGTATTCCCTCTCTTCTTCTAGCTTATTTTGATGGCATTCATTGCCATGACCGTCTTCATAAGGAGCAAATTTCACAAAGAGGTTGTAACACCTGATGGTGGTATCTACTTGGGCGCTTTATACTTTTCTGCGTCGATAATCTTCTTCACTGCATCAACTGAGATACCGATTACTGTTGCTAACCTTCCGGTATTCTACAAACAAAGAGATCTACAATTCTTCCCGCCATGGGCCTACTCACTTTCCCGTTGGATTCTTAAGATCCCAATCACTTTTTCTGAAGTTGGTGTTTGGGTCTTTATCACATATTATGTCATTGGTTTTGATTCAAATGCTCAAAGGTATGTAACATGTATCATACATTGTACAACATATTTAACGAATTGCTAACGGATTTTGAGGTAGAGTACTAGGGTGATCTATTGGTAATGGAAGCCATTATATAGGCAATTTTTGCTATTTATTGTTGAAGGGGTGATTTTGTGATGCGATGCCACAGATTTTTCAGACAGTATTTAGTGCTTGGAGCTCTTCACCAGACAGCTACCGGTTCCTATCGGTTGGTTGGGGCAGTGAGTAGGAATATTACAGTGGCAAGTACATTATCTCCATTTGTTTCAGTTGTATTTTTCTCATTGGGAGGTTTTGTACTATCATATGGTATGAGTTCACTCTTGTCATTGAATATTAAACCAATATGACACATGATTGCTACTTGCTCATACAATCCTCCAAAATGCAACAGATCATGTAAAGAAATGGTGGATATGGGGTTATTGGTGCTCTCCTATGATGTATGCACAAAATGCTTTAGTTGTCAACGAGTTCCTTGGGCATAGTTGGCGCCATGTAGGCTCTCAACGCCATTCTTGTCTCTATATGGATTATGTGTTGAAGATAACTCTAAGTTTAAGCTTTGATTCTTCCGTTCTTTTTTGTCTCAGACTCTGCCAGATACATCTGAACCACTAGGTGTGGTAGTTATGAAGTCTCGAGGAATATTTTCTGATGCCTATTGGTATTGGATTGGAGTTGGGGCCTTATTTGGGTTTACAATCTTATACAACGTTCTCTATTGTGCAGCTTTAGCTTTCCTCAATCGTGAGACTCTGCATAATGTTTGTCAATATGTTCTTGTCATCTATTATGTTGCAATTCTGAGCATATCTTACAAATATGGGTGCAGCTTTTGTGAGCCGTCAACATGCGGTTCCTGAGGGCATGGAAGATAATAGATCAGAAGACAGTGGTAATTTCTCGTGACCTAAATATGTGGTTGTATTAATGCATATTTAGCCTTCATTGTTCGTGAATCTATTTCAATGTTTAAAATTAAGGAAGTGTCTCCTCCCCCAAGTAACTCCTACTTTCATGGTGATTAAACAAGTTCAACTTTATGGGAAGTGTTTCGAAACCTCTTATCTCAAACTTAACCATTTTCCATTTTAACATCTAAAACGATGGAAACTGGTTGCTTGGTGTTTTCACATTTTAATTCATGAGTATATCTATATTTTATTCATATCAGTTCAAGGATTTTATGTGAACATCTCTCTTTTTGCATTCACCTACTACATTCTCATTATTGTTGCGAAAACTTTTTCAGGGGGACAGATTCAAAAGAACCAAACTGACGACTCATTTGCGCAAGCATCTCCTGGCCGGAAGGGTGGAATGGTTCTTCCATTTGAGCCCCACTCCATCATCTTTGATGAAGTTTGGTACTCTATTGACATGCCACAAGTAAGTACTTTAGTAATTCAGCAATTCCGAAAATATTAATTTGGACTTTTACTAGCATGTGAAACTTCTTGGATACGAAGTTACGAACTGACTTAACACCACAGGAGATGAAAAACCAAGGAGTGACAGGAGAACGGTTGAATCTTTTGAAGGGTGTTAGTGGATGTTTTAGGCCGGGTGTTCTTACTGCTCTAATGGGTGTAAGCGGTGCGGGTAAAACCACTTTGATGGATGTCCTAGCTGGTAGGAAAACTGGAGGATACATTGCGGGAGATATCAGAATATCTGGATACCCGAAAAAGCAGGAAACTTTTGCCCGAATTTCAGGATACTGTGAGCAAAATGATATCCACTCTCCACATGTTACAGTCTATGAGTCTTTGCTCTACTCAGCTTGGCTTCGTCTATCTCCTGAAGTTAATTCTCAAACTAAAAAGGTTAGTATATTCTAAAACAAGCATCAATACTCTCTAGTCTGATGCATGATTTGTCGTAGAATGGCACTACTCGTTTGGTAGCACTATGAGCTTTCATTAAGTATTTTTAATTTATATAGTCATCTTAAATTAAAAATTGGCAACTCAAAATCAAATACCACAAAAAGATCCACACACACTGATGGTCATATCAGTGATAGATAATATATGCTTGTGCTTCACCATTATTATCATTTAGGTCCTTAACTTTGGATTTTTGTAATTCGTAGATGTTTGTTCGTGAGATTATGGATCTTGTTGAACTGACCCCACTAAGTGGGGCCATGGTTGGCCTTCCTGGAGTTGATGGTCTTTCACTAGAGCAACGGAAAAGGCTTACAATTGCAGTCGAATTAGTGGCAAACCCTTCTATCATATTTATGGACGAGCCAACTTCTGGGTTGGATGCGAGGACAGCTTCTATAGTGATGAGAACAGTGAGGAACACTGTAGACACCGGAAGAACAATTGTTTGCACAATCCACCAACCAAGCATTGATATATTTGAATCGTTTGACGAGGTATACTCTTAATTAAAATTTCACTACAGAAATTTCCCTTGTGCTGAAATTTCCCTTGTGCTATTGTAGCTTCTTCTAATGAGGCAAGGAGGTCAAGAGATGTATATGGGGCCATTAGGACGCCATTCTGGCCATCTAATCAGTTACTTTGAGGTGATGGTCTTTTGTCAATAATAGATCTTATATCACGTAGCTTTTAATATGGGTACATGGTATAAGATAAGTCTCCTTTCGTTATTTCTTAGAGCATTGAAGGAGTAAGAAAATTGCAAAAAGATTACAATCCCGCAACCTGGATCTTTGAAGTTACTTCTCCTGCACAGGAGCTTTCTTTGGGACTAGATCTAGCTGAAACTTACAAAAGATCAGTGTTATACAGGTTTGTTATATGCTCGTGCAATGACCCCCGTGAACTTATAATTCCTTTCCAGATATCTCTAGATGGTGCTTGTTTTACAGGAGAAACAAGGATTTAATCCAAGAGCTAGGCAGTCCAAATCCCGGGTCAAAAGACCTCTGCTTCCCGACACCATACGCACAACGTATATCAGCTCAGCTCACCGCTTGCATTTGGAAGCAACACCAGTCATACTGGCGTAATCCTCTTTACAATGTAGTGAGGCTTTTCTTCACAATCATCACTGCTTTGTTGATAGGAACCATGTTTTGGGACCTCGGTAAAAAAATGTAAGTTAAAACAGCACTCATACAAATTGTAACTGCCATTGACCTCTGGAAATGACGAGCAAAAGTATTTTGATTTGTCAGGGAAACACGGCAAGATTTGCGAAATGCTATGGGATCTGCACAAGCTGCTCTTCTGTTTGTTGGTGCCCAAAATGTCTTGTCTGTACAACCTGTTGTGGCTATTGAAAGAGTAGTATTCTATAGAGAAAGAGATGGCAGGATGTACTCGGTTTTCTCATATGCTTTGGCACAGGTACAATTATCGCCTTTCCCTGCTTTGATTAGTTCCATTGATTTATCAATTGTTAAAAAGAAGACAATCTTGTAGAGTAATATAATGGTGTCATCAATTGAGTTGCAATGCAAAGTTGTTCCTTTAGATATTCAAGCCAGAGCTACATTTAGAGCTGTTTTTCGCTATAAATTGCCAATGCTTTTTTAATTCATTTGTTATGACATTTTTCCACATTTCCCAAATGCATTTCTTTTTCTCTTGGCAGATCATCATTGAGATACCGTATGTTTTCTTGCAATCTGCAACCTATTCTATCCTGGTGTATGTAATGGTAGGATTCGAATGGACTGTAGCAAAGTTCTTTTGGTATACTTTCTTCATGTTCTTCGGCTTGTTGTTCTACACCTACTTCGGAATGGTGACCATTGTTGCAACACCAAACTCTAGCATCTCTGACATCGTTACTTTCGGATTTATTATGATATGGAACCTCTTTTCAGGATTCATCATTTCTAAAAATGTAAGTTTTTCAATCATTGATCTCTTTTTTAGTTATTTATATAAAGGAATAAAATTATATACAAGTGTATTTTTGTCCTTGTTGTCTGGAGTATTGAAGAAAATCTCAGAATTTCTTTAGTTCTAGCTTGAAACTAATGGTTTGGCTCAAGACATTTCTATATCTCATTTCAAGATTTAGCCTACCATGAGTATGAACTCCAACCGTGGTTTTTTTACTCCACACTCGTACCCGAACAAAGACTAAACTCGATACATGACTAATGAAATCGACAGTCCATATAGCTTGCCATTAGAAACAACAAACTTGATATTCTTGTGTGCATCGTAATTTCAATGTGGTCTATTTGCAGATGATGCCAATATGGTGGAGGTGGTTCTACTGCCTATGCCCGAGTGCTTGGGCTCTGTACGGGTTGATTGCGTCGCAATATGGAGACCTGGAAAATGTGCTCGACTCTGGTGAGACGGTTAAAGACTTCTTGGATAACCACTTTGGTTTCAAGCATGAGTTCTTGGGTCAAGCAGCAGGTGCTGCGGTTGGATTTGCTGTGGTTGCTGCTTTCGCTTTCGCCTTCTCGATCAAGTGTTTTAATTTCCAAATTCGTTAAAAATATGAAGCAAAATTGATTACTCGACGAGTTTGAGCCTCTACATTGTATATGATGTAGCTCAGGCTTTGAACCAAAGACCTCTCATGTCTTATTAAGAAAGAATTGGCGGTATAGGGCCCCAAATTGTTGCTCTTTGTGTTTTGAGATGAGAATCACAATGTCAACTATTGGAATGTTCATACCGGAAACAGAATATCCATATATATATTTGATCCAGAGTACTTGGCTATCCAAGTGGCCTGGATTGCTTCGGTTATCCGTATAATGTGGATATTTCTAGTAAACCGTTTTCTCATTTGACCTTATACAATAGTTCATCACTTTGGGTCATGTATAGATCACCTTCTGTTGATCTCAAATGTGTTAAACATGTCAACAGGCATTATTCTGTATAGGGTTAGGAATTCAACCAAGCAAGCAAAGTTGGCTGCAAAAAAAAAAATAAAAAATCACTTCTTGTGATCAACATAGGCTAGTCGGGTCCAGTCCCAGCCTTCTGGCTTGGTTACTGAACCATACCATACTGAACCAGCTCCTCAAGCCCTTTCTTAAGCCTCTCGGCTGCCAAGAGATTGTCCATCTCGGTCAGCCCTCCAAAAGATATCCTAATGTGGCCGGGAGAGCCACAGGCTGACCCTGGTATCATTACAACTCGGTGTCTGTGTGCTAGCCAATAGACAACTTTATAGTCATCTTGATACTCGTTAGGTAGTTTGGCCCATAGATAAATTGCGCCTTCCCCTCCCTTTACCGCGTCTTTCCCAAGTGGAGAGAGTGCGTCTACAAGTACATCTCGGTTCATCACAAGGTCCTTGACTTGCTCGGTAACCCACTCGGGACCTACCTCCAAGGAGTAGAGAGCTAGATGTTGGGAAAATATTGAAGCACAAATGGGTATGTTGTCTTGGACCTTTAGGAGTGAAGTGCTAAAGCCTTCAACTTCAGATGGGTAAGCAATCTTCAAAGCCAAAAAAAGGTAAAAATTTTAGTGCTTAGAATCAATCAAATGAAGCTCTTGACAAAAACTTATGTTCTCTTTGAGACGAATCGAATTAACTTACGTATCCAACACGCCACCCCATCATTCCATACGCCTTTGAGAAGGAAAAAATATTTACAATGTGGTCTCCTTCAATAGAAGAGTGCTTCAGTCCATCATACATGAAGTATCTGTAACCAAAAATGGTATGAGACTCGCAAACCTTGAAATCCTCTGTTGTTTAATTTCTCGGTTTCATCTACTTCATAAACTAGAGTAGCCGTAGATAATAGTAAGAATTTAAGAAAACAAACTTACTCATATGTATTATCAACAATAAGCCAAGACCCCGCCTCTCTACAAATGTCTGAAATTCTCTGTTTGGACACAAATAGATTCATGAAAAATTCATGCAAACAAACATATCATTATAACACTCCATGCAAGATAATCACCTTGAGTAAAGGTTGCGGGATGTATGTCCCCGATGGATTGCCCGGATTTACCACCGTGACAACCTTTGGTGTTGGCTTTGCTTCTTTCAATGTTTTCTCCAACCAATCTAAGTAAAAGAATTGTAACACTCCATGTAATTGTTTTCTTTCAATGGTATCCTTAAGGATTCATATTTTGTAATTGTCAAGATTCAGTAAAAGGATAGCTTGTAAATGTTAGTGTATCATAAGAGTTTGTCTTATGTAGGAAACCAAGGATATCTTAAGCATGATGAAATAGATGCCCTGAGAGAGTTCCTAATGTGATCACAAGTCAAGATTACTCAAATTGCGGCCTTTTGTGCACTTTCAGTACAACAGAGATATGTAAAGTTTTACTCTTGACTTATAATTACATAAGTTCTCACCTGCATCAGGGTATAGAGTAGATGGGTCGCCCGGGCCAACAAGGATATTAGTTACTCCAGTCATTTGAAAGGACATGTACGCGTTAAAATAGTATGGTGCAAACATAACAACCGAATCCCCAGGGTCACATAATACAAGGACTAGATTTGTAAAAGCCTGCCAACAAGAAGGATCAAGTCAAAATGAGCCAATAAGTTCAATAACTACCAATAAATCAAAGCAAAATTGTTGTTTGCAAACTATATATCTTGAATCTGCTCCCATTACCTGATTTGCTCCTGCTGTAACCATGACTGATGATTTATACAACTTGTTTTCTCGTTGCAACTGTACATAGTATACTGTCAATTTAAGAAATAAACCAGAAAACCCTCATAACTATTCATATTATGCATTTCAAGGCTTACCTTATTAGTCAGAGCCTCCCTGAGCTCTGGAATACCTTCATCAGCACCGTATCGGCTAATTTGAGGCTCCCATACAAGTTTTTCCACTCTGTTCAATGCCTGCTTTGGAGGTTGCCAATAAACCACTCCCTATATATGACGAAAGCCGGAAAAAAAAAGTTGTGAATCAAGAATCACCACAATAAACAGAAAACATAAAATGTGAAAGTTCTTTTTGAAGAAATTACTCCATAACAGAATGATGTTAGACTATTATCCTAGATGACCATATAACATCTTGTAGTTACTAGAGCTTCGATAGTCATAAGATTGAACTCGATAAAGCTTTTCCCCTGAACTTAGCCTGTCATGAGAATTACAAACAGCTAAATCTTGGGTCATAGTGCTAAATACCAATTCTAACTTTAACATTTTCTTCAGCTATTTCGCAAAACTGAGATTTTCCCAGTTCTCATAGTGATCAAACTTCAGAGTTGACATTTAAGAGATGATTATGCTCCTAAGCATCCTTTGTTATCCTCAAAACTAGTAAATTCATAGCAACATATCCAATTTCATAAAGGAATCTGATATTTGAAAATTTTGGGAAGCATGTAAATGTGGGTAAACAACAATTTCAAGGGCTCGTTCGGAATCCAGATTTTAAAATCATCAATTCCAGATCACAGTACAAAGCATAGGGAAACAAACCTGGGCAAGAGACATGGAATCTTTTACACTCCTTACCAGCTGTTGAATCTGGAAAAACCAAAAATGAAGCAAATTACTTCACAATTAACATGCAATTTAAAAATAAAATTCAAATCCAAGCAGCAAAGTAACAGCTAACATGCAAACTTAGCAAAATTATGCAGAAATTCGGGGCAGAGAAGGAAAACCCAGAAATTACCTGAACCATGACTGGTGATTCAGTCTCCAAGGCTCTCCTTGCAAGTTTGGGTAACGCAGTAGATAACATCTTGTCTACTTTGATCATATTCAAAACCCTAGTTTGCTGTAATAGAAGAACTAGACTGGTCAGCTGGGTTGCTGGGCAACAACTATTGACCTCAAAGTGGCAATTGAAGGTAAAAGGTTTCTCCAAATGAAGACATCCTTTTTATTAAAAATTGAAATTGGTAGAGAAGGTTAGGTGAAAAGATAAATTAAGGATGAAAAATAGAAATTCCACACTCTCTCAAGTCTCCTCTTTCAAATATTCATTTAAAATACTCCTATGTTGTTGTTGTTTTTTTTAAATAAAAGTAAGCGGTTCGATTCAATAGATGACACACCGTCTAATGAATCGAACGGCAAAAAAAATCGGGATACCGACTAAGCGCCATGAAAGAACCAGAGCATACGAACAAAAAATAGGTATAAAGAAAATGAAATATACAACAAAAGATAATTTGTAGCATAACGAGCTGATCGAGGAGAAGCACCAAAAGAAGCGTCGGGCAAAGCTTCCACATTGAAAGTTTCCCCTCGTCACCAAATCTTCCTCCTCATCACCCACAACTATGAAATCACGAGTTTACAGTCGACCTAGTTCTCTTTTGTTGTCAATGGCGCTTGTGGCTGCAACATCAGGCAGACAATACTCGATCCACCCCCTCCTCGGTGATCCGGCATTTCTCGTCACTCGTTTGCAATGGACAATCTCGAGGGTTCACAATATGAGTTTACAACTCAAACACTCCATGGTTTCTGCTTCGTAGGGTCGGTTGCGGTGCTTTCTAGGTGAAGATGGTGATGCTTGTTGTTGGTGTGTGGAAATTGTCATGTGCGGGTGGATTTTTTTTTCATCCACCAGCGATGGATGCTTGCTCCGACCGACATTACAGTTTTCCCTCTTTCGGTTTTTCTTTCCTCCGCACCACATGTAACTCTACGAAACTTATTGTTCTAACAAAACCACCTTCAATGGACAACTATGGAGATATACCAACTTATCTTGTTTGGGTTACCCAAAAATTCCATTTGTTTGAATTTCATAGAGGTCTTATATCGCGCTCTTTTACCCATTAACAAATTTGGGTATGTTTTTTGGCATCTTGTCTCCCTTTTCATTATGTGTTGATTTGGACTTCAATGTTATTGTGATTTTGTTGTTTGGGGTCAAGAATCCGTAATTATTGATCAAATAAGGTCAAGTGAGCTGACCTATTATTGTTGTTGCTTGTCAACAATGTCTTCTTTGTTTATGAGGGTACACCCCTTTCACTAGAAATGTCTTCTCTTCTCTACGTTCACAACCTTGTAGACTATGAAGTTCCACTTAAAAAATATACAAGTGTTAAGACTTTAATAATCATGATGATAGTAAGTTGTTCTTCGACCGAGAATTCGAAAAAAAATTTTGTTCACAGTTCTAGTGTCCAAATTTAAGCTCACGTCTAACTTCATCTTTGATATTGCATCGAAAAATGAAAGTTTAATATTTTTTTATAACAAATCAAGCTAATAAAAGCTCACTTTTAACTTCATATTTGTTGTTCACGACAAGGTCTCAATGAACAACAATCTCTATAACCTATTGGAATATGTGGGGTAACCTGACAAGCTATCTGATTTAACGTAGTGGTTCATTGTTGTAACCTTGTCAGGCCTGACTCCCTCCACTTGAGAACAACTCTTGCCTCCCCACACCATGTTATCTCTAAATGAACTAAATTCATAAATAATAAACTTTATCAGACAACAAATTAAACATTATTAGAGATTATATGTTTCACGTTATGTGGTCCGATGGTCTAGAGTACGTCTTAATGTTGTGAGTTTTGTTTGGAAGTGAGTTGAATTTTTTCGTGAGAAGGATTCTAGGACAGATGATCGAAACCTGAAGAGATCAAGTTTTCTTTTAATGCGATTTTTTCTCTTTTTTGTTGGTTCTCTCATGACGGTTAGTCCGTCTGCTGATTGTTTCGGTTTTTCGATCCATTAGACGGTTTGTCGTCTAGTTCATCGAACCGTTTTCCTTTATAAAAAAAAATTGTGTTTGTTTACATCGATTTGTATTAATTGAAATTTAATTTGACATTTGTTTGTAATGTTGGGATGGTTATTGGGCTCGTACTGCTTATAGAAGCATCAACTATGTCTCTTTTTTTATTATGTAACAAAATAAACCCCTCTAATTTTTCCAAAAAAAAACTAAATTAGGTCATATCTACAATGATCGTGACTAACAATCAACATTTCTCTCTCTCTCCCTCCATATGTGTTTTTCGTACATTCCGATTCCCTGCAATTTTGAAAACAATAATTGAGTGTTAGTCGTGTCTAAAGGATTGTATATTCATCTTCTTCAAGATAATTAAAGATCTGCAAAATTCAATACATGTAGCATCCATGAGTATCTTGTGTATGTGTAGTTGCTAACTTGCTTGTGTAATTGTTTTATGTTATTATCATTTCGAAATTGCTTGAGTAATTGCTTTGGGTAAATGATAAGACATTCTTCCTATAAAAATTTGTACTATTTCGAAATTGTTTGTGTATTTGCTATATGTTTTTTTCGAAACTTTTTGTGTAATTATTATTTTAAAAATGCTTGTGTAATTGCTTTGGTAAATGATAACACATTCTTCTTATGGGTTTTTTCAAAACTGCCTGTGTAATTACCATTTCGATACTAGATTTTCGAAACTACTTGTGTAAGATATGTTTCATGTTTATTTGTTGTGTACAATGAAGAATTTTGCTGAAGAAGACGTTCAATCGAAAATTAGATCCAACTTCACGATGACAGTTTTTGGAAGATCTTTTTAATTGAAGAAAAGATAATTAAGGAGGAAAGAGATTGGGATAATTGAGGAGATAATTATTTATTTTTATAAATAGGTTATTGTGGTGAGAGGCTTGTTTCGAATAAACAAAAAATGTCTTATTTCCCATATTATCTCGAGAATATTCCATGAATCAGTACATTTAGATTCATGTTAATTTAATATGAATTTATTATATACTTTTAAAATTCTAAAAACGAAAGACTACACATTCGGTTATTTTTTTGAACCACCCGAACATCCGGAGAGTGACGTGTAACCGTGTGGGTGAGTGGCGAGTTACATGTTAAACTGGTGTACGAGGTGGGTGATAGTTTAAATAAACTAGACGATTGGCGAAAATAGTAAGCTCAACCATCAACCAACTTATTTTCATTTCTAGTTTGCATCTTTATTTTGTTAGACTTTAACAATATATTTCTCAAACTTAAACTATATTACGTGTTCAAACATTAAGGAAAATGTCTAAAATAGTATGGTCTTGTTAAATGTTATGTTAACTTTTTTTCTTAGAAAACAACACAATTTTCAATTTATTATTATTATTTTTTAGAGTTCATTTACTTATCCGTTATATAAATTTAGAGTAGACGACGAAATATAATTTATTGGATTTTTTGTAGGGATCGATGACAATCTCTCCCATAACCGATGGTTATTCGAAAACCATAACTTATAGAATGGTCAAAAATCCGATAAAACGCGTTGGAATGCCGACAATGGTTGATCATTTGATGGTCCAAGGTGAGAATATTAGAACTCATCACCCGACCCGATTGTCACCCGGACTATAACTAAAATAAAATAAACTATACCTTTAATTTTTGAAAATTACAAACCCTATTCCCTAAGTCTAACACTCTAATGCATATTCTTTTTTAAAAAAACACTCTAATGTAGGTTAAGCAATAACATTGAAGTTTCACGTTTCAACGCTCGAGTCGCAAACAAAGGGGAAACCCTAAGTCTAACGCACGTTACGCAACCACGCTCGAGTTGCTCCTTCCGGCCCCACTCCAGGTTCAATTCTTTGTTCTCCGCTGGTCCGATCTTCGGTCATTTCACGTCCAACCGCGGATAAATTTAACTGCCGATAACTACAAGCTTAATTTACCGGTTGAACCCGAAAAATCCGACTCACCCAATCAACCGCGATTATGGTTATGGTGAATGAGAGCTTGGGAGGATGATGTTCCGGTGAATAGTTTTGTAGTATTGATCGGTTGACGAAAGTGATGCAACCACACATCACCCAACATATTAACATTCCTAGTTTTTTAATCGTATAAAAATGAGTTTTTCCTCTTGGTGCTTCAAGGTTTGGACTTTTCCCCTTAATATCCACTAAGTTTCAAAATTTTTCTTGGTACTCCCACGGTCTTATTTGTTTCCTCTTTATACTCATTCTTAATTAATTACATTAAAATTTTTATTATAAAATAATAAAAATTCAAAAAATAAATTCAAAACAAATTATAACCTCATTAAATTTAAATTAATAAATTTATAATAGAAATAGTTTTTGTATATATTTTTTGTTGTTTGAAATAAAGACTTTTATTATTTTTGAATTAAAATATTTTTTTTTACTTTTTTACTTTCGAACTTAAAAATATATATAAATTTTATTAAGAGTTTATAAACTTAAAAATATAATAAAGTTTATTTATTTTTGAATTTAATTTTAAATAATTTATATTAATTCAATTTTTTTTAAATTTTTTTTTTAATTTTAAGATTATGGAAAAGTATACTATACTAAATAAAAAAAATTAAAACATAAATAAAATATTTTTTATTTTTTAATTAAAATAAAATATAGAAAATTAACTTCAAAAAGATTACTATATGAATAAATTTCGGGACACTTAAAAAAAATTTGAAAATTTTATTTTTGATTTAGTTTTATATATTTCATTTTAAAACGAAAATAAAAAATTATTTTAGTTTAAAAATAAAAATTATCTTTAACTTACTTTACTTTTTTGTTAATTAGAAAAATATTTAAAAAAAAAATACTTTTATTATAAATTTATTAGTTTAAAATGTAGTGAGTTCATAATTAGTTTTAACTTTACTTTTATATTTTCTAATTATTTTATAATGTATTTTAAGGTAACTTATTAAGAATGGGTATAAAGAGAAAATAAATAGAACCATAAGGGTAGCAAGAGAAATTTTGAAATTAATCCCCCGTTTGGTTAGAAGTCCGGAAACGGAAACGGAATGGAAATGAATATAGTCCATATGTTTACCTTATTCATAAATATTTTTTGGAATCATTCCTTATGGTTACATGTAAAATGTAGTTGTTTCCACCATTTTATTTTTCTATAGGGTATCAACACTAATCAAATTTTACTATAATTATTTTTTTTGGGTGGATTTACTATAATTACTTAAAAACAAGGAATGATTTCATAGAATTTCATGAATAATGGTATACATATGGACTAAATTCGTTTACATTCCGTTTCTGTTTTCGGACTTGGAACCAAACGGCCCTTAATGGATACCAAGTGAAAAAGTTCAAACCTTGATGACACAAAGAGGAAAAACTCTATAAAAATTATAGAGGGGTGCTACGGGCACGGTTCAAGATTTCGTTAATGCATGACGCTTACGGAATCTGTGACCGTAAAAAAAAAAATCCCTTTCTGACATCACGGTTACGGGTTCCGTAACCGTGATGGTGTCAGAATTTTTTTTTTCGGGTTAGAATTCATGTAGATATTATCACGGATCCGGAATCCGTAATCATGACGGTTACGAGTTCCGTAACCATGACCTTTTGGTCACGGTTACGGAATCCGTATACGTGGTGCAATAACGAAATCTTCAACCGTGCGAATACGACTTCTGAAATTATAATATCCTATTTAACTATTTTACCTACACGTTTTTCATAACTTACCTCGTCAATTTGCTATTTATACTTTTTTGGGGGGAACGAGAAATATCTAAAGATCCATCTTTGTCTATTTCGATCGATTATTAGAAATGGCCATAAAATGCCAAAGAAGAAAAAAAGGCCAAAAATACCATTGTGTGAATTGTGATGATTACTAATGGGCAGTGTGAAAATGACGAATAATTGATGGACCAGGATGCAAAACATAAATTGTACACGAAAATGACCCCAAATTTTATAATTTAGTCAAAATGGCCCCGGCACAACAATAACCGTTCATTTTACTTTGCACGTGAAGAGTATATCAATTTGTACATCACTGTAATAAAAGTAACAATCGATATTTAACTTTGACTCAATTTGACAAGTAAGGCTTTTTCGGTTTTTAATTACCGTCTTATTTTTTATTTAGTAAATGTATCCCCTTTTTGTTACGTTTAAACGTAGATTTGGAGTTCTCCTTCGCCGTCTAATGTAGAGGGTTGGCTTTCAAATACGTGAGTTCTCCTTCATCATCAAAGGTCATATCTGACAAGGTGATGAAGATCCACCGGATCCTTCGCTCTCCGACGAGTTCTCCGTTGTTGGAGGTTGGGGTTCTTCCGACTTCGATTTGGACAAGGTTTTTGACTTCGAATTGTGTCTTTCATGCTACTGTATTTCGTCATCTTTATGATAGTTTATGTAATTATTGTAAATATAGGGGCGTCATAATGTAATTATGTAAACTCTGTTTATTATTTATATGAACCGTCTGTTGACGGAAACCCCATGGGAAATTCATCCAAATCTCACATGGTATCAGAGCACTCGCTCTTCTAACCTCTTCCGCTTCTAAAACCCTACCTCCGCTTTTTCCTTTCCCCTAGACAACATTCCTCGATGGCCGCGGAACAGAAATCCTCATTTCATTCTGCCCTCGGAATCTCAAATATCGAGAACAACATTGCCCTCGTTCTCGATCATGACACTCCATACGCTTCTTGGGTCACCTTATTTCGTGTTACCGCGAAAGCACACAACGTTCTCGATCATATCGATGAAAAGGTTCCAAACCCACGGATATTGATGATTCGCTATGGCTCCGAGTAGACGCGGATGTTCTTCAACATTGCCCTCATTCCATTCTGTTTCTTCTGTTGATGGTGCGTCATTTTTAGAGGCCTATTGTGCCGTCTCTTTTCTTCTTTGTTTTGTTCCTCTTTTTTTCGGTTGTTTGCTTCAAGATGTTCGGATCTACTTTCGGTAACCTTAGAAATCGTTTCTTGTCGGCTTAAAACCCTAACTTATTCTTCCACTTCGTCGTCTGCCTTCGGATGTGCATTCGGGGTTGCGTTTCACCGATCCTTCATCAATAGCCGCCGCACCGCTCTTGTCTCATTTATCGCAAACAACAAAATTTTCTGCTTATGACAATAAACTAGGGATTATTTGTACATTCGACAATGATCATACCAAAAATTTATGGTATGATTTTTCTGGTATGAATTTCATACTAGAAAATTCATATTAGAAAATTTTCTGGTATGAATTTATGGTATGAAATTTCATACCAGAAAATTCTAGTATGAATTTCAAAGCAGAAAATTTTGTTATGAATTTTCTGGTATAAATTTCTCTTTTCGAATTTCTGGTATGAATTTTTTTATATGAATTTCTAGCATACAAATTTCTGACATATAAATTTCTGACATATAAGTTTCTGGTATGAATTTCATACAAAAAAACTCATACTATAAAATAATATAAAAAATAAAAAGAAAAAAAAAAGAAAATTTTGATATGAACCAGAAATTCATATTAGAAAATTAAAAAAAATTAAAAAGGGTAAAAAAATTGGTATGAAATTTATACGAGCAAATAAATAAATAAGGCCAAAAGAAGAAGAAGAAGAAGTCACATTGTACGTAACAAACAAAAAAAACAAATTAATGTTGTTTCTTTTTTTTTTTTTTAAATAGAGGTGTAATTTTTTGCATATCATTAATGAAAGTGGTAAAAATTAATGATTTATAGAAACTAAAAGGAAATAGAAAAGGACCTAATTGGTCAAATTCTTTTTTTATGTTTTGTTGAAAATAATAAGTTTCAATATTATAAAAAATGGGACATTCTAAGTGTAGTATATATATAATGTCAGTGGATTTCTCTTTTTATTGTCACATGGTTTTAGGATGGAGCTCCGTCGAGTTTATGTGTTGGGCCTGGGCTTAACGAGCATGTGCGCTCGTATGCACACGACCCCTCGCTCCACGGTCCGTCTATTTGGACTTTGAAAAGTTTCATGGACTTTTTTTTGTTAGATATTTTCGGATGTAGTTTCAAATTTTCAATGGATTTATGTGATGAGTTTGTGGCTGATGTGCGACAATTTATGTGATGAGTATGTGGTTGTCGTGCGCCTACATATGTGTGACCCCACATTATCTTGAGCCACCCCAATTACACAACGGTTACCACACTTATAACAGAGCGTGAAACGAACTTTTATTTTAGTCGAGTCAAGCTCGAATTGCTTAGCTTATATAATAGTCACGTTGTTATTCGAGTCGAACGAGCCAAGTTTTAACATGCTTATATTCGTTTCATTTATAAATAAAGCGAGCTAGTCTGAGTCAAATTACATATTCAATCCGTTAAAAAAGTAAGCAAGCTCAATCCACTCGAGTTCAAACAACTCGACTTATTTAATGACAGCCCCAAGTCTCAACCCTTAGATAAACTGCACACGTACTCGTATTATCCCAGTATATATAAAATAGGCATGTGTAGATGTTACAATCATATCACTAGTCCCTTACTATGCACGCCATCTAAACACGTTTTTATCGATAAAAAAAATACATAAATCTTATGACGTTCGATCCATCTTTAGTCAAATCTGACAGAATTATCATTGTCTAGTTCAAAAATCAATGTATTAAGTCCTAAAAGCCTCACAAATCAGTACCCGAGATCAAACAACTCTCATACCATAAGAAGTTTAACACATGTACAATAATGTCCGGCGTTAACATTACTTAACAATAGAAAGAGTAACTAACTTATTGATAACTTTTTATTTGTCCAAATAAAATACAGCGTTCTCCGTACATCTAAACACGCTTTTATTGATAAAAAAAACACACTCAGATTTGAGTTGTTTTTTCCTTTTTGACATACATCATCACTTGAATCAATCACTTACACAAAACACATATAAAGATTGATGAAACATTGAACATGAAACCAAACCACAATACAAACTCATAAACAAACAACAAAACAAACATGAAATCAACCAAATTTCAAACTTGATATTCAAAAAAACAAACTAAATCAACTCATCTCTACCACAATCAACTCCAATAGCCTTCATCTCATCACCATTCTCCTTCTCCTTCTCATACTCCTCCAACTCCTTCAACCACAACTCCCCAAACTCACAATCCTTCCAAGCCTCAAACCATGGCCCTCCAAGAGTATAATGAACCGCTTTCGGGTAACTCGTCGAATCCCCATCGAAAACCCGGTTATGCCCTACAAGAAAGTTCCAAACAAAAGGCACTGAACCAATCTCACAATCCTCAAGCCATTGAAACCTATGCAAATAAGCTCCACTTTGAGTATTCACAACTTGAGGTGTCAATACTTTGTTTTTCTCATGCCCACAATTGTAAAGCACCATTGATGACCAATTCTTTCTAGGGTAAGAAACCTGAACTGCACCATCCATTTTCGTCGTCTCCTTTGGCGTGTAATCACGATGAACACACATTATAGCGTAGTTCTCGTCGATTAGATCTACGAGTTCTTTGATGTCGGATAAGTAGAGGAAATCGCAATCGATGAACATTGCCCATCCTGTGAAATTGGCTAAGTATGGAGTTAGGAATCGAGTGAAGGAGAATTCTGTGCTTTCTGTGTTGCCCCTTTCTCTCCAGTAAAGCCCTTGTGATTTGAGCTCATCAAGCTTGATTGGGTGGATTTCTATGGGGATTGAAGCTAGCTTCAAGAGAGAATGCTTACAAACCTCGTATGCAATGTCTTCTCTTGAGTCGTAGCCAATGTAGATTTTGAAAGGCTTTGGCTTCAACTGTTGGAAAATACTGAATGGTTAGTTAGGACAATATCATATCTAGATATCAACATATCATTAATATTGGTGTTTAGGGATGCACAGGGTTGGACCGGACCGGACCGAAAATTATGGTCTGGCCCGGTCCTGGACCATAATTGTAAAAATCCGGTCTGGTCTGGTCCAGTCCAGTCCTGGACCGTAATGTTCTTGTCCGAACCGTTAATTTACATTTGAATTATTTTTGAACAAAAAGAGTATCCGGTCTGGTCCGGTCCAAATCCGGACCGGACCGGATTTAATCCATACCCAAAAAAAATTTGTAAAAAATAAAACGGTCAGGACCAGACAGTTACAGTCCGATCCGGTCCATGGACCGTTTCACACTAGCAGTGAAACAGTCCGGTCTTGTTCAATCCGAGAGTTTACGGTCCGGACCGTTTGAACAACCTTATCGGTATTGATATGAGTATCAAAATATGGGTGTAAGATTGATATCGATTAGAAAAATAGTTCAAAAGTGTTGATGTGGAATGTCACACATCGGCAATATGATACTACGTGAATATCAGTCTTATTACTACTCCTTTTGTCAATTAGTTTTTAAAATGTAACCGAAAGTCTTGTGTGTAATTTCAAGATAAATTAACAAAGAGAGAAATAATAAAAAGTGAGATAAAAATATAAGATAAATGATAACACTAATTTTTAAAATATAACCAGTTGATATTCATATACTTATATATCAAACGTTATTTATGAGTTTTTTTATGTCGATACTCGTATCTCGCCTTACAAATTTAGAAGAACATATATAAACACTAAAGATTGGCTTGATTATGTGAGTAAATTGCTAAATTGGGTTGTGGGTTGCTGGTGTTTACCTCGGTGGTGTTCGGGGCGGCGGCGGCTGCCGACATGGTTTCTTGAGCTTGAAGGAATCCTAGATTGAAAACACGAAAATGAAAACAAAACGAGAATTCTTACATGAATGAGAAGAATGAAAATTTTTGAAGATTTGATGAGAATAGCAATGGAAGAGATGTGAATATAATGGAAGGAGGCGAGAGGAAGAAGACAATCAAGTAGAAAAAGCCAAGAGTGAGGATGGGACCTACATAATAATTAGGGTTTTTTGTTTAGTAAAGTAAGGTTATGACTTATGATTATGTCTGTGGATCTTAATAATTTATTATCTGACATTATTTCATGGAAATTAAAAATATGACAAAAGTGCAGTACCGGTGGAAAGTATCATTTTTCGTATCATTATAAATAATTTTTTAATATATTTTTTAATATTCCTAACATGTTGGTAAAATAATTTGTCTAAATTTGCTGATTTTGTAAAATATTTTAATTTTATATAGGGTCAATACAGAGTATGTGGAAATTTTATGTGTTGGGGGAAGTTTTTTATAGAGTTTAGATATGTATATAGGGAAGTGTTCAAGTAAGGTCCATTATTCCGGTAAGGCCGTGCGGTCGTCTGTACGGCCGACACGTGTCCCGAAAAAAAAAAATTTTTTTTTTTAAAAAACGAGTAAAAGTAATAGTTCAAAACTTATTATGGAATAGTTCATAACTTATAAAAGGATAGTTCATGAATTATAATAGAATAGTTCATAGTGTAAAATTTATAAAGGATTGAAAGTAATAGTTCAAAACTTATTAAGTAACAGTTCATAACTTCTAAAAGGATAGTTCATGAATTATAATAGAATAGTTCATAGTGCAAAATTTATAAAGGAGTGAAAGTAATAGTTCAAAACTTATTATGGGATAGTTCATGAATTATAATAGAATAGTTCATGGATTATATTAAAAAGTAATAGTTCATGGATTATATGGGAATAGTTCAAATAAATTTTCATTAGTTTCCGGAAAAAAAAAAAAATCGTTTCAGAAAA
>BSUD01000001.1:169472562-169486582 GCA_033239045.1 Fagopyrum esculentum
AAAAAGAAAAAAAAAAAAAAAAAAAAAATTTCGGGACACGTGTCGCCCTTACGTACGGCCGTACGACCGTACCGCAATAAAAGGGCCGTACCTGAACATTTACCATGTATATAAATAATAAAGAATCCTACAAAATCAATGAAATAATAGATTTTTTTTAAATCAACAAACTTTTAAATACCATATAAATTTTATGAAAAATTTTAAATCCTAATTAAATACCAAAAAATTTATATGGACTTTTAAAAATCTATATTAAATACCCATAGACTTTTAAACTCCAAAAAATTCCTATAAAATCTTAATTGGATACGCCCCTTACTAATGACTTGGATTTATACGTAAAAGGAGACCAACAAAATTTTGGTTAGATGGTAGATTTTACAAAATTAAATTCATGGAGTCAAGGTGGTTGAGTTTATTTATAAAGTTATAAGATAGTTAAATTGTAAAATTTGTATTTTTCAAATGTATAAAAGTATTTTGTTGTTATCTTATTGTTTTAATAATTAATGTATAGTAAATTTAAAGTAAAATAGTTCTAACAAACTAACATAATATACTCTAGTTATGGTAAAGTTATAGAGTATGTAATATACCTTTATAATTCTAGAAAAATTCATGTAGTTAATTTTTTTAATTATAAAAAAAATCAAACATTCATTTTGTAAGCTAGAGTTGTCGACTATATCGAGATTAAGTTAAACCTAACTTTTAAGTTTTTAACCATATTCAATTCGTTTTAAAAAGTGAACGAGTTTACTATATTAAAAAACAAGCATTATAATTTAGATATAATTATGAAATTCCAAAAAAAACATAAGGCACATGAATGATGAAAAAACACAAACTTAGGAGGTGCATTCAATTAGGATTTAAAATTTTCCATAAAATTTTAAGTACCTAAAATCTATAGAAGTCTTCTCCAACTCATAAAATTTTCACAGAATCTGTATAAATTAAATTTTATGATTATTTGGAATCAGTCAAAATCTCCGGATTGAATACAACCCTAAATTGGGCAAAACCACAAATAAAATAATAAACACTTCATAAATAACGACGTATAAAAAATAATCTAGCAAAAAAAAAACCTAAATTATATTTTCTCACTTCTATATATTCTACCTAAAGTAAAAATGCATAAAATATAAAAATCTAAACTTGACCTTGCTGCTGTTTTTTCCTATACATTTTCCAAGCAAAGAGCAAACCAAACAACACCACAAAAGCTACAATTATTCCAACGATCCATGCCCAAGAAGACGCAATATTCTGCAACGGCGTCGCCGAGTCTTCTAACACTCGTCCATGTCCCAACAACGTCGTTTTAAGCACGTTTGAAGGCTGCAGCGATGAGCCGCCGGTGAGCGCTGCCAGGAGGAGTATCACGTTGGCGGCGAGGAGCAATGTTGTCGCGAGCTTCATTGTTGCTCTACAAAATAATATCAATAGATTTATTAAAGATTGATTATGAATCCCTAATTGATTAAACTATGATATATATATATATATATATATATAGAGGTTATAAAATAAAGATATGTAATTTCCAAACAATGCCGTAAAATATATTTTCTAAATTTATAATTAACGAAAAATATATTTGGGTGGTTTTTATTGTCATTTTTTATTCGAAAGCAAAGTATAAATGGAAGATTTTTTGGACGTGAAGTTAATTTTGAAAGGAAAACTTACCAAAAATCAATAGTATATATATTAAAAATATTTTTCTGGTAGTTCATGTTATTTTAAAGTTATTTTATATTGAATTTATGGAAATTATTAAGGGATGGTGTATTAAGGTATTAAATATAATAAATTATAAAATATACAAATAAAATTAATTACGGTAAATAAAAGTATATATGTGACAAAAATCAATAGTATATATGGAAGGATTTTCGGATGTGAAGTTTATTTTTAAAGGAAAATTTATCAAAAATATATAGTATATATATTAAAAATAAACTTCCTGGGATGCATGGTATTTTAAAATATTTTAAATTAAAAAGTATGAAAATATTAAGGGGAAATATCGAAGGGAGCAAATATAATATAGGTTTTTTTTTATGCACTTTTACTTTAGGTAGAATTATAGAAGGGAGGAAATATAATATAGGTTTTTTTTTTGCAATATTATTTTTTATACGTCGTTATTTATGAAGTGTTTGTTATTTTATTTGTGGTTTTACCCAATTTAAGCCTATGTTTTTTAATCATTCTTGTGCCTTATTTTTTTTTGGAATTTAATATTATATCTAAATTATAATGCATTCGGTAAGACTTGAACTATAGGATTATTTGAAGTTAAACTTGAAATTACATATCTTTTCGAAATTTAATAATTATATCTAAATCCCGTTCTGTCCTATCTCATGTCCGACCTTATTTCCTATAGGTTAAATAATTCAACTTTACTGACCAAAAAAATAATAAGTCAAATTTTAAATAAGTTTAGTGACACATTCTACAACACGAATCGTGTGATGACTCGAGGCTCGTTTGGTTGAACTTGACTTGATGGTACCCTTATAATTAAGGGCTTATTTGGAAGCATTAAAAATCATTTTCGGTAACAGAATGATTCCAAATCTATCAAAAAATTATGTTTGTTTAGAGGTATTCATCTCCATTTATTTTCCTTACACTTATCTGATTCCATTTCGTTTTCATTTCACCGCTGCAACTAAACGGGTACTAAGTGTGGTGAAAAAAAGTTGAAAATAGGATGAAAGTAAAAGAGTGACATTTTAGAAGAAGGAAATGTAAAGAGTAGAATCACACAACACACAATACAAATACTGGTAGTCTGGTGTACTAATCACACAACAAACGCAGGAAGCAGTGAAGTAGAATACAAACAAGAAAATTTAAGACAAGTGAGCTACAAAAAAACACCCAGTTAAAGAGTAGATTGGTATTTCAATCTGTCGACACTGAGATGGGCTTTTTGGCCCACTTTATTTCGGCCCAATTTTGCTGCCATTACATATGCATGTATGCCATTGCCTAGTGTATCTTTCACTATACACCGGCCTCTTTCTCTTCGTGTCTTTCAAATCCAGAGATGCTCCAACACATAGCTTCTATTTTTCTCATTTTGATGGTGTCCTTGGCACTACATGCATTAAAAAATGACATTATTAGCAAGATCATGATACAGAGAGGATATACTTACGGGTATCCAAGAAAAATAGAGCCAAAGAATCGAAAAATCTATTGAATTTTTTGGTTAATCGAATTGAGAATACTTTGGGGTTTTAACAAATTAATAATTGCAATGTCAGATTTGGGAGAGAATCAAGGTGATGAATAGAGAGAAGTTTCTCTGTAAAGAAACTAAATCTGACACATATCTTGGGTTCTACAATAAAGTAAAAAAATTCAGTAAAGAAACCAAAATTGGATTTTCATTCCAGAAATTGAGAGTTTCTTTAACCATTTCTTATTTTAAAAATAAAAATAAATGTCAGATTTTATTGTAGAACCAAGGTGATGAGTGAAGAGAAGTATCTCAAATAAGAAGTTCAATCTGACAAGTTTCCTGCACAAATTCACAAATCAAGATGATTTTAGATTTTATTTTTATTTTTTTGCATAAATGTAGGGAGGTAAGTGGCTCTTTCATAATTTATATATAACAAAAATAATTGAAGAAATTTTGCTGAATTTTGGGATGAAGGAGAGAGGTTCTTAAAATATTTTTGTTAATAAAAAATAAATAAAAATGTCAGATAAGAAACAATTGTAAGTATCTGGATAAAGATGCTCTTAAACTCTTATGTATGCCTATATGTTCTGGTTAACCAAACTTCTAACTAAAACGATACTTAAAACCGATTTTTAAGGTTAATTGAAGAGTAAGGGTCAGTTTGATATTCATATCTGATATTCTCAACCTTTTTCATTCTTCTTCTCCAAAACTCTGTTCTCAAAGAAAACTCTTCATAAAATTTCTCCACAGTGACACTCAAACACTACAACCTATTAAACATGTATATCTAATATCAATCTCATACTCATATCTTGAGTATATTAAATACTTGATATACTGCCAATCCAGATATGAAGTATCACCGCTCATGAATATGTAAATATTCTCATCCAATAGGTTAAATGACATTTTGGATGACTACATAGGTTTTTATATTTGAAAGACTAAAAATTAAACTGAAATCATATTCCACTAAACCAACCCTTATATTATATAGTTCATATAAAGTATACACAAACCCAAAATGACGGAACTTGATAGAAGCCAAGACACAACCAATATGATTAGCTCCACCAAATAGGCTATGACTTATGATAGAATATTAAAATAAAAACATTGTACTGTTTATTTGTGAGAGGAAGTGTATATAAAAATGCACATTAAAGACAACAAAATCATAAAGTATCATAGATGTTTTACTTTATAGAGAAAAAAATGGAGTCTAGAAAATTACCAAATCCAGTAGCCTCGGAGCTTTTCATTAGCCTAAGGCGCTTGCATGATTCGACAAACATTCTGTCCACAATCAAGAAATATAGCATAAGTTAAACCACTAAAAATATTTTTTGGATCTTTTAAAGAGGGAATAGTACAAATTAATCATTCTGCTTCCAATATTGCAATTTTTTTTTAAATACTTACTTCCAAGGAACATCTCCAACCATCATCCAATCTCCATCCTTATCTTCATAAGTTGGTACATATTCAGATCCATTTACTGGATCCATTAGCTTGCCATCATTGAAATAGTTACCTAAAAACACAAATGCACAAAAATTTTACCAACCTTGACATCATTCATAGCTTCATACTTTCATACTTTCATACCAAACCAAATTACAATCTGAAACTGAAATAAGGATTGAGACTTGAAAGGAGTCATACGAATGGTAAAAGAAGAGAACAAATCCTCTAAAGCCTTGAGGAGTTGTTGGTAGCTGTTGTACATTTCAAGATCTACTTTCCTTAGGTATGGAGCTCCATCCACTGCTACCTTCACATACTTGCATTCTCCCATGGATTTCATTGTGTTTTTCCTTGACGCCCTAACAGGCGGCCACCCCACTAATTGCGCCCTTTAAGAACAATCCAGTCAGTCTCCGGTCCAGTCATATTCATTATTTATCAAGATAAATTCCAAAATGAATTACGACTTTACACTTTAGTCCAATGACTTAACTACAATCAATCTCTTCATTAAAAGTAATCCAGCAGAACTTGAACAAATCTAGGAGTAATTGAATGCTTGTGAGCTAACATATTTCATTCCTAACTAACATAGTATCTGGCTCAATTTTAATCCATCAATCTTATCGACAAAATACTATCACATAAAAAAAATTCCTGATGTTGTAATTGGATGCTTTTGAGGTTCAAAACTAATTTCTATTGCAGAAATTTGTAGTTAACCAACAGAAGCTGAAGAAATCTAGGTACAGCTGAACAATTGGATGCTCATAATAGCTAATTTTGGATATTAAGAAAGAACTTAAAGAAGGCGATTGAATCAGTTTCATACGTACTTGGCATTCGGCGGCTTAGAAGCAGAGGAAGCTTCTTCCTCATCCTCCAAACCAGCAACCCTCCGGCGACCAGAGAGGTTCAAATCGAGACCATCAGAGAGTCCGCGCTTCAGTCCTCCTGCAGATCCAGCCACACGACTACGAACGGAATCGCCAGGTAAACCGAGAGTGAGCTCCGTCTCCTTCAAGTCGACGGCAGAAGAGCCTTCCGATTCCGGTGAATCATCGGCCATATTTTCCGGCAAAGAGAATTCAGGAGGCAAATTATGGTTTCCAGATTTCTCTAGAGATTTTATCTCTACCTTCAATGGCGATTGGACTTTGTTTGTAAGGTATAGAACGAGAAAAGGGGGTTTTTTTTTGTTTTTGATTCTGCACTAAACTGTTTTTATATAAGAGTTCGAAGAGAGGGGGTGGGCGTGGGGTGAACGACCAATAAAAGTTCGACATGTGGCGAGAGATGAACGGCGAGGATTGTTCCCTGGAAGAGTGTCTGTGACCGTGGGGGACAGTTGCTTTTGTGATTTCTATGGAGGTCAGTTGTATGTATCTGACTCAAATTTGCCCACTGTGCCTTGAAGTTTGTTTCTCCTTTTTTCAATTTAATTTATTTTTTCCCGTTTTATTCTTTTAAAATAAAATTAATTAAATATTTACTCGGTTCGACTCGTCAAATGTCATGAAATCTTAACATAAATATAAAAACTAGAGCTGTAATATGAGACAAGTTACTCGGGCTCGGCTCGCCAAAAGCTCGACTCGAACTCGTTCACTTTCCAAACGAGTCAAGCTTGAGCACGTTTTAAAACTCGTATAAATTTTAGGCTCAACTCGTTTATAAACGAACTAAGCTTGAACATACCGATGCTCGCCCCTAATAGAAACCCATACTTCTAAAACAGTGTAAATAAAACCTAAAATGGATAGAGTTTGCAAATTTAACTATTTACCAAATACCAATCAACAGCCAAATACTGATGGGGGACACCACTGTCGGCCTAGATAGGGTACAATTCAACTTTTATACACCACTTCTTAAGGTCCCGTTTGGTTGATATTTGAGAATCTTTTTGAAAAGAACCCATAAATAGAATTTATTATATAAAATTAGAAAAAAAAATTATGAATGGTATTTTTTTTTTCTGAATTATATAGAAGGATTTTTCTAAGGGTGTTTTGAACTTTATAATTTTTAGGAATCTACCATCAATCATCTATGATTTATGTTTTTGTTAGGGAAAAAACTATTCATCTAGAAAAGCATTTATGGTCCGTTCGGTTACTCGGTTGAAGGGGTTTATTTCGACTTAAATGTGTTTCAGTCGTAAAATGGTGCTCGGCGTTGAAAAAGAAACGACTGAAATAGATGAATGAAGTAAATATTTCAACGGGGTAGCAGATTGAACGGGTTGAAATCCTCCCCACCTCCCCTAAATCTCATTTCTATTCTCTAACTTATCCTCCATTTTTCTCTCGTCTATAATCCCTTGATTTTTATATCCCCACATTGTGACACATTCATCTCCATTTCACATACCCACTCTTTGCAAGCTTAGGTCTTTAACGACGGAAAAATGTTAAAAGTCATTACAGGGAAAATGAAAAGTCCACCTCCAATTAAAGTGAAGAGTGAAGAAGAACGTACCCGCATCTTGCAAGCTTAAGTCTTCAATTTTCGTCGTTGATTTGAAGAAGATTTGACCGTTTCCCTCGCAAAGTACGTTGCCGATTTGTCTCAGAATTTCACCATTGGTCCCTAATTTCAGAGCACCACATGTTGCAAAATTCAAGTAAAGAATGAGAAGAGTGTATACAAATTTGATTGTTTGTGTTATTGAAGAAAGAAGAATCAGATCTCTGGTTTTGAAGTGGGGAAGGATGAAGAATCGGTTGATGCTATAATTAGGTTAAAGATCTAACTGCATTAATAACTTTAAATATAAATATAAATACAAAAAAAAAACTTACAATAGATTGTGTTTTTCAATGATACTAATCCTTTTTAATATCATCACTTATTAATTTTGTTTGATACAAAAAATGTTTTATACCTTTTTCGTTATTTCACTCATTTCATACCCTTAATAATTATCTTTTCAACGAACACCAAATTAAATAATTTATTTCACTCTTCAACTTCATTCTCATTTTTCATCTTCAACTTCAACCCCAATAATTTTCGATCTACCGAACGAACCCTGTATATTTTAAAATTACTATTAATAACTAGTAAATGTAAAATATATACTATTTTTTTTCTCAGAAGATTAATTTATATATTGTTAAAGGGTATATTTCTAAAACCTATGAAGTTGGTGGCGCTATTCAAAACTAAAAAAATCCTGAACATAAGCCAAAAAACATTGAAATAAGCGGATTTCGTCCGAAATTTTCCATAAAATTTTTAATTTTTACTCGTTTTTATCATTTTTTTATTCGTCGAATATGCTCTATTTTAAAGACAGTTTTCGTTATCGGTCTTCTTTGTTTTTTTATAAATCTTTTGGCCATAGAAAAAATAATACTTGTATAGAAATGTGTTAAAAAAAACATGTCTTATTCAATAGTCTTTTTTAAAATGTGATATATTTTAAAGGCGATTATCACATCATGAAAACTTAAAGTGTACTTTGTATATAATTTTTTTTTTAAATAATTTTTGATGCCATTTTATAAAAAAATTATACTTATAAGTTATAAGTATTGATGCTACATGTGTAAATTATTTTGATTACAAATTTTACCCAAAACATTCATAAACACTTTGTTAATATTTAATTTTTGAATTTAAAATCTTTACCCAAATCTTAAAACTTTCATTTTTCATTCACATATATTTTTATCAAATATTTAAATTTTTAAATATTTCTTTTAAAAGAAAAAAAGTAACAATTTTTCTTCTTTTCTTTCCCTCTTTTTATATTCTTCATTCATTTTATTTTCAACTATTGCTTTCTTTAAAAGAGCGAACAAATTAAAGAAAAAGAAAATTTCTTTTACATTTTTTTCAAACTGGGCCATGTGATTATGTTTCTTTGTCTAGTTTTTGTCCCCTTGAGACTTTAATGTACTAAACCGGTTTAGGTTAAACCGGGAATTTATGAAGGACCCATGGCTTTGGGCGTTGGTCTTATAAATGACCATCGAACAAGGACTTTTCAAAAGGTTATTTATTTTAATATTATTCGTGTCTAAATGCCCTTAACAACAGTGTTGTTGTTTGCATGGTGTTCGTCGATATAGGACCGGATCGGTTCCGAACTGGATTGAAAATTTGTTGTTGAATCGGAGCCTGATTTTTTAGGTTCGGTTCAGGTCCTGATCGGGTGAGTTCAAAGTTTTATAATCGTTTTTTTTTGGCTTAAAATTTGACCATTTAAAAATTTGACGAACATGTTGTTACTTGAATATTCAATTTAGGTCCGGTCTAGAAATTATTGTTCGGTTCAGGTCGGATTTGAACCAATCCATGTCCGACCCAAAATTCTAGACCGGAATTTAAACAACCCTAATAGTGATGTAAAAGGTTTGCTTGTCACGATATTAGGAAAGTAAGAATTACCAAAAAAATATTTTTATAATAAACGTCTTTATAGAAGGAATGATTCCGTAAATTTTTATTTGTTGATTTCAATTTATTTCATAGACTTCTCGAACAAAGTTCCGATTATTCCTTTTTTTATATAACTTTTTATTTAGTTTAAGGATTTGATAAGATATTTAGAGTTAATAAATGTATTATTTCAACCAACAATATGCTTAATCTAAAATCATATTTCAAAAATCAATTTAGGACCTTCCTTATATATTCTAATTTTTGATTCTAACCGATTCTTACACGTGTATCAAACGAACTCACAATCTCACATACCATTTTTTAGGAAATAATTTTACAAGGACTATAGATGTATCTTACCGCACATGGACGAATATAAATACCCGATCCTCCAATCATTAATCCGTCGAACATTAATACTCATTAAATGTCAGATTTCATGTACACAACGTAAGGTCTGTAGGAGTCATCCGAGACTCTAATGGGCAGTGGTTGGGCTTCGTCATGAACATCGGTATGAGTACCGTCCACTCGGCGGGGCTCTACCTTGCATGGGAGAAAGGTATTAGGAGAGTTATCGTGGAGGTTGATTCCGAACTCGTTCTCAGGCTGGTCAATCGCAATACTTCCCCATATCATCCTCTCTTTAGTCTGGTCTCAAGGTGTCAAGACTTCATTCATAAGGACTGACTCGTCCAGATCCGTCACACCTACCGCGAGGCTAACGCCGTTCCCGACCACTTAGCTACTATCGCATATGCTTCCCCTATGGGCTACTTCCTGTTAGATCAGCCGCCTAGTTCATGTAATTTCTTTGTTGAAAAACGATGCCCGAGGAGTAGCGACCCAAAATCTTGTCAATTGTTAACTTCTTTATGTTTCGTTTGTAATAATATGGGTAAGACCCCGCTCTCCCCGTCCCTTCTACCAAAAAAACACGTAAGGTCTGTAGGAGATCCTCCTCATACAGTTATACAAGTAGCATCGTTCCTATGTTCGGAACGGGGTTTCGTTACTCTAAATACTTTATCGTTAACTCTGCCTTTGAATCACCTATTTACATGTAATTCGAAACTCCTCGATAATCTTTGAGCCAAATACTTTGAGTATCTAAATGCTTTGTCCGGTCAAATTACATTCATAATCTTTGAAAAACATACACATATATCATATGAAAGTGTAGGAGACATGAACTTATTATACATAGTGTAAAGTTTCCAATTAGGCATGAATGATATAGTACTAAAGTTTTGATTGATGTTTCAAGTAATTACAACAAATACTTTTTGGTTCCCATGCTTGACCAACATTATTAGCTTAGTTGTACCTCAATATTCTACACATTTTTTTTAATTTTATACAATATAATAAGATTTCATTTTAATTTTCTCTATATGTTTACCTTAAACTAGCCAAACATCTAAAGAAACAAGCAACCAATTTGTCTTGTGTAATTGTAGATTAGTGGTCATACATCCACTAATTGTGTTAACATAAATTTGGTCATGTTCACCATAGAGTCAATCTTGATTTGAGAAAATTTCTAACCTATTTTACGAGATTATTATTCGTACCACCTGAAACATGCTATTCATATCCCGACTACATGTACGCAATGCGTAGCCGTAGTAACAAACTCATTTCGTTCAAAAATAAAGGAAAATGGTTACAATTACGCTTGGCGGATGCGTAACCATACTACGCATACGCCATGCGTAGTCGTAGAGCGTATATGTAGTAGTCCATAACATACATTTGCTTCGAAAAATTAAGGAAAACTTACTACGCCTACACATTGCGTAAGCGTAGTAAGGTTTTTTTTTCTTTTTTTTTTTTAAAATAATTTTTTTTAATATGCCTACACATTAATATGGGTACATATAGATGACTAAGATGATACGAATAGCAGGACCCCTATTTTAACATATAGTAAAGCTTTAATATGATAAATTTTCACTTTGTTTTGGTACATTATATTATTTGTAAGCTAATAAGTTATATTATTGTAAATAGTTTAGCTTATTTTTAATTTTATGCTAGTTTTTATTAGGGGTGGACATAAATCCCGCTTAATCCCGTCCCGTCCCGCATCCCGTCCCGATCCCGGCGGGATTTGGAAAAAAAAATGTGTATCCCGTCCCGTCCCGCAAAAAAATTGCGGGACGGGACGCGGGACGAATACTTCTCATCCCGGTTAATCCCGTCCCGTCCCGCATATATATATATAAATAATATTTTTATATTTTTATAAATATTATATAGATAAATAATATACATAAATTATAATTTTTAATTTTTTTTTAAAAAAATTATTAAATTGATGATTTTTCATCATTCATTCACTCATTCTTTTCTACTCATTCGGTTGTATCTAAAATACTAGACTTTCTCATCTCCCTTGATTTAGTCCGTTTGCCGTCTTGCTCTGGTCCGTTCCATCGACACCCTTGCTCTAGTCGGTTCCATCGCCCTTGTATTTGTGGATTACCACAATTGTAATCGATAGTTAAATAAATATAATTTTCATTAAATTATCTATTGTTATTTTTTGAATTTGAGTCGGTAAGACACTTTGATGTAACTTGAATTTGTTTTCAATGTATAAACTACTAATGTAGGCGTCATGAATCGATAATTCGGTATCGAGTTTTTTTTCCGATCATTTATGTCTTTAAACACGAGAGAAAACAAGTATACATATTAAATATAATCGATGCGTAATTTTCGCGGGATTTGTCCCGTCCCGTCCCACATGGGACAGGGCCCGCGCGGGACGAAGAAAAAATGTCATAAATCCCGTCCCGTCCCGTCCCATGCCCACCCCTAGTTTTTATATTAGTGCGGGACGTTTGATGTCCAAAGTATAACTAAATTTTGGTAAATCTAAAACACTATTTAATAAATAAAAAAAGTAATATCATAATAGTTAGAAATAAAATCATTATATATACAGTTTATTTACACTTATATTTTATATACCGAAATTATATATATATATATATACACTCTCTTCTTTTTTTCGTAATATTTCCTTTCAAAATCAAGTTAATGTATATACTATTGATTTTTGTCACGTATATTTTAGTAACCTTAATTAAATTTATTTTTATGTTTTATAATTTAATCGGATCTAAAACCTTAATACATCACCCCTTAATACTTTCATACATTTTAATATAAAGTAATTAAATTGATTTTTGGTAAATTTTCCTTTCAAAATCAATTTCACACCAAAATCCTTCCCATATATATTATTGTTTTTTGTTATATTATTTTGTTTACCATAATTAATTTTATTTTTTATATGTTATATTTAATTAGATATAAAACCTTAATATATCGCCTCTTAATATTTTCATACTTTTTAATGTAAAATATTTTAAAATACCATGCATCCCAGGAAGTTTATTTTTAATATATATAAACTATATATTTTTGGTAAATTTTCCTTTAAAAATAAACTTCACATCCGAAAATCCTTCCCATATATATTAATCATTTTTGTCACATATATAGTTTTATTTACCGTAATTCACTTTATTTGTATATTTTATACTTTATTATATCTAATACTTTAATACACCAACCCTTAATAATTTTCATAAATTTCAATATAAAATAACTTTAATATACCACGAACTACCAGAAATATATATATATATATATATATATATATATATATATATATATATATATATATATATATATATATACTATTTTTGGTTAATTATAAATTTAGAAAATATATTTTACGACATTATTTGGAAATTACATATATTTATGATCTATATATATATCATAGTTTAATCAATTAGGGTTTCATAATCAATTTTTAAACAATCTATTGATATTATTTTGTAGCGCAACAATGAAGCTCGCGACAACATTGCTCCTCGCCTGCAACGTGATACTCCTCCTGGCGGCGCTCACCGGCGGCTCATCGCTGCAGCCTTCAAATGTGCTCAACACGGCGTCGTTGGGGCATGGACGAGTGTTAGAAGACTCGGCGACGCCGTTGCAGAATATTGGGTCTTCTTGGGCATGGATTGTTGGAATAATTGTAGCTTTTGTGGTGTTGTTTGGTTTGCTCTTTGCTTGGAAAATGTATAGGAAAAAACAGCAGCAAGGCCAAGTTTAGATTTTTATATTTTATGCATTTTTAATTTATGTAGAATTATAGAAGGGAGAAAATATAATATAGTTTTTTTTTTTGCAATATTATTTTTTATACGTCGTTATTTATGAAGTGTTTGTTATTTTATTTGTGGTTTTGCCCAATTTAAGTTTGTGTTTTTTCATCATTCTCGTGTCTTATGTTTTTTTTTTGGAATTTAATTATTGTATCTAAATTATAATGCGTTCGGTAAGGCATGAATTATAAGGTTATTTTGAATATTAAACTTGGAATTAGCTAAGTAAATATTTTTGAGATTTCTTACTACTAGTTAGACTCATGGTATGAATATTAATGAAAGTGGTAAAAATTAAAGATACACATATCTAATAAAATAAAAAAGAGCTTATATGACAATTTTTTCAAAACTTTTTTTAATAATATTGTATAAATCTTTAGAAAATGTGAAATTGAGTACCGTTGAAGATAATAACTACACCTTATGTGTGAAATTTGTTGTGTTTATGTATTGAGTTTGGACCGAACGTACAATTATGTTTGTATAGTCATCGTATGTAGACGATTTTTTGTCCGAGTCTGTATATTAGGTCGATGAACTACTCCTCTTATTATCAATTTGACCCGTTAGAATCATACACATCTTCGATTATATAACATCCCTTAATACAAACCTTTACCATATATATAAGGTTTGTTCGGGCGAGGAGGTTTCTTGTGCAGAGGATGTGAGAGAAAATTTTGTTCGTTTTTATGTATCGCATAGTTCGGTTTTTTTATCCTACCGAGTTTTTTTTTTTTTTTTTTTTTTT
>BSUD01000001.1:169486997-169538770 GCA_033239045.1 Fagopyrum esculentum
ATATATATATATATATATATATATATATATATATATATATATATATATATATATATATATATATATATATATTATAAAGTCTATCCACCGCCACCGGAACCATTATATATAGAGAGAGAGAGAGGGAGGTTGACTCCCATGTAAACTGCTCTTACGAGAACAAATTGTATTCGTTAGATCGGTACATAGATGACTGAGATTAAACGATATTAAAGGGGAAAAAAACCGTGTGATAAGTGGAAATATTTGCCTGACCTGATTCATATATTCGGCGGTATAGTCACATATATTCGGCGGTATAGTCACATATATTCGACAATATGTTCACATGATAGCAACTCGAGTCATGATATCTCTATATATATAATCTCCATTAAAAAATGTAGGAAAAGACAATATAAATGATGGAGCATATAAGTTAGAAGAACGTAGACAAATACTATACAATAATATATAATATTTAAATGTTGGTTCGGATGAACTTATAAGTAGCTAGGGAACATCTTAATTCGTGTCGGCTGGTCAATTCATATTAAAACGAATCAAAATTCATCTCCCTTGACGGTTTTTGGTAGTTGTGATGTGATTCCATATTACACTTGAAATTTAATATAACACGTGAAGTTCGAGATATATGTTGTAACATTTTGGACACGTACTTAAAATTCACCAATTCATTATATACTCTATAGTTTATGCATGCATGCATCCTAGCCGTAAGTATATATACTTATTTATTAGGGGGTAAATTTATGAGAATCATTTTTATGTAACAATAATCTTACATAAAAGTCTTGCACTAAGTGTTTTTGTAGTATAATATTTGATAATCTCATAAGTTGTAATTACAAGCGGTGTGTGAAATTCCGATATGAGGCACATGTGTATTGGGTATGAACCTAACACATAAATTCGGTGAGATGTCATGCTAAAACTAATCATTTAGGGGTGTATTCAATCCAGACTTTCAAAGATTTTGATTGATTCTTAATAATCGTAGAATTTGATGATTATGTGGAATATTTTAATTCTATATAAAGTCAATACAGATTATGTGGAAATCTTATATGTTGGGGAAAGACTTTTATAGACTTTAACCCCCCGTTTGGTTGTGACTCCGGAAACGGAAACGAAATGGAAACGAATCTAGTTCATATGTGTACCTTGTTCATAAAATTTTTTGGAATGATTCTTTTTAGTTTCATGCATAATGCCCTTGTTTCCCTCCATTTTGTTTCCCTATATGGTATCAAAAGTAATCAAGTTCTACTACAATTAACTCAAACCACAAGGAATCATTCCAAAAAATTTCATGAACAAGGATATACTTATGGACTAGATTCGTTTCCATTCCGTTTCCGTTTCCGGAGCTACAACCAAACGGGCCCTAAGTATGTACAAAAGTAATAAAGAATCCTACAAAATCAATAAAATAATAGATTCCATTAAAATCAACAAACTTTTAAATACCATAGAAATTTTATTGAAAATTTTAAATCCTAATTGAATACCAAAAGATTTATATGAACTTTTAAAGATCTATATTAAATATCCAAATTTTAAATCCTAATTTTAAATCCTAGTTTATTAAATATTGTTCTTGTTTTTTAGGGTACTGTTTATTGAAAGAATTTGGTTCAATAAATTTTTTTTATAGGTTTTTGTAAGTTTTTTTTTTGTGTAGTTTTTTGTTTTACAGACCCCTCTAATTTTACCCTATATATAATTCCGTCATTGTGAAATAATTGAGTTAAATAGGGGTATATTTACTTAGATGACTTTATATTATTAGTACTTTTAATAGGGTTCCAGTGGTAAAAAACATAGTTAATCATTTTACCCTTATTTAGTAACCATTATTGTTATTTTTTCTTTCAAATGATGGATTATTTTTAGTTTTTTTTTTTTCCTGTTTAGGTACATAAATTTATTTGAAACCGAACTCTACAAAAATGTTTTATTATCTACCAACTTGCAAAATATTGACAAACTAATCAAAATGACAATATCTAAGTTAAACCTTAAGCAAACTAATGGTTCTCTACAACTCTAATCTTAGTTCTTTCCCTCCTCCTCCTCCTCCTCCTCCTCCTCCTCCTCCTCGCCGCAGCTCCACCACCTCTATCCACGTCGCCACCACCTCCAAACATAACCGAAATGCTTCAAAAAGCCGATTTACAACAATGCTTTCTCTAATCTCAAATCCGGGACGATAAACTCCCTTAGCTACAACCAAATCACGAAACTCAACCTCTTCCATTGCCGGTTATCCCTATGATGATGACGGAGTTGCTCCGGTGGTGGTGGATAGAGGTCCGCGAGGAGTTATGCTAGTGGATGTGAGAGTTTTAGTATGTTGTATCATTAACAATTATAATGATGCTATTGATCTTATATCTATGTGCAAGAAATTTAAAGATCAAGACCCTAATTTCAAGTATGACTTCAATTTAGATGGCTACAATAGGTTGGATCACATCACATGCTCATATGCTTCATGTGTGCAGCAGTACACCTCTTATGGAGATGCTGTGGTCTTTGACACGGCCCGGCTCTTCGGAAAGCCCATCAAACAACAATTCAGAAACTCTATAAATTGATACCTGAAAGAAAGTCAAGTCTCTTCTCTTTGCTGACAACTATAGCTGAAAAAGACAAGAACATATCTGAAGAACTTGTGCATTTTACATGTAATGTATTTCTAATAGCAAAAAGACACCAGCTGCTCCTACAACCATGATCACATGAATAGATCTTGAATAAACTATACCTTTAAGATTTGAAATTAGCACAGCAGCAATCGATGCCCGAGTACTACATTCAAATAGAGGCTTTACCACTTATGACTAACAGGTACCAGGAGAAAAATTTGTAACTAGCATCCATAAAGTACCAAGAGTTGATTTTTATTCATACCCAATCTTTCTTCTCAAAATTGCCTATAGAAGAACAAAGCTTTACGGATCATTCAAAAAATTGCAGGTTTTGTATGATGCCTTGAAATTAGTACAAACCGCTCAAAGATAGGGTCATCATATGCTAATATATGAATTGACCCCGTCTTTTAGCTAATGAGCATTATTAACCGACAAGAAATACTCATCCCAGCACAGCATCATAGGTTTCAAGTTTCAACAAATCATGTGCAAAAAGCTACACAACTAGAATATGAATAAACAGATCAACTTCTAGTACAAAAATTCAACTGAATATAAAACAAGTATTTAATTTGGATAGGCAAAGACAGAATGAAAAGTGATCATGTTCATGTCAAAACAAACACTAATATGCACAAATATGGATTATGGAATAAGGAACCTGATGAATGAAATAATTAAGTCAAGATCCTCAACAAGAAAGGAAATCATCCAAACACCAAAACTTAAGCAGAAACCTTTTTCCACTTTCAGCAATTTAAATCTATATCATAATGTAATAATAGGATGGAAACGGAATCAGAAAGAAAGCTTCGGGAAGATATATTACATAAGTTGTTGTAGCTGACATATTTATTGAAACTATGTGCTGCACACTCGTAAGAATCTTCACAAAATTTTCAAAAAACTTCTCCTGCAGTAACAGAAAGCACAAAGAATTCACGCATACATTCACTTTGGCACTGACAAAAATGTAATAACAGTAGAGCCATATTGCATCTGTTGTCAAACAACATTTTAACATGGGACTATCTTCAATAATGTGGAGAACATCTCAACATCTCAAAGTCTGACTCTCTTAAATTGCAAAAAACAGCAGATAAAGATGACAGAAACAACATTTTTAACATGGGACTATCTTCAATAACTGAGGATACATCCACAAATATGAGCCTTCCTTCAATGATGAGAAGACATTAAATTATCTAACTCACCTAGATGGAAAACTCGATCAATGGGGAGTTATCCACGTGGGTACAATCCAAAATGACCCTTCCTTCCAATTCTCAATCTCAAATGGTCAAATACATTGATCTTAGCTAGAGTCATGATAAAAGTTTTCATAGTGATGAATTTTGACATTGAAATCACATATACAAATACCGCCATAACTTAACACTTAAACCATTTATGTGTAAGAGAAACCTTGACAACATATTGTTTCAATTTCATGCTTTATAACATTACCATGTAGATCTAATAGCATAAGACACCACTATGATAATATGTATTACAGGCCTAAATACTTGCTTTATAAACACACATAGTATTGAAAGTGCTATGAAAGATCAAACACATTGTACAACCTGAAAGTTCCCATCTTTTCAGTTTGATTTTTTGATTAATCTAAACATGCCAGGCGAAGCTTTTGTCCCTACGCTTCAGTGCCTGCAAGGCTGCATAACCAAACCTCGTATCCTCATTTCTTTCAATAGTTGAGTCAATGAAACAACTTGGTATTGACATTCATACTTGAGCCATAACCATCAAACCTTCAACTACAATCCCGGAGTCATTCAAATCATCTGATAGAGTTCAAATCTGCTCTAAGACTCTAAGCATCATTCATCAACAATAACAAGGAATAAAGTGTATAGAAGCATTCCAACAACAACAATGAAAAATAGCTAATAAAGATTGGCATCTCATCCAACAACAAAAAAACCCTAGGAGAGAGGAGAGATGAGAGAGTAGAGTGATTACAGTGGCTTTGTTGATGAGGAAAACAGCGTCGTGAGTATACTTTAACCCATCTCCTTTCTGGTTTCCAATTTGGCCTTTGTTTTTTCTGTTCTTTATTCTCTTTCTCCTTCCTACCTCCTTCCTCGCCACCTTGTAGTACGAATTGACTCCATGGCTTTCACATGATCCTCAAATTCACTGCTTTCTACCCCGGACTCATCCTTCGAGTCCTTCCTCTCTCTCTAGTTCCCACCCTGCGATGACTCTTTACTGATTCCATGGCCTTCGAATAGTCATCGAATGAGGACTTGAACTGGGTATCGGATTCTTGGGTGTCAAAGGGTGGAGCTGGCAAAAGACGCATTGAGAGGTGAAACAAAATGGGCTGTTGTTCTTCTGAAGTTAAGTGCACCGAATATGAAAACAATGGTATTGTGAGTCTCCTTCTTTCTATGTGTGACAGTGTGGGAAGAGAAAGCTGTGTGATTAGAGACGACAATGGTGGGAAATTGGTGGGTTGAAACCCGTATTGGGTACAAAAGCAAGACCGAGCGTCAACCTGATAATAGTACAGAAGAGAATTGCCCTACACAAAAACTAACGAAAAAGTGTGGTGGGCCAACGAAACTTCCCCAACCCCAACAGAGAGAATTGGGAATCTAGAGACCTAACTTCTCCTTCTCCATTCGTCAATCAGCGCGCGAGGGACACTCTGCATTCTCTCATGGTTCTTCATCTTCCACTTCCCAGTGCGCCGTGGGAACCACTAATCAAAGCAAAAGCATGGCGCTACGCTGGGTTTCCTTTATGCCCACCACACTTTCCCCCCATAATTTGCCTACTTTCGTCTTCCCTACCTTCCAATCCCCCTTCCAAATCTTCTTTCTCTTTCCCCCTACTTTTCTATATATCTGTCTGTATATCTTATCTATTCGAATTCAACATCTTTGCCTTCTGGAATCATGGAAATTGGAGACCGGCTTGCTTCTGAGCACCAGATTGCTACTGGTACTGCTGATCATGAAGAGGTGAGTTTCTTTTTCCTTTTAGCTTAAATTCTTATTAGTAATTGTCTGTAGGTTACTATGTTTTCTTGCTTGTCAAATTTCGTGTTATGATGATCATCTTTCTTTGATTTGTTTGTAATGTCTAAGCTGTGGGTAATTAGGCATGGCTTAATTTCTTTATCATGCCTAAGTGGTTACTGCAAATGAAATGAAGTTGGTTGATACAGATGCATCACTCGTTACCCTTGCATGAGATTCATCGATTTTGATTTTGATTAAGGGTATGGTATAGCAGTGTATTGCTCTTGGACTAAGGCTCTCCAAATGAATATTTTTGAACAAATATTTTCAGGTAGAAAGTTCCAGCAGATTGAATGCAGATACGATGCGGCCTGTGCATCAATGGAAAAGAAAAAACCTGTTCCTAGAAATCCCCTCAAGAAGCCTTGAAATCTCTCAGGATTCAGTTAAAATTAAGATAGCAGCAACTCCAACACCGACACCTAAGAGAGTGAACTTCATGTTGAATCCGAGCCCTCGTGATTTAAGAACAACCGGATCTCCAGGTCCATCAGTTCGAGGCAGATCATCATCTCTGAAAAATAGCATACCAAAGCCGAGCACCAAGAGTCGAAATGCTTTAGATAGTGAGAAGGCTGCTGATCTAGCTAGCAGAACGACACCTCGTGAGTGGCCTTTGTTCTCAATAACTAAGATGTTCACTCCAAGGGCGAAGAAAGCAGTTTCCCTACCTGTTACTCCTAATTTCCATTCAAATCCTGAATCTGTTCACAGTGGAAGCATCAGTGCACCACTTCATTTACATGTAAGCTATGTTTTAGATTTTTTACAGTGAGTTTGCTATTGTAATCTAATTTTGAATCTGGAAATTTACTGTTTTACAGACTAAAGAAGTTCAACTCCATATATCTCGGTCACTCTCGGTCCCTGTCAACACAGAACTACGACCAAGGAGAATGGATAAGTTTATCCGTGTTGTACCCTCACCTCGTGTAATCGAAAATAATATCACTGCCTCAAATATGTCTACACCTGTGAAAACTGGTACACATACTCAACTTTCATCTTTCAAATGTAGTGAAAGTAATTGTTTTCATAATATTTACATTGTTTTCTTCTGTATGTATTTGTGCAGAAAATAATGAAACAGAAGGCGAAGATATACCCGAAGAAGAAGCTGTTTGTAGGATTTGCTTGGTTGAGCTGTGCGAGGGCGGAGAAACCTTCAAGATGGAATGCAGTTGCAAAGGTGAACTTGCTCTAGCACACAAAGATTGTGCCTTGAAATGGTTTGGTATCAAAGGAAATAAGACTTGTGATGTATGTAAGAATGAGGTTCGCAATCTACCTGTCACTCTATTACGTATCCAAAGTTGTCGCCGTTTAACCAGAGTGCATAGTGCGTCACAACTGATTGAAATAGGCAGTTACAGGCAAGTTCCTTGCGCTTTCCTTTTTTCTCAACAGGCTATAACTATAAGGAATGCCTCTATGACTTGAGCAATGACTAATTTTGCGTGAATAAAATGGCTAACTAGGCCTTTTATCACTATTACTCTATTAAGAGTACCCATAACGTAAATTCATTAAGTAAATATACCTTAATAGAGTAATAGTGGTAAGTCAATTAGAGTCTTACTTCACCCAATTCTTTCATTTTTTTTTACATTATATTGCGTTTGTTTTCAGGGTTTGGGAGGAGGTGCCTGTTCTTGTCATAGTTAGCATGCTTGCCCATTTTTGCTTTCTAGAGCAGCTCCTGGTGAGACGAGAGTTGTCAAATCTTGATAGCTTGAGTTCTGGTATTACACTTATCATTCTCACTCGTTTTTCCTTTCTTGTTAAGGTTGCAAAAATGGGTTCCACTGCAATTGCTGTATCTCTTCCCTTTTCCTGTGTGCTGGGTTTGCTTTCATCTATGACCTCGTCTATGATGGGTAAGCTCACTATAATATTCTTGCTAGTATTCCAAGTTTCGAGCAGCTACAAGATCAATGATTTTTTCCTTTTGTCACCACTCTTCTAAATATTCCAGTGAAGAAGGAATTCGTCTGGATTTATGCAACCATACAGTTCGCACTGTTGGTTATCTTTGCACACATTTTCTACACCTGGGTAAGCCATTTTTTACACAAGCCGACACATTTTCAGCAATCTTAGTGTGTAAGGAGGTGATCTTAAGGTGGCATTTTGCAGGTGCATTTGCAAGCAATCTTGTCTATCCTTCTGTCGAGTTTTGCTGGGTTTGGATTTGCAATGTGCGGGAGCTCCGTTGTTGTTGAGTTCCTCAGATGGAGAAGGAGACGCGGTTTTCAGTCAAGGGAGCATGATCTGATGGAATATCCCAGACTAAGACCTAACAACCCCAGTAATCTTGCTTGGCTTGGCTTCCCTGTTCGACATCCAACTGATGTAGAGAATCCTGAGACGTTTAGTAATAGCTGATACAGTGAAACGACGTCGTACTGTCAAAATGTGATTTTTGTTCATTAGTGGTGTTATTAGCAATCAAGATGTGATTTTTGTCCGTGTACATTTATTTACAATCATAGCGATTATCAATTGCCAGTTTGCCATTCACAGTGTTGCATGTTGCTGCTATTTTTGTGGTTTTATGATGAAAATGTTTCAAAGATATGGAAAATATACTGAAGTATGGGCTTGGTTATCCGCAAATGAGTTTCTTCTTCTGATTTATCATAGAAACTGTATTATAACTTTTCTAACAATAATCATTCATGACATAATTCAATGTTAATAATAGGTAAATAAATGATCATAAGATTTATATAAATTGCTACTAATTATAAGGGTGTGAATAATGAGATTTTCTGAATATTCATCAAGATTCTAATTGAAAGTGCTGATCAAACTCAGTTGAATATCATGTGCTGATATCCCCACATTTGAGCATCAGTCACTATCAAAATTCATCATACTGATGGCATAATGAAAAGAAAAATTCTTAACAGTAAACTGGTTTGAAAAATCTTCTGTAAACTAAAAAATGAGTTCAGGAAGAAATATGAATCATTCTCTGTTTCTTATTGCTTTACAAAAACAGTACTGATTCTTAAATGCCAGCACAGAATCTAGATCTATCTATCACACTTGAATCATCTGCCTAGTAGTAGTAAGCTGCCTTTTCTGCATTGTTCTTTGGATCTCCTCTCTTATATGCTTTAAACTGCCAAGAACTTCTCTCACATTCTCACTGCTTATCTTCACTTCAGGCTGTTCTTCACAAATGCTTAAAGGAATCAATGCCATGGAGTTATCTACTTCTCCATTGACATCCTCCATTTCAAGCTTCGATCTTCAAGGAATTAAAACAGAAATCAGATTAAGACCCATTTCATAAAATGAAAAACCCATTTGAATTATGACAGCAAATTTTTACCTAGGGGAATCTGTGTTTGAATCTTCAGCAAAATCTTTGCCATTTGATATTTCTAAGCTCTGAAATTCATCTGAAGAGCTTTGATCATATTGAGATGGGATTCTCAAAGATTGAAGCTTTTTATTCAGAAAACTAAGCTTCTTCTCAAACTTCTTCCTACCTTTGATCTCTTTTTCCAATTGGGCTTCTAACTCCTTCAACTACATTATAAATTTAAAAAAGTTAATTAAAAAAATCCTTGAATTAAACCAAGATCAATAATTTACCTTAGAATCCATGAGTTGTTCATCTTCTTTAGCAGCTTTGGAAGCAGCTCTTTCAGCAACCAATCTTCCTCTCAAGCACTCTATAATCTTCAACTCAGCTTCATCTTTCTCCATCTTCTTGTTTTCACTACTGACACACAAACTAAACCCTAAAACTCATAACCCAGATGCCCATTTCACAGAAAAAGAAAGACAGAGAAAGATTGAAGAGAGGACCTCAATTTTGAAATTTCATTTCTGCTACACTGTTTTTCTTTATTTTTGAATCAGACCTGTGAATGTCTAGCAATTATTTATTGCTGCAGAGTGACTGTGAAAGCATCAAATGTCCTTTTGTGTCCAATTGTATTGTACTGTATCTATGATGGATTCATGGGTATAACGACATTGCCAAATCAAGTCCCAAGGAATTCGTGACCAAGTTTAAATCTGGATGTTGTTGGTTGGTATGTTTATAAGGAAATTTATCAAACCTATTTAGTCTTAGATTACATGTAATTTGAATAATATAAATTACATTTGGCTGTCAAATTATATAATGTTCTCATTTATAGTTTAAATTTTTTATACTATTTGTCAAACTATTTATACGAGTTCAAAGTTTTATAATATTAAGTTATACATTTTAACGAAAAATCTGAAACTATTACATTTTTTTCATTTTTTTTAGTTATTCATTCAAATATTTTGTACAATTATTTCCTACATTTTTGTGCTAATTGTTTAGTTATGATTTCTTTACAATATTTTTAAAAAGTATATAATTAAACTAATGAAACACAATTTTAAAACAATAGTATAAAATTTCAACGAATATAATTTTTTTTAGGAAACATGAAAAGTAAATAATATAATAAATATATAAACTAATAATATAGATATTTAATATAACAAACACAATATTTGAACTAGTAAAACAATGAATGATCCATTCAATTTAGAAATTTTGAATTTTTTAGTAGTGATATTTCATACCAAATATAAACTAGTATGATAAACAATATGAACCGATAAACAATAATAAGTTCAATAAACATACCGGGCATAAACGTCACAACTGACTATAATCGAAAACCGCAAACTAATTTTATTGAAAATTTCAAATTATATCTAAAACCTTTCATTTTCAATTTTCTCCCAATTTGTCATGTTTATGTTATCTTTTCTCTCAAATATCTCAACCTTTAATTTTTCAGTTCAAGTATTGGTCAGATTTGACATTTGAGGGCCCTTCAAACGTAGATCGTTTGTTGTAGATGTGAATTGAACCGGCTCAAATCACAACTATAACGAACAAATTTGGTCAATAAACAATTGAAATGCACAAATTTCAGTTTTGTTTAATTTTGAGTTGTTTTCTTATGAAGTAAAGTTTGAAACATGTTAGTAATCATGAATTGATGTTATTTGACGCCAAATTTGGTTAATAAACAATTGAAATGCACAAATCCGAAAATTTACTTTGTCGAAATGCACAAAATCCAAAATTTTAGTAAGTTGATCATTAAACACATCGAGTTTGGCTCAGATTGTGAATCATTTTGTAACAACACTTTCACATTGAGAGTCAATGTGTAAATAAAGTTTTTACCTCCAAAGCCAATGTTAATAAACTATTTTTTATGTTGGGATCCAATGTAAGTTTTCATTTTGTGCACTCACTCATAATGTGATTATTTCAGTTTTACATTAACCATCCATGCAAATCTTTTTTTTTTTTAATTTACGAAAAATTATAGGCTACAACATCATTTTAGTTGGACTATGCCTTTCTATCATGAAAACCTAATTTAAAAATTCTTTAAAAAAATTATGCATGTAAAAATATTTAAATTAATTTAAAAATTTTGAATTGATATTATAAAATTTAAACAAAAATAACAACTATGGATTTTTGTAGTAAAAAATAAAAAAAACTTCTACAATAACATTGTCAAAATATAAATTTTAAAACTTCAAATGAATAGTTCATATTTTATGGTTCTGTCCCAATATTAAGCGGGTTTTGAACCGGTTCGGATTTTTTTATATCCGGCAAGTCAGAACCAAGTCACATATTCATAAGAGTATAAGACGATCTCCAAGATAAGTTAATCTTGAACTCCATGCATTCAACTTCATCTCCTGATCATTACCATATAACATTAGCATGAACATACAAGTTTTAAGTTATCAGAGTGAACAACCTGCAGCTGTTCAATACAGTTCGTTTGAGCCACCACATTCGTATCGTTCCTAACAATTTCCTTACACGACTCTAGAAGATTCGAGAGAACAAGGCTCGTTGACTCACCACTCGAGAGGTAACTCTCGAGATCCCGTAGCAGATGCTGAATGAGTTCAGTGCCAATACGGGGCACACAACGCTGAAGAAGCTTCAACCAGGCCTGCTTGGAAAACGACCGTGGGTCTGTACAAGGGTGGCTATTGACAGTGGATAAAGCAGCCATTAGATCTCTGTTTTCGAGTTTCAGACGGAACCTCTCCTTGACAAGTGCAGGTGGCGGAACGCGATCTTCTTGCATTAAGTGGTTCCATGTCATCTCAATTGGCCCCGTCTGAAAAATTTGTGAATCCATTTAGAAAACATGGAAGCATTTAATCAGAACTTGTTATGGCCTTGGATTTTCTAAATAGAAGCATCATGTGAACTAGAAACTCAAGTTCTTAAAGATGGACCTAAATAAGCACATATAAAAGCTATAGATAGACAAAACAGTAAGAGCAACTTCAGTTGTTGAATATTCATTTACAGACAGCAAGAGCAACTACAGTTGCCATTAGAATTGCACACAAATCCAAAAAGATCTTAGAGTTCATTTGGTATGATCCCATAAATAAACTAGATGTAACCCTGATACCTCATTTCATACCTCATTTGACATGAGGTATCAGTTTGGGATGAATTTGAATGAGTGATTCTTCATATTTGTTGTTTGGTCAGCTTTGAATATGTTGGAGATTAATAAGTTCCTACATCGAAAGTTGGGGGCATTCCGAGCCGAGCCTAGTGAGTTACTCCTCCTATTGTCAATTGGTTTTAGGTCGAAACCTCATCGGGTTTATGTGTTGGGGGTCGTGGGCATGCGAGCGCACATGCGCACTAGGCCCAAGCCCAACACATAAACCCAATGAAGTTCCGATCCAAAACCAATTGACAGTAGGGGAGGAGTAGCACACCGACCTTATATACTAGCTCGGAATGTCCCCAACTTTCGATGGAGGAACTTATTATCTCCAACAAAATCAGATTAGGAGTGGAAATAAGTAGTAAAGGTTGGCATGAGAGCAACCTTGGTCTTCTAATTGGAATCAAAATTTGAAATGACTCACTCCAGGAATAGAAATGATTCTCATTCCAATTCATACCAAGCATGTAGATTTAATCAACCATACCTCATTCTCAATCCTGATTCCACAAACAAGCCCTAAGATCTTCAGTATGGGTGTCTAGATGGCAACATTCAATTGCATTTATGACCAAGATACGAAATAGAGGGTCTGGAAATTACTAATAAAGCAGGCTGCTTTAAAACTTTACTACTGTCTCCAATTATAAATATGAAACCTCGGAATACTGAGATGAAGCTTTAAAATATTTAAAATTACCTTTCCAGCACAAGATGCTTTCATTACCATCCACAGATGGCGCTTCGTAATGAAGTGGTATCCATGATGCAGCATCTTCTTGTATGCATCCTCAAAATCATCCCATTTCTTATGTTCAACAAGAGCTTCCATCATTGTGTTGAATGTGTAGATATCTGATGTAACCTCATCCTTCCCTTTGATGCGACCTCGGATTTTACCACTTTCCAATGTCTTCTGGAAGAGCTCAGTTGCCTCGTTCAACATTCCATGTTTGAGAAAACCATTCAGCATTATGTTACAAGTAATAAGATTAGGGGAGCAATATTTGCGCATATGGTTGAAGATGAATCTGCCATCTTCAACTCTACCAGCATCTAAACATGCCTGAATCAGACCAGTGTAAGTTACAACCAGAGGTTTACTAGCAACCTTACATATCTTGTCCACCTGCAAATTGTGAATTTATCACGTCACATAATTATTCCAATCAAGACATTTAGGTGTGATCATAATGTTTGAAGTACAAAAGACACTCAGCACATACAATTGTTGAACATTTTGTATCATAATAGTCCATTCTATGAAGCATCCTGATAAATTTAATTGGAAAACATGGAATGGCAATCAAGAATACTACAAATATATAATGTTCACATTTAACTTTACCATTAGCATTATAATCAAGATGTACAGTAGTTGCAGGCAAGTAACAGGACAGACCAAGACGGTGTCAGTATCTTGACTAGGAAATATGGCTGTCAAAATGTGATATAGCCTGAGAACCTAAACGGCTAAACCGGCCTGAAAAATACGGTTCACTTTCGGTTCACCTTTTGGGTCAACTACTAAAAGTTATGAAGAAACCTCATGACGAAAATAATTTTTATCTCTGCAGATGAATATGTTGGAGTGAAGAGATCCGATTTGAACTCACTTAACCATTAGTTCGTAAGACAGTAATGCAATAAACTTCAGTAGTCATGAAAAGAAAACTAGAAAAAGAAAAAGTAACTCAAAAATGTGAAGACTGGTTTTCTATTATTTCAGTATAGCAGGAGGTTAAGTGCTAAAATGGACCATATAGCGGTGGTTGTGTAATGTATCCTAATAACGATATAAGCAAGGATAAAAATAATGAATGCAGAAGTACCTGTTCCAATGCTTCCTTACACCTGCCCACACTACATAAACAACGAGCAAGGTCATAATAGAGACTCGCTGAACCCACAATACCCCGTCTTTCCATGTCCTGAACAATACCAATTGCCTCGTCTGTTCTACCTTCTTGCCAAAGAGTATTCAAAACAACTGTTCATCCGGGACAACAATAAAGAGTTACTGAAAGTCCTTTTCTCTTGTAGGAAAAATATTTTAGGAGGATAGATAATAAATCCAGACAAGAAATACCTCTATATGTTAGAGCAGTTGGAATAGACGACTTCTGCACTTTTTTGAAAAATTCGTGTACTAAGTTGTACTTTTCACAAGCCAACATCACCTGCATGTCGGAACAAGTCCATTGAAAGATTTCAATAAATAAATAATAAAACAGAAAAGTGACTATATGTGCTTTTCATTTTCATCAAGAAGTTCCTCTAAGTCAAATTGTCCATGATACATAAGTGTCAGATTCCGATTAAAGCAAGTAGTGAAAATCAAAGAAAGGGGACATCGGACAAGCTGTAGCTATCCTAGTTGGAATCCTTGTAGCTTAATCAGTACAATGCCAGCACTGGAGAGATAAACTGATCAAGTACCCTCAAGAGTGTATAGTACTAAAGATTGTCTGTGACAAGTCCTGCTAACTAATTTGGAGTTTCCCTCAGCCATCGGACTTGGGACAGGTAAACTGGAATTTTCATAGCCAAATCATAACTGTATTTGGACTATTGTCCATCTATAAGAGAAAGGAAAGATTCTGCTTAGTACATGTTTTTAAAATAAAGAATTGGCTGTGACTATTTACTATTTACTAATGTAATGCAGGGTCATGAATGACATTTCAACATTAGACAATAACAAATGCCAAGGTTTTTTTATTTAGGGTTTTATTTGTGCCTGTTTGGTATCCATATCTGAATATGAGATATGGATATCAACATTTAAAAAAAAAAACTCATATCTAGTGTTTGGCATATCAGTATATGGATATCATATTGATATCTTGATATACTCCTGATACACTTTTTCTCCTCTTTTGATATACTAAAAAAGCTAGAGGTATCACATATCATATATTTTTCCTTCCTCTTTCATATGCTAAAAACTACCAAACATGTATATAGGATATCAATCTCATATCTTGATACCGATGTCTAGTATACTTATATACCGATATGGATACCAAACATACCCTAACTTCTCCTAGATTAACTCTAGGGGAACAAGACCACCTTTAGAGTAGCGTCTACATTAAATAAACTAACAGCAATATTTTGTCCAATCACAAGGGTAGAAAGAATGGAAGGAAACATGGGTGCCCTAACAATATATCTTTTTCTGGCAAAACCCCGTTTACTCTGCAGATTCTCTAATATGTGTTTCTTTTATGCTATTCCATTCTTCTTTCTTTCTGTGACAAATGCATATCTTGCACCTCCTTCCCATTCAAAGTGGTCAATATGTCTTCATAAGATTTGTAGATGATTCATCTATCATCTGTTTAGCCCATTACAATATGTGAATAACAAAGGGTGAAAATTTTCATGGGTCATTCTGTTCTTTCTGAAGCCGACTCCTAAGTAGCACAAAAACAGACACAGGATACAAATACAAGAGGACGCAAGGAAGCAACAAATTGAAACCATATGATACAAACACAGCAAGGAAATGGACACGAAAATCTAAGAGTGATGTTGTTCAGACACCCTAGTTAGCCATCTCATCTCCAATTTAACTCTTTTCATTAATAAACTACTAAGTACCAATCATATGCAGAAATGGTTTCTGCAGCATAACTCTTCTTCTATTTCTATATATATATCCTCATAATCCATAGGCTAACCCCATCATTTGAGCAGAAAGCATAAACCAAATTCAAAAAGCACCAGAACTTACCCAAAATACAGTTAACCTAATCTTCAATCTGCTTGACTCCAATGTTCTAATTCCCAAATCTTAAGAAGCTAGTAGTTTCCCACATGAAAATTGCCTAATTGCAGTTTATTTTTTCTCGGGAAACAATTGGTTTAAACCTATTTTGACTACTTAAGTTAGCATAATTAAGAACAGTGACAAAAGGAATGCAGCAACCCTTAACAGATAAGGTGAATATCATATTAAAGAATAGCAATTAGTTTGAGTCGTTTGACATCTTTATTAAGATGCTGATCAGGAAATCTTACCTCCATAACAAGTCCATATGTCGTGCTTGTAGGCTTTAGACCAGCTTGCTTTAATTGTTGCAGCACCCAAAATGCTCCCTCCCACTGTTTCCGCCTAACACTTGCATTCAAAACCTACAGGAAAATAAAGTCAGATGATCATGTGAAAAGATAGTAATTTATGTATATATAGACTTGCACACTATAGCCTTCAGCAAGAAATAAGTGTTTATAGCGGGATTAGGATAGATGTTATTGTCAGCCTCCTGAAAACATCAGCCAAGACACCACAAGAAGAAGATGGAAAAAAAAAAGGCACAACTATCTGTCCATTTCCACCATAAAAACAGTGAAATATTTCTAATTTCTAACAATTAGTAAAGAGGGTATGAATTGGGCTGTGTAATGCTAAATAAGTAAATACTAAACAAACTACTAACAGGGGCCACAAATGAATCACCCAAGGTACAAACTTCAAGAGATATACTATCTGATGAATAGGCTGATCAATTCAACAAGTATTAAAGCACTGGTTCCAACATACACTGAGAGAATCAAAATAAGTGGCTCATAAGTGGGAGAGGCAGAACTTATACAGCAACTAGTTTTAAAGCACTGGTTCCAACATACACTGTGAGAGAATCAAAATAGAAGGATCGTAAGTGGGAGAGGAAGAACTAATACAGCAACTAGTTTTAATTTTCAAGGCTCATAAACGAGGAGAACTTTCATGTCTCACCTGTGCAAAAAAAATGAATTTATACAACATACACCATGAGAAGCAAAACGGACTATCAATGTTGGAAGGAAGCAAAAATAAATTTAGATAACAGTATTGCAGACTTCCATTACCAGAGTGGTTATATAATACTGAGGGGGGACTGGGGAGAAACATTATATACAACTGATTTTAATTTTCAAGGCTCGTAACGAGGATAAACTTCACTGTTTCACGTGTGACACATGATTCGGAATTTTTAGATTTTAGTATCATGATGCTAAGAAATGGAGACGAGGAAAACAACCATATGAGGACAAGTTAAGAGTACAGCTTACAGCATTATATACAACAATGTCTGGTTCTAGCCGTGGATCCATTTTCTCAAGAGCTGAAATCTTGAAGTTGTTTGGAACAGACCTCATGCTATCCATCACATCAAACAGTTCCTTCATGTGTCCGACTTGTCCGAGAGTAACAGCAATACAATGATAAGCTACAATGTCTGGGTATGTACATTTTTGTTTCTGACAGACAAATATAAAGCCATAGTGAGTGATGTTGGAGTTATTATGGATGAACCCGTAAAAAAATCAACATCCTAGAAAATATTAAAAAGGATTTGTCAGCAGAGAGCAGCACCTGCATTGTATGGAATACATTTAATGCTTCCACTGGTCGCTTTGCCTTTCCAAGGGTATCGAGTGCAGCCGTGTACACGTATCTATTATCATGGATGTTGGTTAGGTGAAAATGGGGCAATAATGGGTTGATAATAGAAATACATACTTTGAAACCTGTAAGGTATTCAATAAAACTATCACATTGAAACCTAGGAAGCAAAAGGCTACCTGAGTTTATGGGATTTAAATCGTTCGCGCATTTGAAGCCACTCGATGACTTGAAGCACCCGTCTCCAATTTCCTAGTTTACCCAGGATTTGTATTACCCTCACAATGGAATGATCACAAAACCTGATCTGTGCACTTCTCATCATCTTGGAGAACATCCACTCTGGCATATCGATGTCAGCGCCATTTAAACTATTAATGTGAACCATCACTTTAGAATTCACTGAAACAAGTCACTTTTCTGTGAATATATGCCATATAAACAGAAACTTTGATAATTTTGGGGCTAAGCACATCTATTTCATTCAATAATACTGCAAGGTGAGATAATGAGAAACCCTAATCTATGAGCACCTCAAGTAAAGCCTTTATACCACATAGGGTGCAAAACCTTTCATGGCCATGAAGTGTATTTTAAAAGAGGCACTACTGCAAATACATGCATCAAGATAATCACATAACCTTCAAGTGTATAGTGCAACAACAATGTGGTCAAATAACACCATACAGGCATTCCAGCATTAAGCATTGTAGCATGGTCTATCAATTTATACCTACATTGCTACAATGACAAGCAAGAATTGTGAATAATACCTTCTAGCAAGCTTTTGGATCCTCTCCTCCATTTCTATTCTCGATATTCGCTTACCTCCCTGTACACCATCCTCAACTAATTCATCTGAATCAAACCTATCAGGAAATGTTTTGATCAACTTACTCTCATCACCAGAGCCCAAATCCTCTCTCTGATGCTTGTCAACCTTAATCCTCCTGAACCCAGACCCTTTGTCCATTTCACACCCCTTCTTCTCCTCCAATCCCTCAAATTTCTTCAAATTATACTTCAACCCGTCTCCTTTATGGCTTCCAATTTGACCTTTGTTCTTCTGTTCTTTCGTCTCTCTTGCCTTTCCCAAATCCCCTCCCTGAAACTTGTCAACTTTAATCCTCCTGAACCCAGACCCCGTGTCCATTTCACTCCCCTTCTTCTCCTCCAATTCCTCAAATTTCTTCAAAGTATACTTCAACCCATCTCCTTTATGGCTTCCAATTTGGCCTTTGTTTTTCTGTTCTTTCTTCTCTTTCTCCTTCCTCTCCACCTTGTCAGTACGAATTGACTCCATGGCTTTCACATGATCATCAAATTCACTGCTTTCTACCCCGGACTCAGCCTTCGAGTCCTTCTTCCTCTCTCTAGTCCCTTCCCTGCGACGACTCTTTACTGATTCCATGGCCTTCAAATACTCATCGAATGAGGACTTGAACTGGGTATCGGATTCTTGGGTGTCAAGGGTGGAGCTGGCAAACGACGCATTGAGAGGTGAAACAAAATGGGTTGTTGTTCTTCTGAAGTTTAGTGCGCCGAATTTGAAAATAATGTTGTTGTGAGCCTCCTTCTTTCTATGTGTGACAGTGTGGTAAGAGAAAGCTGTGCGATAAGAGACGATAATGGTGGGAAATTGGTATGTGGAAACCCGTGTTGGGTACAAAAGCTCCATGGAGAAAACCCCCGCGAAGAGAGAAGGGGAGAGAAGAGCAAGACCCAGCCGACGATGCTTTCAATAGTAGAGAAGAGATAATATATATATATATATATGGAAAAATAGTAAGAGATAAAAAAATATATATATATTTACCCGATTTTTAGAAGGGGAAAAAAAAGACAGAAATGGGTTCATTATTTTGACGAATTATTATTCGGACAATTTTGATAACTACGCCTTTTTTTTTTTTTTAAACTAGAGTAGTACTAGGTTTTTTAACTATTCTAGTTTGTCAAATTGGCATAGTTACCAAAATTGTCCTTTAATCATTTGATAATCTATTTATTTGACTACAATAAACTCTCCAATAATCCGTAAAAAGAAATGGTGACATAATTGGGTTCATCTGGTCTATGTACACTCCCAATTTACTTGCTGAAGCTATCTCGTTGCTCCAAAGCTCAGCTTCATTGACTGAGGATCCTGGTATCATCTGTAGTGGAAGAATGAAATGCGTTTCTGCAGATTCTTATACAATGACTATTGTATGTTCACTAATGAGCTCACTTGCTCACCAATCCAAATTGATTAAGTTTTACTTCCTTGTATGCATTTCAATTTAGAAATGTCACTAAATACAAGTCACCTAATCTATCTGACAGAAGAAGATTCACATGTGGTTCATTTCGACTTTCCTTGTGTGGTTTGCCCTGGCTATCTACTTCGATAATCAGCATTCTACTTGTTAAGTCCTGGATACTGGACAGGAAAGGATGGGCACAAGGTTAAAGGTAAACAGACTTGTAACAACTTTTGATCTTACCACTACAGGAAACATTTTTTTTTAGAGTTTCATGTTATGTGTATCAGAAGGAGGTATATGTAGCTAGCTGCATGGGCACAGTCCCACAACTAGAACGCGTGATTCCGGATGATGAGGATGTCATTGAAGAGGAAAACCATGTTGCTGCAGGTGAAACTGATCTGAATGTCGCGGTTCAGATAAGTGGCATGATGAAGATCTATCCTGGATTCCTGGGGCAAGATCTTGTTGCTGTAGCTGTATGTAACAGGAAACCTCCCTTCCATGCTCTCAAGGTATGACTGACTTGTCTACTGGGACCTAATGGAGCTAGTAAAACTACTGCAATCAACTGCTTGACCGGAATCATCCGAGTGACAATCGGAGATGTAATCCTTTGTATTTTTATGTTTTGTGATAAGTGTCATTTGTTTCTGCACTTGTACTGTTTTAGATGATCATATGTTTTCTACTTATAATAGCATTGAGGTAATGCCTATTATTTCCTCATTCATTCCCACAGTTAATCTAAAAGTTGATTATTTTGGACGAGCCGGTATGCAAACTGTAAAACTGATGTCAGTAAAATTACCTATGAGATGAATCTATATTTGATCTTCACTATGAATCAGACATGTTTGGGACATGATAAAACGAGCAAAGAGAGGCCGAGCAATCATCCTAACGACACACACTCAATGGAAGAAGCTGATGTCCTAAGTGATCGCATAGGTATCATGGCCAAAGGGAGGCTCCGTTGCATCGGAACCTCTATCAGATTGAAATCTCGGTTTGGCTCTGGTTTGACAGTGAGGCAATTTCTGGAAATTGCTCACTGTCAAACCAAATATGCTAATATAAGAAAATTGTACAGAATCAGAAGTTTGGAAAATTAATAATAAAGAAGACAAATGAGTGCACGATTTGACTATGCTTTGACCACGAACAATCTCCACAAAATGCGCAACAAGAAATTCTTGATTTATTTGCCGTCTTGACTATGCTCAATCAATGAATCAAACCAATCATCAATCATCTAAGTAGAAAGTATATCAACATTCATATCACACTAAGCAGTAAATACGTAACACAAAAGGAAAGCAGAATATTGTAAATCAATATGAATCAATGGAGTTTCTAACCATATGAATATGAATATATGATGATGATATCCGTGTATCAGTAGTAAATGATCCATTATGATGAAGTCCGAAATAAGCAATCGAAATCTCTCACCAACCGATCCGTTCTTGATTCTTCTAGATCAATCCGCTTCGTGTTGCATACCCGTACTGTGATCTCTGGATGTTATCTTTCCGTTTCTTGTAGATAATTCCAGCGACAACCACCGCAAAAACACCAATCAGCACTCCGAACGCAATTCCAGCTTTCTTCGCAGCGTTCATCCCGCCGGAGGACTTCTTCTCCGTCGCGTCAGTGTCAACGGAATCCGCTGCACGAACGTTCGCCGATGGAGCTGGAGAAGGAGAATCATCACCGGAATCTGCGGGAGAAGACGGCGAAGGAGACGGCGATTTATGAGGCAGTGAATTTTCCGGTGCCGGAGATGGAGAATGAGAGCTTGGTGCGTTCGTCGAAGGAGGAGGAGCAGGAGGCGAACTACTCTGCGGAGACGATGCTGGCGCCTTCACCGTGGATTTTGAATCAGCGGGAGGGACCTCTGGTGCTGGAGCCGGTGAAGAATTCGTCGGATCTGCGGAGAAAGCGGAGTTTAGAGTGAGGAAGAGGACCGCGAAAGTTGCATACAGCCTCCATTGTGCCGCCATTACTACTTCTTGATGTTGAATCTCAGTAAACACCACCACCACAAGTTAGCGCTTCGGGAACACCTGTATATGAACCGATCCAATAAAAAAACAACCAATTAACAGACAAATGTATGATTCGGAAACAGATCTAGGGTTTTTACAGAGTGTGAAACCCCCAGCAATTCCAGAAACACGAAAATTCTATTGAAAAGCAAAATATAAAGGTAGCAACACGTAAACGCGTATACAGAGCGGAGATCTACCGATTGAAAGAGTGACTGGAAAACGAATGCCTGTGGACAAGAATGCTGGAAATTTGGAGAGAGAGCAAGAAAGCAGAGATGGAAGTGATTAGTGATTACAACGGCCAGCCCGAGGCATGAAATGAATTGGACATGGAATAGATTCTCTCAATATATCCATTTCTTTTTTTTTCCCAAAAATAAATAAGGGCAATTGGAAAACGCGCACAAGCTTTTCTAGATCCCCTGTGTGAATGAACTTTTAATTTTTTTTAGGGTAATAAAATTATTTAGATCTTACACTGATTGCGTTCAGTTCACAAGCACTAATTACTAATTAGCGTACCACATGTATTTTCGAATATTTCATATTATTTTGACAGCCATAAACTATTATTATAATTTCTCATATTTATTTTTTTGGATTTTATTGTTCAATCCAATTACACAATGCAGGTTAATTGCGTAAAAAAAAATCAACACTAGTATTAAACTCGATGTTGGAAATAACGGGTTTGTTCCGAACCTTACTGAATTCTGCTCTGTTTGGTAGATGAAATTTGAAGGGGGTTAAGATTATAGGAATCAATATGGGAGAATAAATCTCTTAATCTCGTTTGTTATGTTAATGAAGGAGATGAAATGACTTATATTATTGAGATTAAAGGAATTAGATTATGAAAATTTTAAGGAAGAAGTGAAGTTGAGTTAATTGGGTAAGAAGAAATAAACTGTGTAAGGGGAGCAAAAAAAACCTTGTGGGAAGTAATGATGACCAATGTTGGAAGCGAAGAAGTAGGATCATCTAAGCGTCATAAATCGGGTTCTATGTTCGATATAGAACACGGAAATGACACCTTTGCAAACCCAAATGTGACCCTAACTTAGAGAAAATAACTAGGGCACATTTGAACAATCTTCACCTAACAAATTATATTTCCTTTATCAATCAAGTTCTACACCTTTATTCATCAAAACACCCGTGTTCTGCAATCTCGTCTTCTGAGGTTTGATGCAGTCATTTGATGGCGGTTTCGTGCGTTTGTCGAGAAGGGGGCGTGTATTTGTGATCGACTCTGACGGCTCTGTTGCAATCCAAATCTGAGGTGTCCACAGTTGTTCCCCGGGCTTCCTCCCTGTGTACTTCCTTCGATGATGAACGTCTTTGCTCGTTGTCTCCTGCTGACTTGGATCATCCTACTTTCCCTTGAAGACTTTCTTGCTTTCGGTTTCATTTTGATGTATTTTTGTGTATTTCTTTTCTCTTTTTTTGTGTGGTCCTTCGTGACGGTTTGACCATCTGCCGAATTTTTCGGCCTTTCGATCCACTAGACGGCGCGCCGTCTAATGGTTTCGAACCGCTTTCCATTTTTCAAAAAAAAAAATGGTGAATGTATGATCTCGCGGGTGTTTTTTGGAAGATATATATATGATCAATCTACTTAGTGGAAAGAGATAGTTAAACAACAAGATCATTAATGGCTCGTTGGTGTAGGAGCGCAAGATAGTGCCGAGCGGAACCGATTACGAGCAAACGAAGAGAGAGGTGATGATCAGGAATCTCGGAAATGAAATTATTACAAAGACAAAAGCATATCAAAACGAAAATCGGAGACTGGAAATTAAGAGGAGGAAGCTAACCAAAGAAGACCTAATCGAAGACGATAAAACTCCTAGAAATACATCCCTTAAAAGCTTGAAATATCATATATCTAATCAATAGCCAAAAATAGTTTGCCGATTAGAAAGAGTCAGGAACAAATGAGAGTAGAATCAAGAAGAGGGTGAACATGTGATCTTCCTAGTAGAAATTTTACAATGTTTGTTGCACAACACAAATTCAAAACACGGTCCAGAAAGCGGCAAAGAAGAAGAGGGGCAACACATAAAAATAACCGAAATACGCTAAGAAGAGAAAAATCAAGAAATCAATAATGAAACAACTTTAACTAATATCTACTATTATCATAGAAATCCTCCATTGTTGGAAATCCGAAAAACAGAAATGAACCGGAAAGAAACAACAAGATAAACGAGTATCAATTCAATCCACCGAATAAAAGATGACGATCATGAAAACGGAAAATAAGAAGAGTAAATTGGAGATACGGAGCGACAGACACGTGAGAACGGCAAAGAAAAGCAGAAGATGACAAAGGACTCCTTTCAGAAGATGACAACACTTTTAAAGCAAATGTCAAGGGAAGTGGAATAATGTTGCGTTTGATAACCTTGCGGTGGCATCAATGAAACGGAACACGACAACAACCCGTGGTGAAGCATGAGGATGGTTGCAGATTGTCGAAGTAGTGAGAAGGTGTGTGGAAGCCGAAAAGGCGGAAGCAATAGACTTAGGGATAAGGTTGGCTGCAACGACAATAAATCTTGCCCAAAATTAAGAAAGAATATAATACGAAACATTACAATCTAGGGTTAAGTGCAGGTTTAAATTCTCATTAATAAAATGTATTAAAATTGTCATTATTTATGTTAAAATGTATTAAAATCTTAAACAAATTGAAACTCACGAAATAAAACATTATAACTATATATGAAACATTACAATCTATGGTTCAATGCAAGTTTAAATTGAATATGATGTATATGAATTATGAAATGTAATTATGGTCTAATTTTGTGACCAAAAACATACATGTAATGAATATAATACGAAATCAACAATAAACAAATTAAATATTTGGGCAATAATAATGTAATTATATATCGGAATTGTAATATCCTTTGTGCTTCTTTGACTGCAGCCCAATCCCCTTTGCTTCTGATTTCTTCATGATCCTAAGCCTCTTGCACGATTCTACAAACATCCTGCAAAAACAAATTGTAAAAAAATATTAGAATAAAATTTAAATACGAGTTTAATCCTCAACAAATATTATACAAAAATAAATATGTATTCACTTTTTAATTATAGATAACATATGTGATTTTATTTTTAAATTTTTTATTATATTTCAATCTTATAATTGTTTATATTAAAACTAAGACTTTAATTACAAATTTAATCCTCAAAAAATATTATTACAAATAAATATTTATTCACTTTTTTTACTTATAGATAACACATGGTTAATTTTTCATCAAATACAATAAATAATTACTTTTTTTTTCAATTAGAACATATACGTCTAAGAGAGAAAATATAATTAATATAATAAATATATTTAACCAAATATTATATAAAACTCGCATAAAATAAGGGTATTGTATGATTTTTAAAAAAATTATAATTTTCTTACGATAATAATTTATGAAATTAAAATCAAAATTTTGAGCTGAAATTTATAGTGTTGGTGGGCTTTAATAAATGAACGAATAATATTATTAAGCCCAAACCTTATTAAGACGCAAGCCCATATATAATTGGGCCTTGGCTATACATAATTGTTTCCAGAACTTTGGTAATTATTTCGTTTGTTTTCCTTCAAAAGAAAAACCTGAGAAATATTTTGTTTTAAATGGAAAATATATAGGCAATAAATTTAACCTTAAAATTTTATTTTATATTCAAACTTATAAGATTTTAACAAAACTAGAACAACTTGTTGGAGATAATAAGGTTCCACATCGAAAGATGGGACACTTCGAGCCTAGTATATAAGGTCGGTGGGCTACTACTCCTATTGCCAATTGGTTTCAGGATGGAACCTCGCCGGGTTTATGTGCTGGGCTTAGGCCTAATGCGCATGTGCGCTCGTATGCACACGACCCCCGCTCTACCGGTCCGTCTGTATCGGACTTTGACATGGTAGCCTAGTATATAAGGTTGGTGGGCTACTCCTCCTATTGCCAATTAGTCCGAGGATGGAACCTCGCCGGATTTATGTGCTGGGCTTGGGCCTAATGCGCATGTGCGCTGGTATGCACACGACCCCGCTCTATTGGTCCGTCTATATGGGACTTTTACACAACTTTGTTTCAATTTTTTCAATCAGAAAAATGGACTTTCAACCTATTTTAGGAGACATATTATAAAATTAAAATTCAATTTTTATCAAAAAAATATATATAGAAAAATAATGAATAACAAAATCAAAGGAAACTTTTATAAATCAAACCGACAAAATCTTTTGCCACCATCCCGACCGGACGGTCCAGTGAGTCAATAATTACCCTGCCAACCCGACTCGGTTGACCGGAAAATACTAAAAAACAAAAGCAAAATTATAATATGATAAATCTGGTAACATAATTTTTAATATATTAAAAAAAATATTTTATGAAAATAACATAAATTTTCTGTAATTTTTTATGGGATAATTTGGTAACTAGGCTTTTTTAAAATTTATGTTACTAAGTAGGCTTTTAGGGTTTTTTAATTAAGTAAGTATACCCCGTTTGCTTTTTTTACCGTCCAGGGTTTCACCTACAGTCTCTCTTCTGCTTCCGCCGTCCACCACTTCGCCTTCACCTCCCACCTTAGACTTTCCCTCTGTTCATTCATCTCCTAAACCTTCCTCACCTTCGACCTTCTTCACCGCCGGCCCCATTCGCTATTGTTCTCCTTCAATAATCGACCCTTACCGAAAGGGAATGACTTGTTGATTCTCATATTTATGCACCGGCTTTCTTGCAGATACAAAGCAAATGTCGATGCCGTTTTGTCTGGTGAAATCGGCGATTGATTGACTTAGAATACGAGTCGGTTTGCTTCTACTTCTCTTGCGATTTGGAGGAAGAGTTTATACGAAGTTGTGAAATTGATGAAAACCCTAAAAAATCCGTATAATTATGTACATATACAGTGTAGGGTTGTGAGTCGAGGTTTCTTTGATTTTGTTTTTTTTTGTTGGTTGAGCTAATGGCCGATCCTCTTCCTACCTCGGTTATTCGGAATCTCTCCGACAAGCTCTACGAGAAGAGGAAGAACATTGCTCTTGAGGTCTGTGGATGACTTTACTGAATTTTTCGGTTTCATTCTATTTTAGTTTGGTGATTTTGCCGTTTCCTTGGATGTTTCCAGGTTGAAGGAATAGTGAAGAGTTTGGTTGCACAGGGAGATCATGAGAAGATAAGAGCTGTGATCAAATTGTTGGCTGATGAGTTTACCAATTCCCCCCAAGCAAATCAGCAAAAGGTTCATAATTATGCTCTCTTTTCCGTTGGGCATTTGCTTTGGGAATATCTCTTGCTATCGGGGATTTTGAAATTCATTGCTACAATGCCAATGTTTGGTTTGTTTGTTGAGTTATTTGTACTTGTTTGATTAGGGTGGATTGATTGGTTTAGCAGCTGCCACAGTTGCTTTGGCTTCGGAAGCGGCTCATTATCATAAGGTATGGGTTCGTGTTTCTCAACTTATGTGTGGATTCTTCAATGTAACATATTTTCTTGCTCTGCCATGTAGAAGAATTATTGTAGATTGATGTTGTTTAAAAAAAGATGTCACTTTGATCGTTTATCTTCTGAACTAGAAAATCTGCAGTTAGCTGTAGTAAGTTAATAAGCACTTGATGGTGTTGAAAAAAATTCTGTTTTGTTTAATGTAATGAAAGCTATATTTTTAGGGCAAGCCTTTACTCGAAGGGTGCCGTTCTATTATTACTTAAAATATAGTATAGGACAACATATGGGTTATTAGTTCTTACCTTGTATATGAACAGCAGTTTCATATTAATATTCCTCATAATCTTACCTTGTATATGAACAGCAGTTTCAAGGGAAATTTGGATCAATATCCCAATCAAACAATGGTTTGATGATCGTCGGTTCTATTCTTGTTCGATTAACTTAGGGTTTCGAAATCTGAAGTTAATTTTGAGAAGGATTTGAAATGGCTCTTCGTCTTCTTCATGTGATTTTGGTTCCAAGCTCGATATGGAATCGATGAAAATGAAAGAGATGGAAACATTGGCGTTGGATTTTGATGGTTGAGATTTTGAAGAAATTCAAACCTGGCTGGATAATGTAGGATGACATGGATGTGGGTACTTGCAATATTGCAACCACGAACCACAAATCTGGTATGTTATGCGCCATTATTTTACATTTTTCAACCTACATATTTGATTATTTGAATGTCATTAGCTTGTATCAATAATTCAGAAATGCGGATCCGGCGGGAGCGGTGGTGGTGCGAGGGAGGGAATCAACAGATGTGCCCCAACACACCATACGAAAACCAAATCGGCGAGAGAGGACACGAGTGTGATTCCGACAATTGGATACCAGGATGAAGCATCATGATGAAGCAATAGAAGACATTTATCGGATTTGACTTGTTTCTAAAGAAATTGAACTAGTTTGATATTTGCAATTTGAATAGATATTTATTTTGGTATGTAAGTTTCTGGTACGTAGAATTGGTACATAGAAATTCTGGTATTTAGAATTTTTGGTATGTAGAATGTATTGTATGTAGAATGTCTGGTATGTAGAATTTCTGGTATGTAAATGTAGAAATTTTGGTATGTAGAAATTTTGGAATGTAGAAATTCTGGTATGTTCAGTATAGGAAAAAGAAGGCAAAAAAATAATAAAATAAAATGAAAAACCAAATTCGAAAATGAATTTCTGGTATATTGAATTTCTAGTATGTTGAATTTCTGGTATGTTGAATTTCTAGTATGTAAAAATTCTGGTATTATTAAAAATTCTGGTATCATGAAAAATTCTGGTATAATGAAATTTTGGTATTATAAAATTCTGGTATTATAAAATTCTGGTATGATAAAATTCTGGTATGGAAAATTTTAGTATGTAAAATTCTGGTATGTAATTCTGGTATATAAAATTATGGTATTTAAATTCTGGTATGTAAAATTCTGGTATGAAAAATTTCTGGTATGAAAAATTTCATACCAGAAATTTATTCCAGAATATAAAAAAAATAAAAAAAAAAATAAAAAGGAAAAAAAATAAATAAATAAACAAATTTAGTAATAGTAATTACAACTTAACACTAAGTAATGTCTATTATTCTTTTTTTATTAAAATAAAGGGGTTAATTATTTTTACCTACCATTAAATGAAAGTGGTAAAAAATTATGGGGCACATTTACTAAATCATATTCTCAAAAAGGCCTAGTATGTCAAATTCTCCCATTTTTTATTTTGTTTCAAAACAAAAATGATCACGGAAATTTACAAATTTATATATATAATTTAAGTTATATAAGCAATTGGAAAATACACCACAAAATTAATAATTATTTCATTTTTTTATGGCATGAATTGATTTAGAAAATAAATAAGCCAAAAGAATTACTCACTTCCATGGGACATCTCCAAGAAGCATCCAATCTCCATCTTCGTCTTCGTAAATAGGCACGTATTCAGTATTATCATACCCTTTATTTGCATCCCCTATTAAATATTAATTATAAAATATATAATTAATAATATATATATACATAAATTAAGTTGATTATTTATTTTAACTTATACCACATGCCATAGCTAAGCAACGTACCAACACCAATGTATCCAAAGAGTTTCTCAAGAGCTGCAACAAGATCTGTGTAGCCTTGGTGGTGGACAACATCGACTTTCCGAAGAAACGGAACACCGTCCATGCTGATCTTGACGAACGCCTTGGGTTCTTCCTTACGAGAATTCGAGTCCTTTTCTCCGATACCAAGCCTTTGTCTAAACGAGCAAACCGGAGGCCATCCGACAACCGGAGCCTTGCTCTCCTCTTTCCGAAAACCCTTGTTTTCGGTTTTGTTGTCATTGATATCGGAGAATGCCCTTTTCTTTTCGGGTTTTCCGGAATCACCGGGGAGCCCGAGCCTTAGCTCGGTGATCTCGAGGCCGATATCCATGGTAGAAGCCATGAAAAGTGGTTGAAGGTTTTGTTGTGTGTAGGAGTTTTAGGGTTTATAATGAGGTTATTGATGTTAGAAGGAAGAGTTGGTTTTATATGTGTATAGTTGTGAAGGTGAACATTGGTTGGTGGGTGACATCAAAGGCAAATGTGGGTCCATGTGGGCCCCATTGAAGCAAGTAAAGGCCCGACATTTGGGCCCGTGAGAATGGGAGTGTGGAAATAGAAAGATCCTACGGTGGGGATTTGTTTAATGATCTTGGTGAGATTTGATCTTGGCCGTTGGATTATTTGATAATCGTAGGGAACACGGCATGTGATTTTCTTTCCATGTTATGTGAAATGAGAAGACATGGATGGCATATAATGATTAATGATGAAGACCCCATCAAAACCCATGTGAAGAGACATGCATATGCATATGTATAATCTTTCTATAAAGCTTTGAAATGTCATCCCATCGGGTTTACTTAGATTTGTCGACCTTAAGACATTTAACCGTAGATTTGAATAATAATCACCCCGTTAGACGGGCTGGCCTTAAGATGTGTTGTTAAATATCAATCGATTCCAATTGTCTATGACAAATTGAACAACTGTTAAAGTTCATTGGACTACAAATCACAGTCGTGTGCATACGTGGATGCATTAGACGCGAAAGTTATTGTATGGTAGGATAGACGGGACGGGACGATTAGAGGTTAACTGTTCTGATATTTGTTAGAGATATCGAAAGTTGGGGATATTTCAAGCCTATTATATAACAACGTAGATGAGTTCCTCCTCCTAGTATCAATTAATTTTAAGATAAAACTTTATTCGATTTATGTGCTGAAATTGGGTGTAACACGTATGCACACTCGTATATACACGATCCCACTTTACGGCTCACCCTCACAATATTCTCCCAACTTTGGACATTACAATAGCCTACAAATGTCAGAAATCTCTCTATATTTGATCCACCAAAAATGACATAAAACTATTAATAATATAGTTATACAAGATTTGTTAGTTACTTATAAGAATGTATCCGATTTTGATGCTAATTTGTCAATCAATATCATGGAATGATAATATATTGTTTAAAAAAAAAACGACACTAAAAGTGTGATGCTTTATTATATTAACGTGCAATTATACATAGTGGTATAGATGCTTCCATTATTCCCACATAATTATTGAAGACTATTTTTTCGGTTTGGCTAAAAGAATATTACAATATAATATGCTAATGTGTTTTTTTTTATATAAAGTATCATACTAGTTTTCTTTATATTTTAATGTCAACTAAGATACTATAATCAATTAAAAAGTAGCATATTTTTCTAAAAAACTAAATTCAACCAAAATAATTTAAAATAGAAAAATGTGTAGTATATATATTATATCTAAGTTTAATTTTTTTTTTTGGAAAAAAACACAAAAAATAAAAGAAAACCGAGACATGAAAGTGTGGAAATGGGCCTTAAGTTGGTCCATACAAAAGGACTTGTATCCCGTGTTATATGGTTGTCATCCTCGAGGACTTTTTGTCAAAATGCATTAAAGTCTAAAAATTTCGAAATCCAAAATATTCAAAATAAAGAGAGATGTACTTTAAAAAAGGAAAAAAAGAGATACGTACGTAATGGGTTTAGTTACTGCGAAGTTTTTGAAAAAAAATTGGACCGTAGACTGGAATGGGATCGTTACGGTCCGGTCCGGACCGGTTTGTGCATGCATTGTGCAATTTTGAATATTTCCGACCGGACCGGACCGGTTTATACCTAAATGGTGCAATTTTGGTGAGGTTTTCCGGTCCAAAACCGGACCGAAAATCCATAGTTTACGGTCCCACTAGGGTTACGGTTTTATACGGTCAAAAAACCAGACCGGAACCAGAATTTTCAAAAACCCTGGACCGTAGACTGGATCGTAACCAGTCCGGTCTGATTTTTCGATCCTGTCCAATTTTGCACATCCCTATTCACAAGGGATAGGTTATTTCTAGACCCGTTAATGGACGAGGTGATCTTTAAGGAAAAACATACAGATTCGGATAAGAGGTGAAGTCTTGTTGAATTGAAAGTCTTATTAGTCAAACTTGTTTTCTAAAATAAAATTTAAAAATAATTATTAATATATATATATATATATATATATATATATATATATATATATATATATATATATATATATATATATATATATCCACCCCGAGCTATTAGATCGATTTATACAAAATATATGCTCGCTATGACGTTATCTGGGTTTATTTCGGATCCTATTACAATAAACAATTTAGTCAAACTATATGATTTCATAGAATTATTGTGAAATATAATCTTTCAAATAATATAAAAAAACGAATATTCCAGTTATAATTTATAAACGGCTCAAATTGAAAGCTACGTAATTAAAGTGGAATCTAAAAAACATTAAATATTTTTAAAAAAATATTTAATGTTCACCTATAATTTATAATTTAATAATCTAAATGTTAACAAATCTACATGAATTATTTTGGGCCGGAAAATTATATCCAATTATAAAAGTCTTTTATTGAAAAGTATTTTTATATCGACACATATAAATAAATCCTAAGAACAACATATCTAACTATTTTGATCTTGTTTAATTTGTGTCTAAACTAAATCTACATTATATATATTAACGTGAAATTGTTTGTTTAATATAAAAGTCTATTAATCATTTTTATTTGTTTGGATGATCTAATGATCATTAATTATTATTCATGGGATAATTACTATACAATTACGAGACAATTGAGAATCATTTTATTTGTTGACGAAGACGAAGAGAATCAATCAAAATCAAATGTGTTCATATGCTTGTAATTATAGTCGTTACACCTTACATTAGTTTAATATTAAGGGCCCGTTTGGTTCCAACTTCGAAAACAGAAATGGATGGAAACAAATTTAGTCCATATGTATAACCTTATTCATTAAATTTTGTTGAATCATTCTCTGTGGATTAATGCAAAATGCATTTGTTTCCTCACATTTTATTTCCCTATAGGGTATCGAAAGTAATCAAACTCTTCTCCAATTCTTTCGAACCAAAAGGAATGATTCCACAAACTTTCATAAACAATGGTATATAAATGGACTAGATTCGTTTCCATTCCATTTCCGATTCCGGATTAAAACCAAACGGGCCCTTAAATTCTCAAATCAATTTTTTCAGTTAAGTTTGTTAAACCGAAAAAAAAATCATATATATATATATATATATATATATATATATATATATATATATATATATATATATATATATATATATATATATATAATATTTGAAGAATAAATTTCTTATTCTCAATGAAAATTCAATCTTTCCTTTTTAACATCAATAACCTCTTTAAAACTACCTTTTTCGACAAAAATGTTGTAGAAATCGTAACAAAAACCTTCAACTTTTCCGAAACGTGTAAAAATTAACGGTTTCTTCCCTTAAAAATTACGGCTTTTCTTAGAAACGTGTGTATACATACATATATATATATATATATATATATTGAGTTGTGTTATACATATCGAATATAAATTGGGCCTTTATATAAGGTTGAATTGAAGGGAACATACATGTGTATTTATATACACACGAATTCCGGTTTGTAGTCAAGTTGGACTTTAATTAACAACAGGTACATGCGGTTAATTTTATATTTAAAAAAAAATCATATCTATTTGTACATATTTTTAAAAAAATCACTTTTTTTTAGTTTTTATAAAAGTATTTATTTTATTCCAGTCCGTACAGAATGCACAATCCTATGCAAATGTGAGTTAAAGAAAAACAAAATCTTCTTACTTTTTTTTTTTGAAAGGTTGATAAGTAATTTCCAATTCGATTGGCTTCGCCAGTTTTTCCATACATGTTGTCAGGGGATTCGAACTCGAATCTCCAGACTAACTACTAGTTCGAATCTCCAGACTAACCACTTAACGAGTCTAGCACCACATCCCACTAGACCAACTGAATATTGGTTTAATATACTTTCATTGTAAGCTAATGTTGAATGCACAAGAATCACTAAAAAAAAAATTATCTTTCGATATCTAATTACTTCATATTTGTGCTAATGTGCAATGCACTAAGAAATTATGTAAATACACGTTTAGTATAAGTTAGCAAAGCTCAAATACATGGAAACATATTGACATTGATAGCTAGACCTATAGCTTGAATTGTCAAATCCAAACTTTTACATTAAGTACACATACATTATCTCTTAGATGTGTAAATAACAATATAACATATAGATAACTTCTTGTCACTTCCCAACCTAGCATTGCTTTTGTTTATGTTGGTTGGACAGGGCTCTAAGAAGGTATATATTTGCAAACATGTCACATACACCTCAAATTCGAGAAACCGACATAGTCGATAAGGTTATGATAACTTAATATATATGAAACCGACGTACGTAGAGATTGATATGGTATGTCGAACTTTTGTAAAACTACAAAAGTTTTATAGTTGTCGATTAGTATGTACTCTTAGATAAGTGGGTCACGTTGATACTTTGGGTTGGATTCGAGCTACACCATAAGTACATCCGCATCTCCGTACACGGTTAAAGTCAAGAAACCGGACATATAAAATATTAGGAATTGTAATAATCGATAAAAGAACAAAACACGAGAATTAGCAACCCAGTTTATCACAAATTCATAACTAGGATCGAGGGCATGCACGATCAAGCTCAACTTCACAAAAACAACATTGATCGATATTACTTTAACAAGGTCACCTACGAGCCAACCAAGGAAATGCTTAGTCGGGACCGTGATGGCCAAGACACCCGAGTCACGACGAAGAGTTCCAAGCCCGACGGACCCACTCGTCGTATATATGTCCCATTTATTAGTACATTTTCCAAATTTTAATAACTCATATATTGAGAGGTTTCACTACAACGTGAACGTACCACCTGCGGATTACATGCATAAGCAAGTACCACGATTCGGATATCCTTGTCTACGTGTTTTATGTGACCTAGATCCTAATGTTCCCTTCATGTGATTGCCATTGGAAAAAATAAAAATAATATATATATATATATATATATATATATATATATATATATATATATATATATATATATATATATATATATATATTAGCAAGATTGGTTAATGTCATATGTATGATATTGTCCGGCTTATTCCGAATAAAATATATATTATCTGCTAATAATTAATGATTATCGATCATTCGAATCGTATAATCATATGATAAGAAGAGTATTTATTGGAAAATGACCTTTTAATTAAAAAATCATAAATTTTATAAAATATAATAAAATGTTAATTGATGAATAATTAAAAAATAGGATTATTTTTAAATCAAAATATTTAATGGATGCTCTTAAAAAAAACTTTAAAAATCGAATAATTATGTATGGAAATGTAGGGTTTGGAAATAATAAGTGTAGTTATTTTTAGATTTATATTCACTTATGTAATTATAATTTTTTTTTCTTCATATTATATATATGCTTTCATGGGTTCTGTAAATGGTGGAATCAATCAATCATCGACCCTGAATTTTTTTCGTTAAAATTATATTTTAAAATTTGTCATTTTCTTGATAAAGAAATATTTCCAAGTAAAAAAGCAAGATATGTCTTGTTTGCGATTTCTAGAGCATTTTGTACGTTACTCAAACCGACCTGACCCTAGACAATGTCGTCTATTTTCGAGCTCAAATCATAGATCTAAACGGTCTCAAACTCGAATGGGAGCTCGAGCTTGAAGATGCTAAGTTCAAACCCCACAAGAAGACGTCTATATCAAGGCCCCATTGCCACCTGATCAAAGTTGGCGAGTTCATGCAAGGACAAGCATGTAGGCTCTACCTTTTGTACGTAATAGTATTCCACAAAAGTAGTCTTCACAAGTTCACGACAGCCTTGCATGAGCTTAGATATCAAATCCACGGCTTATTTTACGCCAACTCGGACATAATGTAGTTTGAGTCCGCGTTGCACGTGAAGTGCACGTGATACCATTCGACGACACCACTCTGCTAGCATGCTAACATATGGATATAAGGATAATATCCGATAAGTTAGGCCTTTGGATTGAATTGACTCCTTAACTACTTCGACAACATTTATATCAATGTTAGCTTTGATCCTTTAACTGTATTCTTTATTTGTTTGATACCGCTTTGCACCAATTGAGATTGTTTTGTTTTGTAACACTGACGTGAGGAATCATATTGGAATTATAAATCGGAATAAATGAGGAATGACATAATCCTATTTCTGAAATATGATATTCGGTTAAGATTATATATAAAATATAAGGGTTGAAAATACATTAATTTCATGAAATAATGGTTGATGCTTTAACATAATTGCCCATGCATAATAAACCAATGATCTAAGACATTGTACTGAAAAGATGAGTTGGGACAACTTATATCCATGGAAGAATTCAGAAAATGAAAAATACCGGAATAACTCATTTTCTAGTACTGCTCATTCCGATACTTTTTTTTCACTGAACACTGGAATCGGTTTGAGTAATTTCGAAACTGATTCCGTGGGAATCATACCAAACAAATACTAATAAATGTATAATCAAACAAGGCACATAATTCAAAATACATAAAAATGACAAATATGGAAAACCATTAGTATTTGAGAAATTTTAGATGGTGTCCTTATATTTTTGACTTTTTTAGATTATGTCCAAGGATTTTAAGTTTTCGGATGGTATGGGGCGCATGCGGGTTCCGCATTGGTGGCCCCTATGTCCGCGCAAAAAGTAAGCTTGTATTGTTAATAGTCATTTCAAATATATATATATATATATATATATATATATATATATATATATATATATATATATATATATATATATATATATATAATTTTTTGAATGAATAAGTTATATTTTAGTAAGCCTTAAAATATTAATATATAAATGGTAGAGGGTATAATACGAAAAAGTCAAATCTAGGGTCACCATCCAAGAAGTGAAAAATGCTTGTACATAATCCGAAAAGGTCAAAAGTAGAAGAATACTATCCGGAATTTCTTAGTATTTTTATAAATTAATTGAAAAATCTCCCAAGATCAACACATAAATGATTTGGGCCCTAGGCCCATTAAGTTGTATGGAAAGGATGTATGGGCTCGAGAGAAGCAGGCCGGCCCAGTATAGTAAATGGGCCTACAGCCCATTCAATCTTACAATTTTTTTTCTCTTCTAAACTCGACTTTTAAGTATATACCTAAAATGGAAAAGAAAAAGGGTCCTGGTTTGCAAATACGTGAATGAACAGGCCCTTCAAATAAAATCCTCTCATCCTTTCTGCCTAAAGTCGTCATATTCATCGGTCATGACATTCGCTATGTGAACTTTTGAAATTGATTCATTTGCAAATCTCAGAAAAGGTCAAACCCTAAGCACTTTGAATCTTAGATTCATCATTGATGGTGAATTATTGGCCTTGCTGATCTTTGTTTCATCGTCTGATAACAACTGAGGAATTGAAGAACCATTCCGATCTTCGTCCTAATGGCCGGAGCTGTCATCTATCACGTACTGAGCTTCATCGGACTTCTATTTCTTGGTGTCTACCACCTCTCCGCCGCCGCGTACTCCTTCCTGAAATCCCCGCGGGAATACTCCGCCAAGCCCTTCCACCCTCTCCCCCTCCCTTCTCCTCGGCTCCGTCTCCTCCCACTCTACATCGCCGCCGCCTTCCTCTTCATCTCCTTCTTCCTCCATCTCATCTACGCCGCCCTCCCCGATCCACTCGTTGCCGGACATTCCCCCGTCCACCTCTTCACCACTCTCCAATCATCTTCCGTCATCTTCTTGTTCTTCCTCCTCTCTCTCTTCATCATCTTCTCCTCCGATTCCCCCTCTGACCTCATCTTCGCCGTCGCTTCCGCCTCTTTCTTCCTACTCTCATCCGCTTCTTCTTCCCACTCATCCTCCCTCTCCTCCACCTCCACTCTCGAATCAAAACTCGACTCCATCTCGTCTAGGATATCAGCTCTGTCTTCTCTCCTCTCTCTTCTCCTCGCCTTCTTCCCTCGCCTCTTTGTTGCTGACCTCGCATTCTCGGCCTCTCTTTGCTTACAAGCCTTCTGGATCCTCCAATCAACTCTCGTCCTCCACGTTGACTCCTTCATCCCCGATGGCTGTCATCGTCTCCTCGATGTTGTTGCTGGTGTTGAAGGATCCACTACCTGCGAGCTCGATGAGGCAAAATTTAGGGCTGTTGCACTTCTGGATCTCATGTTTGCTGTTTACGTTGTGATTGTCGTCCTCATCGTCTTCGCTGTCTATGTGATTGTTTCCAGGGCCGTTGGAGCTCCTACAACCTCCACTGGTCGGAGATTTGGCTCCTACGAAGCTTTGCCTACTACCACTGTCCCCGCTAGTGGTGCTATTGATAACAATCATGTTCAGTTAAAGACCATTAGCGGCACTCAAGAGTGATGAGGGAATGCAGTTCGTTTTGATCTGCTAAAAAATTGGGACATATAGTTGTATGATCTTGTGTTGCAATCGGAACTATAGTATCAAGTTTTCGAGTTAAGCAGATTTTTGATGTTACTGCTTGATCTTTGTCAACGTTGTTAGAATTGAATGTTTAGTAACATGAAACATGGTTATTTGTACTTCATCCGATAATTGATATGTCTTGCTTCTTCACTTGTATGATTCAGATTAATTGTTTTGTAATCATTAGCTGCAATTTTGAGTTGTTTCATGATTTATGTTTTTTGTTTGCATTTCGTTCTTCCTTTCTATTTATTTGCATTTGTGCTTCCGTGGTTTCCTTGACGATGCATTAAAAGCTGGACCAATGTGATGTACATCAACTCTCTGAATTCATTATATGCACTTATGTTGAAATCAGAATTTTAATTCCGGATATTCGAGTTTTTTTTATCAGTGGTTCCAGATTTCTGAAGGACTTTCGTTCTTCCTATCTGTTCATTTGCGACGTGCTTCAGTGTTTATTCCATTGAGATTCAACTTGTATTATTTGAAGGTGATCATTAGTTGCAGATTTCTGATGTACTTTTGCATTTCGGTCTTCCTTTCTGTTCATTTGTATTGTGCTTCAGTGTTTGTTCAGTTGAGTTTCAACTGGTATAAGTTGCAGTTTTTGAGATGTATGAAAAGGCCATCCTGGGATTGAAAAATCAGGCAAGTATTACAATTCTTAGTTCAATAATGATGCTATTAACATTCTCTAAACATTCTAAAAATTTTACCTGCAGGAAAGTTCAATTATGTTGCATATGTCTTAAAGAAGATTCCAAGAAAACCTATCTATTGAAGATGTTTTCCTTGGTGAGGTATTAACAACACATATTCTCAAACCTTACCTAGCTGTGTTATAATCATTTTAATAGCTTTTATAAATCCATAGTAATTTCCGGAATGCTATAGTCAAATATAATTAGTCAGAACAGTGAGTCTGTTTGAAATGCTGAACTCACTGTTTGAAATGAATCTCTTGTGTGCTTGAAAAGGCTAAGCCAAAGTGCAAAAGAACTTACTCAGAAGCTTGAAATTGTTAATGAGTATCAGTTAAGAGCACATCAGCTGCAAAAATGCCCTTAAAAGCGACATGAAGAATCAAAAGCATTGGACATATTGTTCCTAGAAAGTAGATGAATAGACTATTGAAAATTGTTTTTCTAAACCTGAATTTCTGTCATAGTTGCAATTGAAGTGTTAATAGTGTTATTATTCAACCACTTCTATAAGCATTTTCATTCTATAAGCATTTTCAGAATGCTAGATGAACTCGTTTTATTCATCAGGGACCAAATAACACGGAGGGCGCACGTCTAGCGAACCACACATACAAGCACACGGGATTCCATCCTAAAACCAATTGGCAATAGGAGGAGTAGCCCTAGTACTTGTACTTATATGTTAGGTTCACACACTACCGTATTGTCGATGTGGTACTTTTCCTACACCTCAACAAACCGTTTCTTGTACAGTTCTCATTCGCCTTTTCTCGGCTTGTCTTTTGCAGCTTCAGGTCGAAATTGACGTGCTTGGGAGTCTTGACGATCAGGTAAGTACATCGAAATTCGTGTGCTTGGGAGTCTTATTGATCAGGTAAATGGAAGAGCTAGTTGAGCTTTGGGTAATTGATCCAAGCTTCCATTAAGGCTTTGGTCACAGTAACCTGTTGTTCTTTCTGGCTAGAGGATGATGAACCTGGCTGTGGGATTGGTATTGTGTCCAACTGTGCAACAGTTTGACCCAGACGGCCTGGTCCAAACTCACATTATGCAACTTGCAAAAAATAACGGAATCGTGGACCGGGCTGAATATGGTCTGGTTCACGGTCCAATCCGTTACTAATTTTTATGAAGCTTACTCCGGTTTAAACACTGGACATATAACACAATTTAAATAGTTTACTGTTTAAAATATATATAAACAAAAAGAAAAGCTGGTTCAAACCTCTAATATTAAGGTATTGAACTTGCCTGATACGCAATATTACAGTTTAGGACTAAAATGTTATATAAAGGTGGTTATGTGATGTGCATAGGCCTAAATCAACACAAAGTCTAGTGGGTTTCTTCCTAGGTCTCTTAATTATATTATTTTATTATGGAGAGCAACAAGAAAATTACCTAATCATAAAATCTTGTTTTTTTTGAAGAGTTAATTAGAACACCCGGTTCGATCGGCTTTGCCGATCTACGTCCGGATCGGGTACTAAATCGTGGCCCATTGCTGGGGATACCCTCCCAATATCAGTTATTCCATACATGAGTTCGAATCTCCAGGCTAACCACTTAAGGAGTCTAGCACCACATCCCACTAGACTAACTGAGTATTGGTAACATAAATTCTTGTTGTTCACGACGAATGTGCTTTGACATGTCATTATCTTGCGGATTCAAAGACGAATAATCGCAATGCTATTTATAGAACTCTAATAGTTTTGTCTAAAAAATATTTCCATAACGAATAAAAATGATACACCCTAAATCTTGATTGAAAGAATACTAAACAACTTATTTACTATTTATTAATTTTGAAAACACGTTAGTTGTGTCCTTGGAAGACCGTTTTTAGAAAGAAAAGAAAGTGTTTTCAAGCCTCTTTAAGTGTTGAATTTGTCGTTGGGTTTGGGTGCAAGTTCAAACTTCAACGGAGTTGTTGGAAGTTTAAGAATGTAACTGATGTATGATATCATCATAGACATTTTCCAGAGAATGTGGCCTACATTGTGACCAATTAAGAAGTTTTAGGGAGACAATGATGGCGATTGTCGACTGTGATAACTCCATTTCGACTCCTAACTTGGACGCCTTCACAAAATGAACGGAAACAGAGTCCGCCGGGGACTGAATTGTGAGAGTAAAATCCAGAAACTCGAAGACGGAAATCGACTTAAGATGTCCCGTGGTATCTCACATGTACCCCTTTAAACTCGGATCAAGACAAACCTTGACTAAGGGCGAGTTTAAGTTTAATGTAAATCATAATAATATAATATGTTGTTATGGATCGTTATAAACGTTAATATTTTTGTGTTTTAAGTACGATATATACGTATATTTTTGTGGAATTTTAAACACGGTAAACATATTAATGGGCAAACGAGATTGAGTCCGTCCCGTCCGGATCCCAACCAGGATAGAATCCAACGTGATTCAATCTAAAAAACTCAACTCAAGGCCCATTTAGATCCCCTCTCATGTAAAATAGTTAGGACGTGACTTAGATGACCTCCATTTCGCCTCATACTCACCCCTAAAATCTATATATAACAATTTTAGTGTTAATTATTCTATTTTAAACTAGATTCCTATTAAGATCTGGAGTCGGGTCTATTTTAACATGATAGTCTACGCCCTATAATAGTTCAAGTTTTCAAATATTCACATCACTGAATTTGGGACTTTATGTAACGTATTGAATGGATGGCTTCACCTTTCGATAAGTTGAAAGACTAAAGTACATGAGGTCGTTTTGAATCTTATCCATTATCCTATCAGAAACGATAGCAATTAATCATTCAATTTTGGCTACAAAAGTCTTTTCTGATTCTATTTTTTTCATATATATATTTTAATGATTGAGATGTAATAATCCAACTTTCGTTTTTGTGTGTAATTATCCCATTACGGAAATGTAGATTTGATCCGGACAGAAAATTCGGATGAGATAGTACCGGAAAAACCAGGTCCGGTTCAAGATAGGGTCGATACGGATTAGAAAATTCTGATCCAGAGCCGGATTGATTTCAACCGGACCGAAAATCCGGACTGGATAAGACCGGAAAAATCAGGCCCGGTTCAGGATCGGGTCGAATCGGATTGGAAATTTCTGGTCCAGTTAAATATATGAATGAATCCAATCATGATATAAAAGTGTCGATCCAAATTCATTGACAATGTTGTACCAAGTAGTTATCCTAGTTGTTTCCAGTGATGTGCCCTAGTAAATGTTTACTTTTCCACGTCATAGGTTATCCACATTTTGTTTTGGCCGATAGTTATCCACATTTATCATTTATGTCACATTTATCGGTCCATAGTTATCCTAGTTGTTTATGGTGTTCACCTCTTCCTATTATCACATCGGACAAAATTAAAGCGGTTAATCACGATTTTAACCCGTAGATTAGTTACAAAGAGAATGAGATGGTAGATGATTTTGTTAAGTGTCAAAACTAGGGCTGAGAATCGGTTCAAAATCGCAAACCGCAACCGAACCGCAAACCTGAAAAACATGGACCGCAAACCGAACCGCAAATGAACCGCAATTTGCATGCGGTTTTGCGGTTTTTTTGCGGTTTTGCGGTTTCTTTTGCGGTTTGGTTGCGGTTTTGCGGTTTTTTTCGGGTTTTTTTTGCGGTTTGCGGTTTATTTGCGGGTTTTTTTGCGGTTTTCGGTTTTTTTTGCGGTTTTGCGGTTTGAACCGCGAACCGCAAAACAAAAACTTGCGGACCGCAAAATTAAGTGCTGTTCGGTTGCGGTTTGGACCGCAATTTGCGGTTCGGTTCACTCAGCCCTAGTCAAAACTATTATTTCTATTACCAATTAATTTTACTAACTTCACTTAACTTATACGTTAAATTTAAGCCTACCACACGTATGCGCTCATGTGCAAGTAAATAGGTCTTTTTTATTGGTTTATTTTCGAGTAGATGTATCCGATAGATATGAATACAAGGCATAAATAACCACACTACTTACTATGTACCAAAATAAAATAACCACACTAGATAATATTCAAAATACATATCTGGGTGATATTTTTACTTTTTCATATTTTTACAAAAAAAAGTAGCCTTTGAAACTTGCAATTTCAAATCATAAACAAACCTTATCTGAAATGTTATATTTTAAATTTGGGTCCAATAATGAACCAACAAGTACCGGCATATAAGTAAGGTATGCACGTGGTAATCCAAGACAAAAATTATAATAATCTTTTTGCTATTTTAAAATCCAATTTTAGGTGATTGATTACTCATCTTGAAAATAACATCCATTTCATTACTTTAAAAAAGTCTAGAAATTACGGACGGTTAACTTATTAATAAAATAAAATTTCAAATAAAAGTTAAGAAAGAGAATATTTTTCAAATTAAAGATGATTCGTCGTTATAACATAAGTTTATAGTATTATAACAAAGTATTAGGCTATTTGATTAAATAAAAAATTGTTCAAACAATACTCTATCTTTTATGTTGGTTAAATTTTAGTACCCATCGTTTAAATTATCAAACTGATACATCAGTTATTGAGGCTGACCAAAGATTAGTATCTGAATTTTCACACACTAAGTTAACACAACAACTTTTCTCTCATAACTTTTTCTTATATTTCTTGATGAATAAATATGTCATGTAAGCCTCATTACAATTGTCTTAACCTTTTACTTAACGTGTGAACAGTAATTTAGATATTAATCATTGATCGGACTCAATAGTAATATACTGTTCTGATAATTTAAATGACATGTTATTAAAGTTTAGTCAATCTAAAAGATATTGTACCGATTTTGGACAATTTTGTCTTGATTAAATATATAGAAGTTAGGGTAAGATATAAAAATTTCCAGAAGGTTGGATACTTTGAGTAAACCCTATATAAAATATGGGTACCGTTTGGACAATTTTCTCTTGATTAAATATATAAAATTTAGGGTAAGATATAAAAATTTCCAGAAGGTTGGATACTTTGAGTAAACCCTATATAAAATGCGAATAGAAGCCACGGATTTCAGGCTCTACTTATCTGCCGCCGCTGTATAAAGTATAAACCCAAGCTTTCCTAAAACCCATATTCATCTTCAATCTCTTTCCTCTGTTTCAGTCACAAATTTCTCCTCTTTCCCAATTCAAGTTTTTCTGTACAATTATGGAGCTTATACCGGGCCTAAATGACGATATCGGGCTTGGATGCTTGACCCGGGTTCCATTCGAAGCCTTTCCCTCTGTTTCCTCAGTTTGCAAAGCTTGGAATCTCCAAATCCGCCGCCCACACTTCCACCGGATCCGCAAACTTTCGGGTTTGACCCGGCCCGTTTTCATCCTCTCTCAGGCCCGACCAGGTCCGGTTCATATATCGGACTCGGGGAGTGCTGGGAAGTGTCATGCCAATCCGGTGTACTGGCTTACGGTATTCGACCCGGAGTCTGGGTCATGGACCCGGTTACCAACTGAACCGGGTTTGTCAGGTGGTTTGCCGATGTTTTGTGGAGTCGTAGGAGTGGGGTCGGTTGTTATTGTAATGGGAGGGTGGGACCCACTGACTTGGCGGGTCTCGAAGGCTGTTTATATTTTTGACTTTTTGACCGGTCAATGGAGGCGTGGGGCAGACATACCAGGACAGGCCCGATCACTATTCGGGCTTGCGGGTGACCCGGTTAGCGGAACGGTATTGGTTGCCGGTGGCCATGATGAGGAGAAGACCGCGCTGAGGTCAGCAGTGTTGTATGACGTGGCAAAGGACACATGGGTCCATCTCCCTGACATGGCAAACGAGAGGGACGAGTGTAGCGTCTTGTTCCACGGTGGCATGTTCCACGTCATCAGTGGGTATGATACTGAGAATCAAGGCTGCTTCGTTAACAATACAGAGACTCTAGATCCTGACACCTGGCAATGGGGTCCGACTAACGAGTCCATGACGAATCCGAGGTGTTGGGTAGTCAATGACGTGGATGAAGATTTGTACGCGTGTCAAAATGGGTATGTGTCAGTGAAACGTGGTGATAAATGGCAGGCAATAGTAGAAATGCCATGTCAACAGGATAACTCACAGAAAGTGATGATGTCGCAAAACAAGATGGTTGTGATTGGATGCTCAAGGTATGATGAGCACAACAATGCTTATGCTTACGTTTTGGATTTGAAGAGTCGTCTATGGAGTAAAGTTGAAATGCCCGGAGAGTATTCGGGTCATGTCCAATCGGGTTGTGCATTGGAGTTGTAAGAAAATGATCAGCTTCGGTTATACGTGAGAGGTGATCAGTACTGAGAGAAATAGAGTTTTAAGTGGTCGAAGAATGCTAGTTTTTATAGTTATTTTTGTTCATCTTTTGAGTGAAAAATCTTGAGTTTTGTAGACTATTTAGGGTTGGGTTTCCCAAGAATGTATAATGAAAATGCATGTACTTCTTATATAGTTATATTTCTACATTTTGAGCTTGTTAAGTACTAGTTTTTAACAATTGAATGAAAGAGAGAAATCTTTGTTATGAAAAGGAATATGACTCGATTCATCACGCTAACGAGATTGGAAGATCGCTCATGGAAGACTATTATAGAACACTCAAGCGGGTCTAAGACGTAGAGGGTTGACACGTCGACGTGTCTAAGATTTGGAGTATTGACACGTAAAGTGAACCTACACACAAACCTTCGGGTTCCATCTAAAATCAATTGACAATATGAGTAACCTTTCGATAACACAACCCAAACATAGAATAACGGATCCGATTCGGACCTACTTTAACACAATGTTAATTTATCAATTTTATATCCGGCAGGTTCTACGGCTTTCGGTATCCATCTTAAAATCAATTGACAATAACTCTATTACTTGTATGTTATAATCACGAAATAGATGTGAGACATTTCACACATCTCAACAGTCCGCTCTAACAATAATTGTCATTGATGGCACACAAACAAGCCAAATTAACAATAAGAACCTTATGTTCTTTTTTGGGATTCGACAAACCATTAGCTATTTAGTTGTATTCGAAAACAGGGAGATGAAGACTTTCAGCTGGTAACAGAAAACAGGGGAGGAAAAAAAAATTGTTAAAAAAAGAAAAGAAAAAAGCGTGTCAGTGAGCGGCTGTGGTTTGTGTTACAGTCCGCTTGTGCTGCGCCACACACACTCTCCCTATACTATGAGCGGCGAGCACTTGCTGTGTGCTCCCCTCGATTTTATTAAAATGCAATTATAAAAGAAAAGCTTTCATATTGAAAATCAGTTCAAATTTCAAAAGAATGAGCAAAGTAAACTGCAGCCTATGCAGGGTCCTAATATGGACTTTAATCTTTTACTAATGTTTTAACACTTTTTTACAACAACAATTCAACAGTGTAAGAAGCAAAAATGTTTCCTCTCCTCATTCAAAAGCAACATCCTCAACAATCCAATCAAATGAAAGAATGAAAAATATGGTATTGATTTTCAGCCAAGAAAATAAGGGAAACAAGAGGAACTCACCTTATTTCCAAGCAATTGGAGAGGACTTGAGACAAAAGCTTGTACATATGCTTCTTCATATACAATCTTTTCACTTTCTCTCTTCCTTTCATGCCCATTTGCTTCCTGAGTGTTGGGTTGTTCAGTAAGAATTTGATGTTCTCAGCCAGCATTCTCCTTCCTGGTCTCCCCATTGGGTGGAGAAGCCCTGTGACATTTTGATCCACAATCTCTCTTGTGCCCCCAGCATTTGTACCCAACACCTTAATTTTTTAAGACATTTTTTATGATGAGATTGCATTCTAGGACAAAATCTATGGTTTTGTTTTACAACATTTAGCGGACAGATTCTTTGAAAGTATGATGTAAATTCTATCACAATTTTCAATGAAATTGCAGCAAAAAAAACGAAGAAAAAGAAATCATACCGGTAAACCAAATGCCATAGCTTCAATTGTCACCCTTCCAAAAGTCTCTCCAATACCCTGTGCACAGGTTGCTGGTAAGTAGCAGTTTCCAATTCAGCATAGAAAAGAGAAGCAACATTGATATAAATATATCATACCTGAGAATTTGTGACATACACATCAGCAGCTGAGTAAAGAGAAGCAACATTGGTAGTAGCAGGAGTCCAAAGTACTGATTTCGACAAGTTTGGATTTTCAGATAAAAATCTGATGATTTCTTTGACATACAATACCTTATTGCTTTTAGATCCAACTGAACCAATGATAATCTTTAAATTCTGTCCGGATATCATCTCATCAGCTGTATCAGAGATTTGCTGGTAATCAGATAACCTCCTTAAATTTCCATAACTTTTCAGTTTCTGAGGCAAACCTCTCAACCTTAACTTCTCTGTCAAACTGGATGTTTGAGATTGTTCAGCAATGATTAAATGTGCGGATTCAACAAGAAGAAGTTGACCCTTTGCTGCGTTTATGCTACTTAAGGCCATGACAAGCATATCATTTTCTTGCAAACCCATCTCTTCCCTTACAGCTTTTCTTAGCATTTGCCTTTTCTCTAACATCTTCTCCGGGCTAAATGTAGGAGTGTTTAGAGAACACGGAATTCCTGCTACAAAAGCTAATTCATCGTTTACTGATAGTGGGATCAAACCTATCTGAGTATTTAACTTGATATTTTCTTCTTCACACCAGGATAACCATTGCTTTGACTGTAATTCAGAAAGAAACATCAGCATTTTTACTCGGTGGAGGACAAGCTTTGACCGATCAAAGTACTCACGCCGGTTTTCCATTATCCACCACGCTATCTGATTCGTTCCAGCAGGAAAATATACAAGATAGCTCTCTGAACAAAGACAATGAAATCACAAGTATACATCACTATGCATCTGCTAATGACCTTGCAGGATTATTGAAAGGATTGAGGTTGGTGAAAATAGACACTATTGACAGATAATATAAACAAGCATTTACTGCAAAGATAGGTAGCAATCGAAGGAGCTTCAACCGAAAGCAAGAAATCAGATTGGAATTTTCTTAGTCTTAGAACGTCACTAAAAAAGAATTTAACGCCTTCAAGTTTCAAGGACTGAAAGGATCTTAATAACACAGGATAAGAAGAGATTGATACCTATCCAAGATGCACAGACTGCTGAACTGGCAATGACGAGATCTACCTCCATTGCAGCTTTAAAACTATGCTCAGCTTTATCAGCAAGCAATTTAATATTCCTTTTTAAAAGCTCAGCCATCAAGCCACCCCTCCTACTAAGAGCAACAGCTTGAACACTCGCCCCACAGCTAATCAACTCCGTCGCCAACTCCAGCATAGACAAAGGAGCACCAGTCATTGAAAGTTCATGGAATATCAATACAAATCTCCTAGACCAGACAAGTTTTGCAAACAATTCATTACGGTCACAAGTTCCTCTTCGCTCCTCAGGACTCCAATCCAAAATTCTATCCTCTATAGAACCAAAAGGACCGAAAAGACGTCCATAAGTAGCATTTCTTTTCGGCATCTCTTCCTGCACACCATAATCTCTAGCCCTAGTCACTTCTAAAACCTTGTTTTGCCTTTGAGTCTTGCCTCGCATAGAGCGTTTCACTCTTCTTGACTTCCTAGAAGATAATGAACCATGCTGATTTAAACTGAAATTCCCCTTTCTTGCCAACGTGACATCCTTATCAAGTGTCAAATTCATCACCTGATTTTTCTTAATACTATGATTCTGATCAGACTCCACAACGCTATTAACCTTTTCTTGGCTAAAATTGATAAAACCGTCTTGTTTATCAGCATCAGCCCACCTTGACTGGATATAGAATCCACCGTAGGTCCAGAGAGTAATCAAAAGTAACCAATGCACCAAACGATTACTACTAAAGCACTTGAACAAAAACGCACCTCTCTTTCCCTCCCTTCGAGGTGTTCGGCCGGAATTTGACCTCCCAAACGACGGCGAAGTCCTAGGACTCATAGTCGGAGTTGATCTCTCAGACAACGTTGTCTTCAGCGGTCTTAAGGAAGTAGACCGTAGTACATTCCCTTGCATATCCCCCTTACTACTGGTACTTTCCTCCATAGTCAACTTCAATTCAAGCTTCTTCAACTCTCAGTTACGCTATATGGCACCTCAATTTTGCGAAACTCAGCATGATTACTCTCCCGATTAACATCAAACTCTGTAATTATATAGCATAACGCAGAATTAAGCTAATCGAAACAACGCAATGAAGTAAAACAAGAATAAAAGAGAACTTAGAAGCGAATACCTCATACTCTGTTGATGTTCTTCCGATCGAATTCAGTCGTCGATCACGATCAACAGAAAGAAGAACACAACTCAACGATCTTGTTCATGCTCATGAAGTGCAAACACAAAGAGAAACTCAGACCGAATTTGCTTTGAAATGGATGTAAATCCTCGAGAGGAGAGCGGGACAGCGAATTTGAGAAGGGAAAGAAACCGCCATTGGCGCTTCTGGCAAGAAAATCACGTCATTGTCAACGGAGGGAGAATAGAAGAGAATGAATATTTTTATATAAAATAATTATTTGAATATGTTGTTTTTTGTATTTTTGTTCTAAAAGGGGATTTGTTTGGTAATATTATCACTAGCACGTTCGCGGGTTTAACTAATTTTGATTCTTCATTATATAAAGGGAGAATTTGACATACTAGGCTTTTTTGAGTTTTTATTTAACAAAGTGTACCCCAAATTTTTTACCACTTTCATTTAATAGTAGGTAAAAATTATTAACCCTTCTATTTAGAAAGAAATGAACAAATGATGTTTATTATTTGTTATATAAGTATAAGTTTTAATTTTTAATTACTAAATTTGTTTTTTTATTTTTTATTTTTCTTATTTTTATTTATTATTTCTTTTTTATTTTCTGGACTAAATTTCTCATACCGGAATTTCTCATACCAGAATTTCACATACCAGAATTTTTATACCAGAAATTTCATACCAGAAATTTCATACCAGAAATTTCATACCATAAATTTCATACCATAAATTTCACACCAGAAATTTCATACCAGAAATTATCTACCAGAAATTTCATACCATAATTTAAATACCAGAAATTTCATACCATAAATTTCATACTAGAAGTTTCATACCATAAAATTACATACCATAAAATTACATTTTATCATACCAGAATTTTTTACACTAGATTTTCATACCATAAAATTACATGCCATAAAACAACATACCATAAAATTACATTTTGTCATACCAGAATTTTGTTACACCGAATTTTCATACCATAAAATTACATACCATAAAACTGCATACCATAAAACTACATACCAGAAATTTTTCATACCAAAAAACTAATAACAAAATTTTCTGGTAAAAATTTTACATACCAGAAAATTCTGGTATGAGTTAATTTCATACAAAAAATTTGTACCAGAGATTTTGGTACGAAATTCATACCTAAAAACTCGTACCAGTCACAAAATTTCAGTCATACCAGAAATTAGCAGATTATTCTGGTATGAGAAAGAACAAGCAAATTGCACATCATTCTCACATGCCTAACGTCTGCACAGCATTCCCACAGACACCGTAACTTGATTGTGTTGCTTTCGTACGGACTCAGGCACAAGCCAGGTTTACAAACTCAGCGCAGGAAACCAGAGCAAGACTTACTTTTAGCTTTTGCAATATAAGTGGCCGGACTTACTTTTCTAATTTTGACCTCTTGCTATCCCGCGCATTACTGCCAGAACCACTCTGCCTTGCCAATTTTTTCCTGGCTTCTTCCTTTAGCTTTTGTCTCAATACTAGATAATCCTGCACCTCCTTTTTAGGTGTTGGGTCTTCTTCTTCATCCTCTGCTTCACCGTACTCATCTCCTTCGATGTCTTCATATTCATCGAGCTCATCAGTTTCGTACTGATCCAAGTCTTCATCCACCTGGAGTAGTTGCAAAATCCATATTGAATCAAAGATAGAATGCAAAGATGCAAAGAGTATAGATGAGAGTTGGAGATAAATCCAAATAAGGTTCATCTAAACAACACATACTCTACTATAGCCCCGCATGCTCCAAGATCACTAATTGCAGCAGAAGGACAACTGTTGATAACCTTACAAGAAAGAATGTCACTATTAGCATGAATAATTAAGCATAACAACAAATGTTCAGATGGATGAATCTTCCATAATAAAACAGAACTGCTTCTGCAAAACAAGCTTGCATACTTGCGTAAAAAAATACAAGTCAAATCATTTTAAATTTAGGATGAATAATCGTTCTCTTTCAGTTTCTCTAACCAACAGTAGAAAAGAGATTGCATGTTCACTACCATCTTGCAGATTCAGGTCAAAGGCGTATACAGCCAAGAAATAAATGCATGAAGAGCATTACTAGCTACATACTCTCGCATATTAACGAAATCACATCCAATCTTCAATGACAAAAGACATTATTTCAGAAATAACATATGAAGCATAAACGAATTTTGATCTCATCTCATAGGTACTCGTACCAGTCACAAAATTTCAGTCATACCAGAAATTAGCAGATTATTCTGGTATGAGAAAGAACAAGCAAATTGCACATCATTCTCACATGCCTAACGTCTGCACAGCATTCCCACAGACACCGTAACTTGATTGTGTTGCTTTCGTACGGACTCAGGCACAAGCCAGGTTTACAAACTCAGCGCAGGAAACCAGAGCAAGAAACCAGAAGACCCCCC
>BSUD01000001.1:169538780-169587136 GCA_033239045.1 Fagopyrum esculentum
CCGCGCTCAGCAGCAATCGAGCACAAATAAGCGCCGTAGCACATCCACCCCAAATAAGCGCCGTAGCTTAGCTTCAACACGAATCTGATTAACGATAACAAATAATACCTTATAATCAACCTTTCGATTCCTACAGTGCCAACGTACAAACCAGGAATTCCTCCTCGCAGTCGGATTTCAAAATCGAAGCTCTTTTCGACTTTCCGATCGAGGCTGAATTGTGGTCAATCGAGCAGCTATTCCGGTGTGAATATCCGAAATTACGCTGGTTGTGAGGAGATTGGGGATTTTGATCGGAATCGCAGTCGGATTCCGAGAACATCGCTTCCGATTCCAGGAATTGTGTTGCCATTTGCGGCTAGGAGGGAGAGAGAGGGGAAGAGAGAAGAGGAGTTAGGGTTCACGGTTAAAAAAAAAGTTTGGGTACACTTACTAACTCAAAAATACTAAAAAGCCTATTTACTATTCTAATTCTCAAAACAGCCTAGTTTCCAAATTAGCCCTTATATAAATAGTTCCTAACCCTCATAATATAATTATTATATATTAATCTGTCAATTATACTAACATTCATTAAGTTTCGGTGAATGAAATACAATTATTTGAATATATTGCTTTGATAATAAAAAAATAATTATTTGTAAAATATTAGTCATTAACTTAATTTTAAAAATAATTATTTGTGAAGCAGTTTTGCTTGAAAGGTTAGTCAATATATACATTAATAATATTAAAGTATAACGTAAAATAAGCCATTTATTGATTGAATGTGAGAAAATGTGAGATAGTTGGGGCTTAATGCTTCAACAATACAAAGCCATAACTATCTCAACTTAGTTAAACTACAATAATTATATTTTGTGTCCATTCTCTTTGTTTATTGACAATAGAGAAGATAAAATGGAATGTAATTGTAGTTATTGCATCATTCACCAATCTGAACATATAAATAACATTGGTTACTTTGAATAAAATGTGATTTATCAGACACAAAATACTAGTTTATCAGGAAACAAAGCAATGTATTAAATCATGTGAACCAGTAAATTTCTTTTTTGATCTTGTCACATTTAACAAAAGGTTCACAATGTTCTAAGACGGTTCAAATTCTTGTCCAGAACTTTGGATCGGACTTGAATCGAAATGCTCTTGCTGGACTGAACATGAGCTGGATATTCAGGTCCGTACCGACCGGTCAAAATTTTAAAGGGTGCAAATTTAGGCCACAATAGTTATAAACAAACTTGATCCAACAGGTTTGGACCGGACGAGGACTTGTACCTGAATATTCGGTTGTCTGATCCAACAATAGATTTTCGGTCCGATCCAGATCCTGGACCGATGAACAACTCTAACACAAACAATCCAAAATTTTCATTAAAGCTATATCGTTTGATTTTTTTTTTAAACCAAAAACTTGTTTGGAATCTCAAAACTTAGTACTGCCATGAAAAAAGCACATCAGCAATGTTTAAGGCTAAAACCATGGCTAAAGATCATCAATGGACCTGCACATAAGATCAGTGAGAACTCATGCTCCACAAATTCTTCACTCATCCAAGATTCATCTCTGATTTGTTTGCGTGCAAAGTTAAAGAGTAAAGTGCCACACAATGGAACACTTCAAAACAGTGAAAGCATAATTTCTGATACTAACCTGAATGCAGTGGGAAGCAGAAGGCTCCCCTGTAAGGTTAACTGGCCACCTGAACTCATCTGTCAAAACTACAGGCTTGACAGAAAAAAGAGAAGCAAAAAAAAAAAGAGTGAAGGGTAAAAAATGATCATAGCTAAATGCTGCAAACTTTGTACATGATTTCTCTGTAAAAATGTGGCAAAATTTCCCAGCTTAATACAAGGCTTAAGCTCAGTGTAAGGGACTGTAATTGAACATAAATCATTCAGTGTTGTGGTTTGGACAAGGTTCACATGTATCAAATCCTCAGTGAAGCCTTCTCTTTGATAGAATTGACAAAGCTGCCCATGCCACCCTTTTCTTCCTTGCCTTAATTGAAGTCAATGAAGCCGTTGGTCCAATCGATAGAAGTTCTGGTTGATGAAAATCCACTGCAAAATTTGCATTTGAACAAAACATGGGCTTTTGACAGAAATTTTGCATTTGAACAGCACATGGATCATCAACACTTCTCCTTCTTTGAAGTTGGTGATGCTTTGTGAACAATATGCACGATTCAACACTTCTCGTTCTCTTCAGATCATCTCCTGAATCTTTCAAGGCTAACACCACTGTAAAAGCTTCATTGCTGAAACACTAGCTTTCCAGAGTAATGGCCAACAATAGTTGTTGAGATCTTTCCACTGATGTGCCATATATTCCTTGCCCTCATACCACTGCAATCGTTCTGATTGGCCCTAATGGTATTTCTCCATATAGCAAGTTCAACAACCTGTCATAGCATGTAATGTCAAATGTGTAAAGATATCTAAGAAGCTGCATCATGAAATGGTGAATATCTGTATAAGAAGTTTGCAAACAAAATTGGTTCTACTATACCCTTCCATTTTCGAATTCCTCAAAGTCAGGAGGGCTGAGCAACGTAGCCAATACTACCAATATCACCATTTCAAAATGATAATGTAGGCAATCAATGTGAGGCGAGGCGATAAATGTTTGTTATAAATTGAAGTATATATATCTATAAATATGCAAAGCCCTATATCCAGCCAAGAGTATCATATTCATCACGAATGGGTTTCCTTACTAAACGATAATCAGGGCAAACATCAACCTGATGCTGTCAAGCTAAAGTTATATCTGACAATATGACATAAATAGGTAATAATGGTCATAAGAACATTAAGAACAAAGGTTGACTTTATACGTACCACCTTGGTGTCAATAGGTTGGTGGCTTAGGATCATCATCAACTACACCAACAGCCTCGAGTATTGATGAGTATGTGATCATATCGTATTTAAAGCCTTTTTGATTCATCTCTTTCATAAGTCTTACAGCCTCCTCAAACATACCAGCTCGGCTGAAACATCCAAGAAGAGTATTATAGGAAACAGCATCTGGTTTTAAATCAGAACTTTTCATCTTTTCAAACATTTGAATCGCTTTTCTTGGACCTCCTATCCTTGCAACTCCATTCAAAATTATATTATGAGAATTTATGTCTGGTGGACAGCCAATTTCTTCCATAGTTCGGAGCAAAGTTTGAGCTTCATCTATCATGCTAGCTCGTACCATCCCAGACATCATTGCATTATAAGCATAAACATCAGGAGCGCATCCAAATCCTTTCATCTCATTGAAGAGATCAAGAGCCTCATGAAGTCGACCACATTTTCCATAATGCTTTATCATTACCGCATATACCCTAGCACTTGAGGCGCCACAACTTTCCTTCAACTCTTGAAACAATTCGTTTGCAGCTTCATATCGTTTTGCCTTTCCAAGAGCATTTATCAAGCTACAATAAGCAGCTGGACAAGGAGGAATACTCTTCTCATCCATTTCTTCAAGAAGCAGCAAAGCTTTCTCAACTTTATTACTCTTGCAAAAACCATCAATAAGAATTGAGTAAGTATAATCACTTGGAGCTATCCCACCGACCTTCATTTTCTCTAGCAATGCTGATATTTCAAACGCGGGAGCTTTGGATCTGAACAATGTTTTTATCACAGTGTTATAGGTCACCACATTTGGTAAACACTGTAAAGAGTCCATCTCTTTGAATAACTTGACAGCATCATCAAAGCGACCAGCCTTTCCTAAAATATTTATCAGGTTATTTATCAGCACAACATCTGGCTTACAACCCTCCTTTAGGAGAGTCAAAAATACTCCGTAAGCCTCATCAACCCTGCCAGCTGTTCCAAGGCCCCTAATTAACTCTGTGTATGTATAGACAGTTGGCGGACAACCATTATCTTTCATCTCTTTAAACAAACATAATGCTTTATCCTCCATACCCAATTTGAAATAAACAGCCAACAAAGTAGTATATATTTTCGCAGTAGGATACAATCCGTTCTCCTTCATCTCAACAAACAACCTAATAGCAGAGTCATGATGACCCAGTTTCTCAAAAGCCGATATGAGAGCACTGTACGTAACTGTATTAGGAAGACAATTACCTTCATTACACATTTCATTATAAAGCTCATGCAACTTTTCATAATGACCTTCTTGCATGAGCATCAAGATGAGAGAGTTGTACGTGGTTGATGTTGGCTTGCACTTGCGAGCTTTAATTTGGTAAAAGATAGACAGTGCCTTATTCACCATCTTAGCATTGCCTAAAAGCCTCACGATTTCAGATAGTTCAGTAGGACCGATAAGGCATGGACTTCTAACCATGTCTTGGATCATCTTCCACATTTCACCAACTAATCCAGCTTCATTCAAACAATGAATTAGAGACATATAAGTGCTGGAGTCATGCTCAAAGTTTCTTCTTTTTCCTGCCCACTTGAAGAATTGGACTTTCACGTTGACAGTAACATCAATCTTTAGAACTTCACGAACCAATCTATGATCTACCTTCAACTTAAGAACTTCCAAAGCCTTTTCCGCATCAGGACCCCACTTGAAAATTTTCAAAATCCTTATGAATCTCTCATCAAGTTTCCTCACAGAAGGGTCATTTCTTCTTGACATTTTATCCCTTTGAGAGATTACGGGTCCATCGGTTGATGTTGGTGTTGGTATGAGAAACATTTTGACAATCTCATTCTCTGCACAATACCATAAAAGTGATTAATGTGACAAAATTACAACGCTATCCTAAAACAATATAATGCCATCAAAAAATACCATTAGTTTGCACCACACCTGTTTGCTTAATTCTCTGACATAACCTGGGTAGAGTTGAAATGGTTCGTCTTGAAGAATTCAATGTAGATTTCATCTTCAAAGCTAATTTAACTGTAAGGGGCCAAAAAAAATTAGAGAGAATTATTCCACCACTTACTGTAATCCCCTTGTAGGAATGTGATACTTCCAAATGTTAATCAGTGGCATGTCATTCTTCACAAAACCCACAGATTCATTTCAAATCACCACCCAATGAACTTCAAATCTAAATCAAACTCATTCAACCACAACTCTAATTCTAAATCAATCAACCACAATCCTGAATCAAACTGAATCGCCTAGGTGCTCTAAAATAAAATCCTAAGACAACGAAAAAACCTAATGAAATTCACAATTTCAAACCTTTCAAGCGCAGAACCACCGCCCGTCACCAACCTCTAAGCCGCCGGCAACCACCCTCGCTCCGCCTTGACGGACGTCCGTCGTTCTACCTTTGCTTTCCTCCCTTGGTTCAGATGGAACGGTGTTCTTCCCTTCTCTCCTGGTTGCTGTTAAGTGATTTTAATTTTTCTATATTAAGTGATTTTATTTTATTTTTATTTTTTTTAGTTTAGCGCATACGGCATATGTTTTTGAAGTTTTTCCCCCAAAATCAAAGTTTACTTTTTAACACGGTTCTAAGAAATACGGGTTCAAAAGTTAATCTCGAGATGATTATATCCGATTTTATACTGAATCTTCGCTTCTTTGAGGAAGTTCGGGTGAAATATGTGTTCTGAGAAATTAACAGTGTTGCTGACCGATTGACTCATTTGAGAATTTCGAACTCCAATACAATCTTTTCTAATGATTTCGAACTTTGTGTCCTCGTCCGTAAGAATATTTTAGGGTGGAGAGGCTAGTTTGGAGGAGTTTCATTAGGATTGACGAAAGCGCAATTGATCATGGTTTTCCATACAACTCGTAAAATTGATTATTTGTCCATTATGTTGTTAATGTCAAGCTCTCGTGTGCGAAAGAAACAACTTTGGATGATATACGGGTCGGGTTGCCTTGATCGCCAACAATCACAATGAAACGGAAAAGTAATTGGTTTTGTTGTCGGATCAAGTTATTGTCTTGATCAAATTTTGCTTGCAAGACTGAAGATTATTAAACGCTATATATGCACAATCGTTTTAGTTGACAAAACCTAACAAGGTTGCTGATACTTGACAGATAATAAGACATGATAACTACTATGGTAAACTGATGTGGAACATGATAATACCCTGCAGAAGAGGTTTAATTTAAACGTAGGAGTTGCCGAGCCCGGTTGCATTGTTCATGCGAATACGCATGCATGAAACGTAATGGTACAACGATATTATCTAAATCCAAAGAGCTGTCGTATTTCAGACTCATCAGTAGTGAGTAGTGACAATCTGAAGCAACGATGTGCTATCAACAAAAGAAAAACCTTACACAAAGGCATGTGGATGACGAAACACGCAGCAATATTATCCATTGAAGGATGTATTCTACTTGGCGAAACTGCCTGTATACAAGTAGGGTCACCTAACACGAGCAATCAAATCACGCCTGGCTACAAATGTAAATATGTGCGTTCTGAAGCTTTTCGAGAGTAATATAACAACTTCTCTCGCAGCAAAATTCTAATGAAAAAAATAAGTGTGAATGAGAAGCTGAGTGAACTAACCAGCTCTAGATGAAAACGCGAAATTCAGTACTAATGGATCATATAAGTTTCATCCAGGAGCTTCGCCCCAGCAAAGGCAGCATCAAAATTCCATCAGGAGACCTTCTCTTGCCTGTTGAGTTTTTTTTTTCTCGTCAGTCAAACGTCTGCAGAGAGATTAATATGCTTGTATGAATCAGATCTTGGTGTTTAAACAAAACAAGGGTAATCTTAGTACAGATGCCAATTACATGTTAAAGATTTATATCTATGGGTGTATTTTACATTTAAGCATAGTTAGTGTTTGGATAGCTTATTATATAACGCACTAGTTCAAGAATTTTGTGAGTCAATACATGTACAATTTACACTAAATTTTACATCCAACACTGCATAGCTTAATTTTGAAGTCTAATACTGAATAATCATGTTATAATGCATGACAACCAAACAGAACCTTTGTGGTACTATGACTGAAGAAATCTACACAATTTTCATCTAAAAATTTTATGCTAGCAGCCAGCTTGACACAAATTTGAGCAAAAATGAATGTCAAAAGAAGATAATAATAACAGAAGACATGTCTGCATTTTGGATGCACAACAGAAGAAAAGCTGAAGAATATGGAACGGGTAGACCACACCACACTAAACCACCGGTAAGTTGTGTCATTTTCCATAAAACCACCCACTATAGACGACATGGCATCTAACCACCTGCTTTCCATATCTGTTATCAATTCTACCCCCATAATCGTTTCGTGGTTTAAAAAGAAAAGCCATAAATTCCTGGACTACTCATCAAAATTATTAACTAACAAACAAACACAAAATATTTTAATGAGGGATAGTTCATTCTTTCTAGCCATTAGTAACCTTAAATGGGTCAAGCTGTCTAGGTTTTGAATTAGTAACAATGTATGGATAGCAGATGGTAAAATGCAGCTTCCTTTATAAAAAAATGAGTTTTTATGAAAAACTAGCCTGAATTACGGGTGTTTTGTCACTTTTGTGTAGTTTGTCCAAACAAAAGTCAAAAGTGGAGATTTGAGACCCAAAAATGGAAGAAAAAACGGAGGAAGTCCGAGAATTGCCGGTTTATGAGCAAAGAAAACCACATTATATGATTTGTATGCAGGTTTACTCTGTACCGCTTCACCTCTCCTTTCGAATTATGTGAAAAACCATCCAACAACTAGCATCCAATGCGAAAAGCAATATACCCATTGCAAACAGTAGGTTTCTAATGGCATCCGGTTTGGAACCATATGCCAAACTATTAGTTATTACAGCATGACAAAAGTAAAAGATAGTTTGGAGACATCTGCAATTATGTTCTTTTCTAATTCAGCTCTCCAAGGTTCTTCATACGCACACATTCAGCTCTATAGGACTCAAATAAACCCCGAACTCATGTTCTTAGTGGAGTGAAACAAATAAAATAAATGATGAAATGTAGTTCGCTTGTAAGTCTGTGAGAAAAAATAACTTACTAGGCCGAAAACGAGATATAGGAATCTCACGAAGTTCACGTTTTATGCACAAGTATTCACCAAGTAATGCCATTATTGCAAGCCCCGCAACATTCACTATCCACCATGTAATGGAGGAAGGCCATCCACCATATATGTAACATATGATAAGATGTACAATATAGACAGTGGCAGAGAAATCAAGACATTTCTTTGCTCTCTCAACCACAAATAGCATATAACCAGCTCTGTCAAGCAACACAATTTATAAAATCAAAATTCCCGGAAGAGTATAAAACTTAAACACAGCTATACATTAATGCAAACTATATCAGTACTACATTAAAAGCAGAGGAATATGCAAGTATGCAGCAGCTTAAAATGAAGGAGGGATATGAAAGCAAGATCACACAGAAGTGCCGTCTGTCAAACACAATTTTCTATCTTTTTAGCTCCAAGGTTAGATGTATCAACTTTAGCTTAGATGTTGTACCTAAAAGCTATGAAAGAAATCCAAGCAAAAGAAAGAAAGATCTCACATAGTATATGCATTTGAAACTCAACATAATATATTGCTAGAATAGATAGAAGCCATTTAGACAAAAATCAAGAGCCTCCTTTTCAAAGTTCGGGTCCATTTGAGTATATTCAGATACTCAGATTTCATAGAGTGAACACGAATTGAGCAGGAGACCAGAATAACACCATCTTCACAATAGGCCGATGTAAATGGATGCAGATGTAGGGGAGTAACAGGCGTCTAAGACTCTTAAGTGAGAAATTTACTCCCGTTAACATAAAATTAAAAAAATGTGATAGATAGCTCTCCTACATTACTTGATGTTACAACTACGTCCAACTCATAAACACAACAATCTAACCCTAGAACTAGTTCTTTTGTGACTTATTATGGACAACTTTAATATGGATTTCTACATTCTGCAAATGACTCCATCATATTAGATCTAAACCACATACCTATAATCAAAATCTACATATGTAGTTTAAAACATTAGGACATACTTTTAGTGGCATTTCACTCTCCATTATCAGAAAAATTCAAGAACCTCTTAGGAAAGATAACCCAGAACCAAAACTTCAGTTTAAAGTGTGTTGGGATCTCAGGAGATATTGCAATTCAATAATACAGGCGAATCAGGCCAATACATTCAACTCACGAAGCACAAATTAACTCAACCGAGTCAACAAACATATGGACATAATTGAATTCAGTGGTTCCAAAGTTCCTTGTCACATTCTGAGCCAACAAACCAAACTAATTTATGAAAACATAGACAACTAGACGATGTTATCCTTGTGAATGGCGAAGTTTTCCAGCAATGTCAACAGACAAACCATAATGATGATAAACCTTTTGTATGATCTAGTATGGGTATAAATGGAAAAACAAATAAAGAACACATCACACCTAGCTTTAGAGGCATTTTCAAAACCATACTACAAAGCTAATCAAGTAAGGCATCATTTAAAAGCTTCAAGCAACTGCATTCAATACTATCCCTCTTCAAGGTATCATCCAGTTGAGCTGACAACACAATGCAATAAAGAAAATCCTAGCCTTAAATCAAAATTCACAATTACAGTGTGAAATACAATAAATATCCATATCAATTTCAAAATCAGTTCTTACCCGGCGACGGAAGCGAGCAGGAAAGAAGCAACAACGCACCAACCAGTGACGGTGGAGACAGTGATTGCGGCAAAATCAAAGAAGTACACGAGACTCATCCTGGAAACGCGTGTTCCGACAAAGACGGTAAGGAAGATGCCAGCTGTAAGGTAGTAGAGGCACTGAAGGCACACGATCTGGGCGACGATGAGCCATGGATCCCATACCACCGCACCGTAGAACATGGCTTCTTCAGCACCACCACCACCAACAAACAATTTAACCTAAATAAGCTCCTGCACTCCCAATTGCGTATCAATTGAGGAGTTTAGGGTTTGCAGCAACGATATATGATCTACAGTGTAGAAATTGAAGGCAGTACAGGCCGTAATCGGGCGATTGTTGCTGTGAAATCGGGATCTTGAGAGGAATTGAGGAGGAGGAGATCAGTGGAAGGAGGAGGAGATCGAGATTTAGAAAGAGAAATGTAATTACGAATTGAATTTAGACGAAAAAACAGAAAAACAAACTTCTTGTAATGTGCACGACAATATAGTAACCATAGAAAATAAATAATAGAACTGTAAACAAAGACCGCATAGCGCAGTGGATTAGCGCGTCTGACTTCGGATCAGAAGGTCGTGGGTTCGACTCCCACTGTGGTCGTTTTTACCTGGGCTTATGGACTAGGCCTTATTTTACCTGGGCTTTTATTTTCATACATATTTTTATTTTATTTATAAATTAAAAAAAGATCTCGACCGGACAAGCAGCCTGACCGAACTTTGTAGCTTGTCTGGATTCGAACCGTTCGTCCGGACCGGACTTTTCACCTTGTTCATGTTCGCCTATAGTTTTTATATACTTTTTGCTTTCAATCTAAGGACTGGAAAGAAGATATCGGCTTTTGAGCCAACTCGGCTTCATCCAAATGGGCCGACTAATTCGGCCCATGGAGAAATCGGCCCAATAAAGAACTCTAAGCTAAGTCCATTCTCCATCAATAAGTACCAGCAAATATAAATATTTGATCGAGAACTCTCGCGCATAGGGCTTATCATATGTCCAAAACCGAACCGAACCGCTAAAAATCGAACCGAACTGAAAATCGATTTTTCAAAAACCTTGGACCGAAAAACGAACCTATAAAAGTAGGTTCGGTTTCGGTTTGGACCGAAAACTTGAAATATGCGAACCTAAAACCGAACCGATTATGTCGGTTTCGGTTCGGTTTCGGTTTCGGACCTAAATGAACCTAAAATTAAAACTAAAAAATCTCGATAATATAACAATAAAATAAAATTTTCAATTCTATAATAATTTTAGTATAAATAGTTGAAACTTAGAAAAGTAACAATCTCATTTAAGCACTAAGTATTAATTAAAATTGCCACAACTAAAAATAACAATTCTATAATATTTTTTTATTAAATGAATTCGGTTTTTGGTTTTTTATCGGTTTTGGACCGAAACCGAACCGAAACCGAAATTATAAAAAACACGGACCGAAGACCGAACCTAAATCGGACCGAAATTCCTCGGTCCGGTTCGGTTCAGGTGAACCGAACCGATCTTGCTCAGCCCTACTCGCGCACATCAGCTCGCCCTGAGTTAGTTGTGCTTCGCTTGGAGGAGGAGAACCACATCCGACTATTTTTTTTACCTTTTAACTCGGCCGGCTCAATCGGTCAATGTTACTCTACATTCAAATCGAATACTTTATGACTATTTGGGAATATTCGTGTGTGTTTATATCGGGAAAGCGGTTTTGGTATAGCCGATAATAGAATAATAAATAGCTAAAAGAGTAAGAAACTCTATTAGTTATTCAGTAAAGTTTCAATTATCCAATTCCTTATAATTAATTGGACGAGGACGTATACATCGAACCTCTCGTGTGGTAATGAGTCCAAATATTTAAGAGACATTCAATCCAAGGAAATCAACGTTCTTGATTTCGCCATACATTCTACGAGTGATTCTTAGATGCACGATCGTGCATCGTATGTTTACATTTGTAGACATTGTGATATGATCCATATATAATCCTTTCCAAACAGTTCACCAACCTAACACAAGACTACAAATAAAAAAACTCGACTTGTTTATATATATATATATTCGGTTCAATGAAACATATATCGAAAGGAATAATCAAACGTGATCACGTGCATGGTAGGTGATGAAGCATGCATGACTTGCATGGAGCTAGCTGTGTATATACGTTCACGATTCATGTTTATGCACATGATTGATCTGTGTTTGGGCAAGAAAACTATGATAACGTCTTTAATCATAACCTTATATGCCTTACATTTGCTGACAAAGTTAACCTGATTCTCCTCCAAAACACAAATATCGTGACAATACGTGTATGATGTTAAGTTTTATTTAAAAATAGATATAAAAAAATTCAAATTTATTTAAAAGTATATACTTTTATGATTATAAAAAATTATTTTTGATTACTAACAATTTCATATAAAAAAAATAAATCAATTAACATGTTCATAGCTTATAACTATGTAATATTTATATAATTTCAAAAAATTAAGTATTTATATACACTATTTATTCATTTTGACAAAAAACATAATTTCTTCAAAGTTAATTTTTACCAAGGAAAAAAATCATAATAAGTCTCGTGAAGATATATCACATTGTATTAGAACTTAGGATAAATTAAGAGTATTGATAGCAAAATTCTTTATATATATATATAGATAGATATTTATATATATATAGATATATATTTATTTGTACAACTAATTTGGTAAAGATATAAATGAACGTCGTTCATCTATTAATCACGCATGAACACATGACTAAATTAAAAGCGTTAATTATTTTAAATTGAGTCTCTTTTGAGATTATCACTCCTTACTGTAAAAAAAAAAAAAAGAGAATATTTCACCAGAATATAATCGTAATAATGGTCTAAAAATGACCCATCGGAATCGAAATCCGAGTTTTTGAATGTCCTATATCCATGTTCCTACCAATTGACAATAGGAGAAGTAGCCCACCGACCTTATATAGTAGGCTCGGAGTGTCCCCATCTTTCGATGTGGGACCTTATAAGTCGTGGTCCATTGCTGGGTGTCCTCGAACTCGAATCTCTAGACAACCCACTTAAAGATTCTAGCACCACATCCCACTAGACCAACTAAGTATTGATTATTTTGATGCTCATTATCGATGCTAACCTTCTAATTAACATGTTTTAGTATTTGGGCAGATATATAACCTAAACAAGAATATCGTGCATCCTTTGGTAAAATCTGAAAATAACGGGCTCATATTATAAATTAACTTCATTGCTTGTATCTTCTGACAACAGCAAAAAAGAAAGAATAAAAAAAGGAAACGAAAACTAGGGTTTATGGCATATTACGTTGATTGTTCACATGAATTTGTGTGTCAATTCACATCTTCCACTCGTTTGAAACAAACCCAACAGTAAAAAAAAAAAAATTATAAAAAAATTACAGGATTATCCTTTTATTTTTAGCTTTTTATCTTGTAAGAGAAATGACACTATTGCCCTTCTATTTCATACCAAAACTTGTATTTTAGAGTAATTATCTTTAACAATTTATTTTGTCATTTGAGCTTATATAATATTTTAAATATTTAGAGTTAATTTAATACGTTAAGATCGAATTGTCTAAAATTCTAGTTAAAATCTTAACAAAATTTTAATTATAAATATTGTGTGTGTATATATATATATATATATATATATATATATTAAATATTAGTTATAAGTTTTAAAATACATATTTGAAATGGAGGGGTGTAGTTATATTAGGTTAAAATTTAAAATAAATATTGATTTTAAGTACATAACATATATATAAAAAGGGATGCATTGATCATATAAATTAATTGCGAAAAAATTTATTAAAAAAAACACTACGTGTAAGTTGAGTTTTAATATTATCAAATAAATTTTTCATCATCATAATCCGTAGTTATATAAATAGAAAATAACCGTTGAATTAATTGAAGATATGATAAGAGCCTTTTTATTACCGTTAAACTGGTCACATAACGACAATAGTTAGTAAGTTCTAATAAAGATGTTAATTGAATACGTACTCTATCATACATAAACCTTTGAATATGTAATGTCATATACGACAAATAGATAACCGTTGAATTAGTTGGAGACATATACGACAAAAATGTTAATTGATGATAAGAGCCTTTTTAGTCACACTACGACAACAATGAGCAAGTTTTAATAAAACCGTTAATTGAATATGTACTCTTTTATACATATAGCTGAATTTATGTAAATGTCGCATACGACAAAATAGATAATCGTTGAATTAGTTGGAGACATAATGAATAAATAATTTTTGGTCATTTGTTAGGATTGTTGCTCATAGTATATTATTAGTAGGGACAAAATTGTCATAAAGAACATTCGAAAATCAGTTTATAATATATTTATTTAAATAATACACGTGGAAATAAAAAAAATGAATAAAAAGTAAAAAGAAATTATATAATAGACGGAGGAGAAACGGCAGAAAATCTGAGCCGTGGGTCCCACCAAACAAACTTATGCTGACGGTGTGGTGTGTGTAATGTGTATGCTGGACTCGAACATCAACACGAAGAACCCAAGGCATTTCTTGCGGTGTTGCGGAACGGAAACGAATCTCGTCCATACGTATACCCTTATTCATGAAATTTTTTTGAATCATTTCTTGTGTTTTGAATTAATTGGAGTAGAGTTTGATTACATTAAACCAGAAGGAATGATTCTATAAAATTTCATGAATAATGATATACATATGTACTAAATTCGTTTCCATTCCGTTTTCGTTTTCGGAGTTGGAACCAAACGGGCCCTTAAAGTATTAATGGTAATGAAATATTAATAATTATTACTTTGCTTAATGTACTATTAGAAAATTTACATACTTTGAAACTTAAATAGTTTTATTAAAAAAAATAACTTAACAAGTAAAGAAAATTTTTAGTCTTTTATTAAAATTTATTAAATTTTATGCTTAACTATTCTATTTGGACAATAATAAAACTATATAAACATAAAAAAAAAAATTATAGTTAAGGATATTTTAGTACAATAATAATTTTCTTAATACATGTCTAAAACTCTAAAAAAATTACCAAATAAAGAATATAATTTTAAATAAAATTTTCTCTTAATTAGACATTATTTTTCTTTTTTCATTAATTATTTTTATTTATTTTCTTATTGATATAAATAGAGATGAGCCCTCACCCTCATTTTCACATTTTCCATTGTAATGAGTTAGGGTCTTTGCAGGTGGGTTTCTTCTTCTTCTTCTTCTTCTTCTTCTTCTTCTTCTTTATGTTGCAGCTGTTGCCAAAAATCACTAACTTCTTGCTTTCGATGCTTCCAGGAAACAACGCTCTCTCTTCAACCTCGATCATCTTCTTCGTCAACCGGGTTAGCAAATCTCTATCCATTCTCTTCATTCTCGATCTGGATTGCTTGTTCTTATATCCTGTTGAATCTGCAAGTCGTAATCTACGTACCCAGAAACGATTTGTTAATGGATTTAGGTTTAGATTGATCTTGTAAAACTATTTTTAATCTTTTGAAAGTTGTTTTTTGTTTTGATTCCCAAAACAACTTAGGAACACAGTAAGCATTGTCATTCTATGGTGTCGCGATCTGTGACCCATTTTGTTCATGACTCAAATTTCAGTTACAACTCATTTAGTGATGTGTGAACACTGGCTTTTTTTATTCTATAAAAGTCTGATTTATGTGAATACATTAATTAGTTGTTTTGATTGGTTATGAAAATAAATTATATTAATTATGTAGATGATAAATGTTACATATTTATAAAATTTATGGTAAAAAAGTGTACTTTATAAGTAAAAAATGGCCAATAAGATATACTCTTTGTTTACTTTGATGTGTGACTTTTTACATGAAATTTTTTGAGTTAATTTTCTATGGTGTGATTATGATATTGTAATTTTTAATTAAAGGGTACATAAAAAATAACATTGAAGAAATATAATTTAGGAGGGCTTCTATGTTTAAGATTATTATGAAGTAGTATTTATTCTCTTCAATCTTCATTAATTGTTTCAAATTTGGATATTAAATGTTACATATTTATAAAATTTATGGTAAAAAAGTATACTTTATAACTAAAAAATGATCAATTAGATATTTTCTTTGTGTACTTTTGATGTGTGGCTTTTTACATGAAATTTTTTGAGTTAATTTTCTATGGTGTGATTATAATATTTTAATTTTTAATTAAAGGGTACAGAAAAATAACATTGAACAAATATAATTGCTTTTTTCATTAGAATTTAGGAGGGTTTTTCTAAGTTCAAGATAATTATGAAGTAGTATTTATTCTCTTCAATCTTCATTAATTGTTTCAATATAACTTTATTGAATATTGCAATAATTATCTAATTTGCAGGCAATCAAGGTAAATTGTTCTTGTTGATTACAAACTTTGAGGTATGATGTACTCAAAGAAGGGTGGTCAAAACCCACAAATGGCTACATCCAAGTACTCTCCTGCAGAAGCTTCTAGAACTTTCCATGGATCCTCTCTCATGAATCCATTCCCACTAGCAAGATCAGCCCCTTCTATTCTGTCAAACAACTCTTCCAAAAGTATCTTCTTAATGGAGGAAACAAGAAGCAAGTCTCTTTACCCAACTCAAACAGAAAAATTCATCTCGGAGACCGATAGTCATATCGGGCTCCGAGCTGTATTTGACCAACCTAGGGCATCCAATATCAACAAGAACTTGCACTTTAGACCTCTTGTGACTACCCACTTGCCTATTCTTAGCCACCAAACCCCACCGGTTCAACTACCTGCACCGGACCTTAACCTGAGCCACCCGGTTGGGGGCCACTCTAGTGCCATGTACTCCAAGGTTGAAACCCCAACTAGGGTTTCAAACATGCTAGTCCAATCACAAGAAAAAAGTGTTCAAAATGGTCGGAATGTAGCCCTTACCGGATCAAAGAGATCGGAGAAAGCCTCTTGTGATGATGAAAGAGATCCGAAAAAAGCGAAAAGATCAACGGATCAAAATTCCCACAAAAAAAGAGTGGTATTTCGTCTTACAAGTAGTGACCCTATCCGTACGAGATCCGTGCATCCAACAAGCGACTTCATGATAAACTGCTCGGGTTGCAAGAAAAAGTTGAACCATACTAAGGATATCTATATTTATAGGTTCGGTTATTAATCTCGAACCTCAAACATTGAAGTACATTGTGAAAGAATTATTATTTGTTACACTCATTACAACATTCTTTGTGTCTTTTTTAAGGGGTGAGATGGCATTTTGCACTATCCCATGCCGCGATAAGCAAGTGCGTTTTGATGAGATGATGGAAAAGAGGGCAGATGAGATCCGAGCTCTGCGTTTAAGATGATCACCGGGAATTCGACACTCGAAAATCTCCGCGAGGCGGCATGTTAAGGGCCCAATGCAAGTGTCTTTTATTTGTTGCAATTTAGAAGCTTTGGAAGTACTTTCTCAAATTTGGATGATGTTTGAAGTTTGAACTATGTTTTGCTTAATACTCTCATTCATGTATTTTGTTGAATTCTAAGTTATCAATTGCAAGGGCAAGCTTTGTGTCTCATTTTTATTGTGAGATAAATTGAGTTTTCATTTGAAAAAAAAAATCTAAACATATATTTATAATAGAAGAATCAAATATTTATATTATTACAAATAGATGAACGATAAGTTGATCAATATCATGCTAAACATCTAAACACAAATTTCACTTACACTATATTCTCCAAAAACATATATACATAATTGAAACTTATTGAGTAGCTGAAATTACTTGATTTAATTTGTCGTCTAACTAGCTCGTTTATTTATGTTTAAGCTAAATTGAGTAAACTCAATTATTTGATTCGAGTTTTTTAATTAGTTGAGGGCGTAACGGTTGATAAATGTTTATCTTTTTTCCTTATAACATTGAGTTAAATAAAGCCGCATATTTCCGCAATATCAAACAACCTAGTCGTTAAATTAGTTGCATTTAAGGTGTAACGATTAATAAAGTTTTCTCTTTTACCGTTATAACCACCGAGTTTTATAAAGCTGCATATGATATATAATTATAGCGGCAATAATTGGTAAGTTTTGTATGTATCCGGTTAATACGAATTTTTAATTTACAACGTTGAAAATGGATAATATTTAGCACGTAAGGGCAACGTTATATAGTAATACAAAAAAGTGTTATTTTTATGACCATATTAATGTAAATTCGATTTTGATCAATTACAACATCCCTAGTAAAATCTAAACAAATATTTATGACGATAAAATTATTAATATATTACTTTGGTATCAATCATAACTCGATTTTGACCAATTACAACATCCCTAGTAAGACTTATGACAAACTATAACGACAATATATGACGATAAAGTTATTAATATAGGGGGATATTAAGGGCACGGCGGTCGATTTCGTATACGCATCACGTCTACGTAGATTTATGACCGTTGAGATTCGAACGTTGAAAAGTGACCGTTGTAATTCGAACGTTGTAAAAGTGACCGTTGTAATTTGAACGTTATTGATTTCATTTGGTTATATAAAGATAGTAATAGAAGAGGTGAAAAACGCTCACAACATCTTCGAAAAAACAACACAACGTTTTTTGGAGAACAGCTGCGAGAATGTCAACACACGAGGATGATGAAGTGATGATTCCGTTCGACGATACAAAATTTAGTGATCCAGACGAGTTTCTTCGGCATTTCGAGGTAAGTACTTTATAACCGAAAATATAGAAAAACTAGAATTGTTGTATATAATGTATTTTTAAGTTAGATATAGTTGCAATTAATTAGGAAACATTTATTATAATTCGTGTTTTTATTATTTGGAGATTAGAAAACCGAAAACTAGAAATTTTATTTTTTTTTTCTATGTGAACTAGGATCTTCCGAATTATTCTCGTGACGAAGGGAGTGATTATTCGCGAATGTTTGAAATTCGCGGTTTTTTCCATGATCGCGAGACGATGGTGGATTGGGCTCGATTCATGGGTGGAACCATGAACATGGTGTTGGTTACTAGTAGGTCGTGGAAGAATTCTTGGGGGTTCGTTACGTTTCGTTTGACATGCGAACGTTTTGGAGCCCCTCGTAAGAAGAAAGATGTGGATCCTGATACCGAGTCATCTTCTAGTCGAGCACAGAAATCGAAGAAGGACGGATGTTGTTTTGAGCTTGAGGGCGTACAAAGCGAGGCTGAGAAATGGACGTTGCATGTTATAAATGGAGTGCACAATCATACACTTCCCGAGCAGTTGAAGGGACACACATATGCTGGGAGATTGACGGAGAAACAATTTCGGAAGGTGGGACGTGAGCTTGGGTCGGGTTTCAAGCCGAGAAATATATTGAAGTCAATAAAGTTAGATGATCCATACAACGTCAGCACAATCGAACAAATATACAATGCTGGAATGAAGATTAGGAAGCTACAAGCAGAAGGACGGAGTCCTCTCCAACAAGCCCTACATATTTTAGAGGAGCGTCGTTATTATGTAAATGTGAGAAGATGCTCGGAATCGGAAGAAATTTCAGATTTTTTCATCATGCATCCGGATTCAAGACATCTTCTCAACCTATTTCCTTATGTCATCGTAATGGACACGACGTACAAGACGAACGAGTAAGTTTTAATATACATGTTACTATGATTTTAGTTTAATATAAATGTAAACTCATAATATATCCTATATAGGTACAAGATGCCGTTGTTAGAGATTGTCGGTATCACTAGCACGAGGTTGACGTTTGCAATAGCATTTGTTTTCATGGCCAAGGAAAACGCCAATCATTACCAGTGGGCATTACGGAGACTCCGACATGTGTGCGGAAATGTTACACCGGGGGTGATTGTGACGGACAGAGAGCTAGGACTCATAAGTGCCCTCGGTGTTGTTTTTCCGGATGTGAAGCACATGATTTGCACCTTTCATATAAAGTGCAACATCCAACATAGATCTTGGGCGGTGACTCGGTCAAAGGAATTACAAGCTGTTTTTGCAGCACACTACCATGCTCTTATTGAATCTAGATCTCCTGAGAGTTACGAGCGTCGTTTGGGTGAAATGAAAGTGCATTGGCAAGCTTATCCGAGGTTGATGGAGTATTTGGAAACTACATGGCTAATCCCCTACAAGGAAGCAATTGTTCGATATTGGTGCGACTTGCATCTACACTTTGGCACGAGGACAACGAATGCGTAAGAACTTATTTCTATATTGTTTGCAATTGTTTTCTAATGTTTGTCTTGTAGATTAATTTATTGAATTGATATTGGTTGTTAGGTGTGAGTCAGCACACTCATTGTTGAAGGGTACATTGCGTTCTACCGTTCAAGGATTTCAGTTGGTGATGGAGAACATTGACTTGATGGTAAATGATCAGATTGATAAGATTCAAGCGTCAATAGAGATGTCACGTGAGAGGATGTTGTTGGCTGTGCGTGTGCCTATATTTGATTTGCTCCGAAACAAAGTAAGCAACGAGTGCTTTTTGGAGTTGTTGGAGATCTACGAGAAGGCAAAGCAAATTAGAAGCTTGACAACATGTAAGGATTCATATTGCTCCGAAACAAAGTGAGCCAGGAAGGAGAAATGGATGGCACCGCTCGCTAAACCAGGACATGTAGTCCTCAGATACTGTCCATGGTAAAGGGGCCCTGGTCTGACCCTGAAGCGCAAATCTGCTCGCCTCCTCGTGTCTAGCAGCCCAACGATCATCTGCGCCATGGAATCTCACCCTATACCCTCTACTGCCAGAAGCGGGGCGCTGCTCCAAATAAGGGACAATCCTCTGAAGTGGGATCGTCTGAATGTACCCAAACTGTCGGAGGACTCGATCCGGCATATATGCCTCGATGATATCTCCTATCTGGATCGTCCCTCGGTACCTCGACACAGCAAACTCGCCCTCAAAATCTAACACTCTGTCGCTATATGGCATGAACTTGATGTCCTCCGCTCTCATCTGATCTAACTGTGAGCGCAAGGATCTCAACCTCTCAAGAGTGGGTGCTGGTGTCCTCGGAACAGACAGTCTAGAAGCCCATATGGCAGATCCATGACGTCCTGGATCCTCTGCCGCTGAACAACCCAAGGACGGGAAGTGGGCATAGATCCAGAACTGTAAATATTAAAGTAAATGAAAGATGTTATTAGTAAGATTAACAAATGTAAGTTCTTATCTAAAGTGACTAATTACAATGAAAGTTCTTACCTGTAGAAGGGATGTACATCCTCCTATCGTCTTCACCTTCAGTCGTGAGGCATCGCCCAACATACTGTAGGTAAAGTCCAGATTTGTCATTTTATCATAACAGTAACAATAAGAATTTATTAGGTATTGAAGTAGAGTGATAGTTATACGTACGAGTACAAGTACGCTAGGACGCCGGTGCCCCAAGCATAGTCTCCAGTCCGCCCATGGTCTCGCACGAAGTCGATCAAAAAAGGTCGAATCTTGTTCGTCGATTTATCGACGAACAAGGATGACCCTAAAAAGAAAAGAAGAAACACAGATGCCACCTCCTCAGCTGGGGTAGCTGGGTCGCGCCGAATGGCATCATACGCAGTCCTCAACAGGTCCACTGGTAGAGCTGTCTGGTGACTCCTAGCCTCCACCTCTGATATGTGAAATGTATCACTCAGCCACCTAACCCTATCTCGTGCCAGCATAGGTGTGACCATGGCCTCTCCATCAATCCTAATGCCTAGGATGACGGCTACATCGTGCAGGGTGATGGTCATCTCACCCCAAGGTAGATGGAAACTGCTAGTCTCTGGATGCCAGCGCTCCACAAATGCATGTATGAGGGCGTGGTCAACTCCAGCAAAAGAGACATCTAGCAAACCCATCAAGCCACTCTGAGATGCTAAAGCAAACCAGGAATTGTGTTTAGTTATCTACCTCTCCCATCCAGACACCTCGAGCACGGTGTCCGGCATAGCAAGTGAGCACATCGCTGATCAATGGTGCCCCTGTATCAGCAACTACACGACCTCGATCAGCCGGTACAAATGGCTCCTGCTGCGGCGGTACTACAGGATCTGCAGCTGGAGCATCGAAGTCAAAATCTCGCTGCTCGGTATGATCGCCAACAGGCGGCTCTACCTGCTCCTCAGCAGGAATATCTGCAGCTGTCTCCATGTGCTCGTCAGCAGTAATATCAGTAGGTGGCTCAACCTGCTCGTCAGCAGTAGTATCAACGCGCTCGCCAGCTGTGGGATCTATCTCCCCTGCCTGTACAGAAGGACTGGCCACATCCTGGTCCGAGTCAGATCCATACGTCGGTGGTGGAAGAACCTCCCGAGGGAGAGCCGGAGATGCATCTGAGATGCATGGTCTCTGTGGCTGCTGTGGTGGTGGTGTGTCGGCAGCCGAACCAGCTACGTGGGACCTCCTCCCCATCGTAGCTCTCGCAGTGGCGAGACCATCTCTACGAGCCGAGGCCGTGGGACGCCTCCGTCTATGTCTCTGCATGGCCTGTAATATCTATATTTGATATTACAGGTCAATTTAATTAATTTTCTTTTATTTAGTTTCCTTTACTTTCATTTAAATTGAATTTAAAAGAAACTAAAATAAATTAAATAAATTATAATTACATAAATAAAATTAGGGGGAAAAAGTAAAGGTAGAGATTTTAATTATATATATTTTTAATCTATTTTATTTTATATATTTTTAATCCATCTTATTTTAAATTAAATTGGATAAACTAATTTAATATATTTAATATATTACAATTAAATTAATTAGATATATTTTTTTTCCGTTTATTTTGAATTAATATACATTAATTAAGATTATAAAATGTTAATATATTTAATATAATATTTTTAATCCATCTTATTTTAAATTAAATTAGATAAACTAATTTAAAAATATATTACAATTAAATTAATTAGATATATTTTTTTCCGTTTATTTTGAATTAATATACATTAATTAAGATTATAAAATGTTAATATATTTAATATAATATTTTTAATCCATCTTATTTTAAATTAAATTAGATAAACTAATTTAATATATTTAATATGTTACAATTAAATTAAATAAAAATATTTTTATTTAATTTAATTTGTATTTATTATTCTTTAATTAAATTAAGTTTTTTAAAATTAATTATATATTTAATATATTTTTTTTTAATTTAATGCATTGGAATTATAATTCCAATGCATTAAAAGATGAACAGTACTCCCACGGTTTCGCAATGCGTGACCGTGGGAGTACTGTTCATCTTCTTCGACAGTCCGCCATTGAAGGCGGACTGTCGAAGGTCCTTCGGCCACAGTTTCACCAATCTCTCTTCAATCAACCTAAAACTAACTAATTCAACAACAATCTAACCTATTCATGTCCATTTCATGCTCAATTAACAACCGAAAAGTGAAAAACGAAAACCGAGCAAAAACCGAACAAAAACCGAACAAAAATCAAACGATACCTCTCTCGGGTCGTGTTTCCGCTTCTGAAATGGCCTTCCTTCGTTACCGTCTTTGTCCATTGCTGATTTTGTGTCGAATGGTGCTTGATTCGGCTTCTCGTCTTCTTCGTCGCTTCGTCGCTGCTTCCGATTTTTTTTTTGAATGAATGCGCTTACGGGATCTCATTCCGTAAGCGCTTTTAGGGCGTGAAAGGGTCACGCATTCGCAATGCGTGACCGTCACGGTCACGCATTGCGAATGCGTGACCCTTTCACTCATTCGCAAAGCGTGAACGTAAGACCACGTTCACGCTTTGCGAATGAGTCGTGCATTTCGTAAATCCTGAACCGTGCGAATACGAGTTCCGTTAATATATTACTTTGGTATCAATCATAACCCGATTTTGATCAATTGATATCATTCGTAACTCGATTGACAAATTTCGGTAAAAACCCGTCTCAATAACTTATTAATTGTAATTGTTTTTGTCATTATGAATTCACCTATGGATACATACGTCGTAAAAACATATTAAAAATTCTATCTATGTCGTTTTTTAACGAGTGATTCCGGCGTAGGTCATCGGAGTTCAAAATGGTAGAGTTGTCGTCGGAGCTATCATCTCCATTGTTATACACATACCTCAAAATTATTCGAATTTTTTTTGTTAGAAAAGTATTTATTCGAATAATGCAAATCTGTTTACCGTATTAAAAAAATAATATAAAAATGCGTTGAGAGCGAAGAACAGGAGAAAAGCTGCGATGGGTCCCACCAAACTACTTCTGCTGACGAACTGCAACTGAATATCAACACGAAGAACCCAGGGCATTTTATATTATTATGAAATATAATTATTTAATCACAATTTACTTCCACCATACAAAAATAATCATTGTTTATATTGGATAAAAATAATGTTTTAATATTAAAAAAAAATTCATTGATTTTTTTTTTCATAAAAAAAAGCTGACAAAAAATGATGAACAAAATAATGAACATATTATTAGTATTTAATTTCGTATATATATTATTTATTTTATCTTTTTATATTTGTAAAGTTTTTATAAATTTAGGAAAATTTAACTTGGTGTAACCGATAAATTATAAAAGTTTAATCTATATTTTTTGTGGTTTATTTACTTATGTATATTAAACTATATTAGAGATTTATTTTATGTGAGCATTGAATTTTATTTTAATTATCAGTGTGTATTTTATTTTTATTCATGAGAAACCTATAAAACTATCTATTAATAAATAGTTGATGTTTGAATTAAAATTCATCAAAAAAATGATAAAAAACTATAACCTTGAATATATATATATATATATATATATATATATATAAAAGTGTCGAGTTTTAGAGTAGATATTATAATTAATAATAATTACGAATAATAATTATTAGTAATAATCCATTCAACCAACAATAACTACGAATAATCCACTCACCAACAATAATTACGAATAATATATTAAACGATATGCCACATTCGTAACAAAACTAATAATAATTACGAATCTGTTCTCATGATTACACGATAAGTTTGTTCTCATATGATCTTCTCTCTCTCTATATATATATATATATATATATATATATATATATATATATATATATATATATATATATATATATATATATATAAATTTTTTTTTTTACATTTTTTAATTTAATAAATGTAAACATTATTTAGATTTTATTTTATTATTATTTTTCCTAGTGCTATATGTAGAGAACACCTTTGTCTAACCTCATTTTCACATTTTCCATGGCATTGAGTTTTGTTCTTTGAAGGTGGGTTTCATACTTTCATTTCATTTCATTTCATTTCCCTAATCTCCTCCTTCATTTCTCTCTGTAATTAATATGCTTTGGGTGTTGCCAGAAAACACTCACTTCTTGCTTTTGATGCTTTCAGGAAACAATTTACTTGCAGCTCTACCTTTCTCTCTTCTGTAAGCTAAGAGTTCGATCTTCTTCAAGTGGGTAATTAGCAAAATATCTCCTCTCTCTTTTCTCTATCTAAATTTTGATGCTTGACAGTTAATTTTGTAAAGAGTTCTTAGAATTTTACAGTGAATTTGTCTCGAGTTTCTCTTATAATCATAAAAAATCAGACTTTGATTGTTTAATGAACTTCAGACTTTTTTCTTCTTCTTACAATGACTTGAGAAAACCTATTTGTGGTCTTGAAATTCTAGGGTTTGTTTTTAATCAAGTTTGAGAGTTACGAATCAGCTGAATCGACCTCACAAGGTGAGCTTATCAAAACACTGTAAGTAAATTTTTATTTAGAAAGAACAATTACCAATTTGATAATAATGCTGGTAAATTTAATTTTTTATTATATTATTTATTTATATATTTTGAAAAATAAGCTAAAAATTCTAAATGATTTTCATTCATTGCATGCACTTATGGTTCAGAAACTCCATCAATGGCTACTTTGAAGGACTCTCCTGCAGAAGCTTCTGGAATCTTCTATGGAACCTCTCTCATGATTCCATTTTCACTAGCAAGATCAGCTCCTTCCATTCTCCCTTCCAACTTCCTCAAAAGAAACTTCCTCTTTGGGAAAACAAGAAGCAAGTCTGTCAAACCAAACCGGCCTGAAAATTCCGGCTCGAAGTCCAAGACCGGACTCCGAGCCGTATTAGACTTAGATAGGTCAAGGAATACCAATAAGAACTTGTTTCTTAGACCTCTTGTGATTACTCACTTCCCCATTATTACTCACCATGCACCACCGGTTCGAGTTTTTCAACCTAAACCGAAGAACCACTCGATAATTAGGGTTCAGCTGGGTAGTTTGTACTCCAAACTTGAGAAATTCTTGTTAAGTTTTGGTGCTAGGGTTCCAAATGTGGTAATAAAACCCAACCCGGAAAATGTTGTGGTTACCCGGATGTTGAGTGATCAAGTCCTTACCAAAAAATGCACTCGAAAAAAGGCGAAAAGACCAAATGACCATCGTGCCCCTAGACGATCTTCACTGATGATATGTGACGACGATCTCAATCTTGGCCCTATATACCCAACAAGCTCATTCTTGATCAATTGTTACAACTGCAAAAGGAAGTTGAAGTATACCAAGGACATCTATATCTATAAGTTTCGTCGTCTCCCTTTCATTTTCGATACGATTAATTAACTTATATATCCATGCATTAGCTAAATGAGGAGTGTAACAAGAAGTGTAATGTAATATTTGATGTAGTCTAAATAATTTCTATTCAATTTTGTAGGGGTGAGATGTCATTTTGTAGTATCCCATGCCGTGAAAGGGAGATGTTCTATGACGAAATGAGGGAAAGAAGGGCCAAAGCTTCATGCTCGACGTCTAGGATGACCACCGGAAACCCTAGTCTCCGTAACCTTCGTGGCAGAGGACCTTAACGCGGTGGCATACCCTCCGAGAGTCGCTCCTTTAGGCTTTTTTATAGCTCATGAATAAATGCAAAAAAAATGCAATTATGGAGCTTTTGAAGTAGTACAATTTGGTTGGTGTTTGAACAAAGTTTTGTATGATATATATATTCTTCCTCTTCTTTGTATTTTATTTTGATTATGTTTCTATAACGGTTTTCTAACACATGATCCTCGATTAGAAAGCATGTGTATGGCGGATAAATCATTTCGGGTTATTAAAAAAACGGGTCATTGAATTCATTCGTAAGTGCAAAAATGAAAATTCAACCTAAACCTAACTTGTGCATATGCATGAAAGTTCTTCTTCGAGTTTGCTTAAATACAATCTTCTACATGAACAACCTCATTCCGCGCTCTCCGGATTAAATCAAAGAATTAAAACCCGATCAAGTGCAAACAATGAGCAACTCGGCTCTTGATGGGAGTCGCTTCTAGGTGATGCAATTTGATGTTGTTGAGACGATGGACAAAATTATTTCACGTGAATTACACCAAGAAAACACCTCGATCTTCAAGGTGCTTTCTTGGCGTGTTCTTAGAAAATATGGTTGCCTCGATCATATATGATCGGGGCAATAAGATTTGGACATCGCTAACAAAAAGATTTACCAAATGGGAATAAAACTAGTTTATCCCAAAACTTCAATACTTGTAAAACAACCTGAATATGTAGATGCTGATAAACTAACATGTCAAATGCACCTGTTCAAAGACATGGAAACAAGAAGAGAATCAAATATGAGTGATTGTACTTCACTGTTCTTCGTCTTTCCCAAAACAAGCGAGCTTGATTTGAAGCTAAAACCCATAGGGTTTATGAAATTGGAGGAGTGGGACGAGAAAAGTACATTTGGAGCTTGCATGCTTTTCAAGCCCAGCACATAAACCCGATGAGGTTCCATCCTAAACCCAATTGGCAATAGGAGGAGTAGTCCACCGACCTTATATACTAGGCTCGGAGTGTCCCATCTTTCGATGTGAGACCTTATTATCTCCAACAATTTTGTCGACAGTGGTCCGGAGGCAACGGAATAGAGTGGATGTCTTGCGTCTTGATGATGGAGTGTGGTGTCTCGACCAGAAAGAGGTGGAGTCTCATGCTTCTGCTTTTTTCCAGAATCTATATGGCCCGAGTGACCTCCCTGCGCTTGGTGGGATACTGACGGGTGGCTTCCCTCGCCTTTCTCAAGTGTAGTTGGTGGTGACCGGTCGTTATGGATGAAATATGTTGCATGTTATATACATATAAAGAACTGACAATGTACAAGGAAATGCCGATTGTTGTATATGAGCAGAAATAAGCATAGTAATGGATGACGAGAGATGTTGATGGATATAGATAGGGTTAGGATCGGAGTTAACATACCTCGTTTTTATTTGTTGTTATGGATTTGAGTTATTACATGATTTATATTGTTAAGCTTACGCACTTGTTTAGTTTGTTCATCAATTTTTGTTCAATGCATTTCACTCATTGATTTACCCTTCCGATTTACATACTTATATTTGAATGATATGATTGATAGTTTGATTTCCGTGTCCCTCACATGATGCGTGCAAGTTTAATCTTATTTTGGGGCTTAGACTTAATTTTTGGAACGTTAACTAATGGTTTCCTGTTGTTATTTTTAAGTCATATTTTAGGTTTGGACCATGCCTTGGAGACTACCTATTCGAGTGATGATTTACAACCGTAATTGTGTCTGCCTTAGGATTTTTGGGGAATGTTGTTGTGTCTTGGTCTTTGGCTTTATGTTTTATGGCATTTTGTTGTTGAGATTGGTTCGATCTTTGTCATTCCAATTTACATGGTTTTCAAGTTTCAATCTAAATTATTTTGAAAATTAAAGGTCAGGTGTGTTGTTTTATATATATTTTCCGTGCTCTGTTAGAAGGTTCAATAGTCAATTTGTTGTCAAGGTAATTCTAGTAAACTCACTGTGTGATCCACATCCTAATGACACCTCGGGTTCCTAATGATACCTCGGGTTTCAATTCCAGAAAGTTAACTTTGGAAGTAACACCTCGGGTTCCAAATCCGAAAAGTTAACTTTGGAAGTACTGAAATTTGGTTAGTGTTTGAACAAAGCTATGCATGATATATTCTCCCTCTTCTTTGTATTTAATTTTGATTATGTTTCTATAACGGTTTTCTAACACATGATCCTCGATTAGGAAGTTTTCTATGGTGGAAAAATCATTTCCGATTATTAAAAAAAACGGGTCATTTAATTCGTTCATAAGTGCAAAAATGATAATTTAACCTAAACCTAAATTGTGCATATGCATGAATGTTCTTCTTTGGGTTTCAAGTGCAAGCAATAAAAACCTGGTAAAATTGGCAAACTAGCCTTTTAAGCAAATTAATTGAGAAAGAAGACTCATACTATTTGGTATTGGTATTTTGACCCCCTATAAAATAGAATAGAGGAAATAGAGTACAAAAGAGGGTAAAGTTTGACAATCCATCGGATGTGACATGTTGTACTATCTCACATGTCACATCAATCAGAAAAAAGAATTTCCAACATTCTTACTTTATCACCTATTACCCAAAAATCCACTTACCCAAATAATGTCACAATCATACCCAAAAATAAATTTGTCAAAGTACATAAACATACTCGAAAACAACATACCCAAAAAATCAAATATCAAAATAAAATCATATCCATAAATTGGATAATATTTTATATTTATACCCAATTTAAATATCACTTAATACAAAAACCATACCCAATTTAAATTTGTCATACCAAAAATTTTCAAAACTCGATATTATACACAAACATCAATATCAAATGACATTTGATCATTACCCAAAAATTCGCTTGAATTTGATCATTATAACACAGTTTGGGTAACCATAAAACATACCCACGATATCACTTTAAAAATATACTTAATAATAAGAAATATACTACAAAGCCAATACACATATAAAAGCATACCCAAAAACCCGTTTACCCAAATAATGTCATAATCATACCCAAAAATAAATTTGTCAAGAAATATATTGCCTCTATTTTCACAATCATACCCAAAACCATACCCAAGAAATATACTACAAAACCAATCCATGTAAAAAAGATACTTAAATCAAAAGTAAACATCTAATCACCATCATTTCAATTAGAGAAATTATTACCCCTATTTTTTAATTTTCATACCTATTTTTTCTTCCTTTTGTATAGAGACCTAGTTTGCAAAAGAGAATTTCAAGGGGTTCTATTTCCCTAATTAATTCTAAAAACCTAAAGCACACCCACCCCGCCACCTGCGCCCATAACATCATCAACACCACCAAGACCTATGCTTCAAGCCACTAGGCTGGCCGTTCACAGTCTTCTCTAAGTTGGGCTAGTATTCTCGGCATCCATCTCAACTAGATTTTTTTTTTTTTTTTTGATGTTCTCCCTCTTTTCCCCTGAAGTATGCTGCTCACTGGGCTAGTTGCCTCTCTAAATCCTTCTTTGATATATACGTACATAACTTTTCAAAACAAAAAATAAATAAGCAACTCGGCTCTTGTTGGGAGTCGCTTCTAGATAATGCAATTTGATGTTGTTGAGACAACGGACAAAATTATCTCACGTGGTTACACCAAAAAAACACCTCGATCTTCAAGGTGTTGGCGTGTTCTTAGAAAATATGGTTGCCTCGATCATATATAATATTGGGTAATACGATTTGTACATCCTGTTATACAAAAGTACTTTCTAGTATTGTGTTGTCACTAACAAAAAGAACGAACCTCAAAGATTTACCAAATGGGAATGAAACTAGTTTAGCCCAATACTTCAGTACTTAAAAAAACAACCTGAAATAGTTTAGCCAAGAAGAGAACCAAATCTGAGTGATTGTGCTTCATTGCTCTTCGTCTTGCCCAAAACCCATAGGGTTTATGAAATTGGAGCTGCAAAAGCATGCAAACCTGCCATTGTTGTAAAATGTCGAAGGAAAAAGAGTTATCAGATAAGGTTTTGGAGGGCAAAACTGATTAGACAATTGTTTGATACTAGAATCTCGATGTGGGAATTGTTTGATACTTGAATCTCGATGTGGGAATTGTTTGATACTTTGATACTTGAATCTTCCCGGAGTATCTCATTTGTCCGAACAATTGTTTGATACTTGAATCTCGATGTGGGAAGTTCCTCATTCATGGAGAAATAGGCTTACGTTTCGGCCCATATTTCCTATTATAGATTTGTTGGAGATCGAAAGTTGTGGACATTCCGAGCTTAGTCGGTGGACTACTCCTCCTATTGTCAATTGGTTTTATGACAGAACCTAATGTGTATTAGCCTCTATTCGGCTCGGTCTATACCCCTCGCTCGTCCAGTCCGTATGTATCGGACTTTGACAATTTTCTTTTGGACCTAACTCTTCAGCGGGAAGAAACCTTGTGGTGCCAAAAATTCCTTCAGCAATGGCTTTAGTGTGGTGACAAGAATACGGCTTTCTTTCATTTGTCGACAGTGGTTCGAAGGCAAGTGACCTCCCTGTGCTTGGTGGGATACTGACTGGTGGCTTCCCTCGCCTTTCTCAAGTGCAGTTGGCTTCCCTTGCCTTTCTCAAGTGCAGTTGGCTGAGTTAGACATACCTTGGGATGTTAAGGATATTAGAGTGGATGACTTGTTTGTTATAGATCTCTTGTGACTAATTGGTTGTATTACACGTTGAAAGTTAAACATAGAGGGTAATTTGTTATGATACGTACGGACGTTTACGCCTCAAAAATCTTAATTATGATAGACGGGTTATATGATATATTCGAATATGCTAATTGGTTATGTTACGTATTGACAATTAAATCTAGAGTATAATTGGTTAGATTGCGCAATGACAGTTATGTCTCAAGAGCCTAAATGGGGACATAATAGAAATGATACTATTGATAGAAATGACAATGTACAAGGAAATGCCGAATATAATATACGAGTAGAAATAATCATAGTCATGGATGACGAGAGATGTTGATGGATATGGATAGAGTTAGAATCGGAGTTACCATACCTTTTTTTTATTTGTTGTTATGGATTTGAGTTATTGCATGTTTTATATTGTTAAGTTTACACACTTATTTAGTTGGTTCATCATTTTTGTTCGATGCATTTCACTCCTTGATTTACCCGTCTGATTTATATACTTGTATATGAATGATACTATTGATAGCTTGATTTCTGTGTCCCTCACATGATATGTGCAAGTTTGATCTTATTTTGGGGCTTAGACTTCATTCTTGGAAAGTTTGCTAATGTTTCCTGTTGTTGTTTTTAGGTCATGTTTTAGGCTTTGACCATGCCTTGGAGACTACCTATTTGAGCGATGATGTACAACCGTAATTGCGCGTGGCTTAGGATATTTGGGGAATGTTGTTGTGTCTTGGGCTTTGGCTTTGTGTTTGATGGCATTTTGTCGTTGAGGTTGGTTCGATCTTTGTCTAACCATTTGACATGGTTTTCAAGTTTCAACCTAAATTATTTTGAAAATTAAAGGTCGCGTGTGCTGTTTTATATTTTTCGTGCTCTAGGTTCGATAGCCAATTATTGATAGGGTAATTTTAGTAGACTCACTGTTTGGTCCACGTCTATTGACACATCGGGTTCCAAATCCGGAAAGTTAACTTTGAAAGTACTGCAATTTGGTTGGTGTTTGACCAAAGCTATGCATGATATATTCTCCCTCTTCTTTGTGTTTAATTTTGATTATGTTTCTATAACGGTTTTCTAACACATTGTCCTCGATTAGGAAGCTTTTCTATGGTGGGAAAATCATCTGTTTATTAACAAAAGGGTCATTTAATTCATCCACATGATCCTCAATTATGTTTCTAGACCTTAATTGTGTATATGTATGAATGTTCTTCGAGTTTACTCGATTACAATTCTTTACACGAACAACCTCATTCCGCGCTCTCTAGATTAAATCACAAGAGTTTAAACGCACCCACCCGATCAAGTGCAAGCAACAAGCAACTCGGCTCTTGTTGGGAGTCCATGCAATTTGATGTTGTTGCGATGATGGACAAAATTATCTCACGTGATAAGATTTGTACATCCTGCTATACAAAAGTACTTTCTAGTATTACGTGATCAGTTTCTTATTTTGAGTAGCCCTTCAAAAACTTGCCTTAGGTAGATAATGTTGATTACTATACACAAGCAAACCTTAAGTCTACTAAACTCTTCTTCCATATGCCAATGTCTCTCTTGATCTGTTCAGTTATCAGTTTGACAGCACAGGCTCTATCTTCTCAGCTCTTCCGTCTTCTTTCGGAATAATAAGCCCGTATCCTCCTGCTTTCCTTAGGTAGATAATGTTGATCTCACCTGATAAATCGTACTCAGCGTTAGAGAGTGGAAAGACGAAGACAGAACAAGGAATTGATCAAGTGTTTCGGTTTGTTATATTAATTGAAGTCTAGGAAACTAAGTTTAAGTGCACCTGTTTCCTCGTTACGGAAAGCGTAGAAATCATGACCGATCATTTCAAGCTGATCAATTGCTTCAGACACGGTCAATGGCGGCATCTCAAAGCATTTTGTTCGAACAACCTGAGTACAAGTTAAGTTCAGTTCTTACGAGAATTATTTCTCTCTTTTAATTCTCATATTCTCAATCCCCTTTGTCTTATGCACTTACCAAACGGAGCCTATATAAAATAATTAAAACATTGTTCGCCATAACACTTTCATAATAAAACAGGTGGTATGCATCCAAACAAACCCTACCCTTGAAGCATTTGAGAGAAAAAATCCAAATTTAAGTTCAACTTCATAGTATAACAGCTAACCTCATGTCAACACTTAGCAGCAAGTAAAACAGCTAACCTCATGGAAACGGTCTTCTTCGTATTCTTGGGAAGCCATTTCTTTATCCTTTTGGTCATCCTTGGGCAAGGAATCAGGGATCATATCCTCAACGAGCAATCGTCTTGGATCAGGCTCCCTCATCTTCAGTCTATTGACACCCTTCATGTGTCTACCATGATCTGTTTCCTTCTCCTTGATTTTCCCCAATTTTCTCTTTACAACTGAGGAAACCAGATCAATGCTTGCATAGGTGGACCCTGCATCTTCCTCTGCCCGAACCACCCCATGCCGTTTTGTATAGATTGTCACCTGCAATTTCTCATGATCTTATAAATAACATAATGGAAACAGCAGCATTGTCCTTCAACTAAAATCTCCTTCACATTTCCAAGATATCTAAGTTGAAGTATAAAATGATTTTGGAGAGTGGGCACTGAACCAATGATCTAATCTCACACAAACATCATACTATACAGATTTATGTCTTACACCAATGTGATAAAAATCATAAAATCCTATGAACCTTCAACAATTACCATTGGTTCATACAGCAACATATGACCTTATGTGAATTGTCATCAACCATTAATCAAAGATCAATTACAAAGGAACAATTCAACTACGTTATATCACAAAGGTATCATACATACTTTAATTGTTCATGTCACAGAACAATACTTTGCTACTCAACTGACAACTCAGACATACACCAAAGCTAATGTCATCTCAAAAGAGCAGTATAAATTCTAAGATCTTTTCAATACAAACAGAATCAGATAATAAGGTAACAAATCTACTGCATAGGAAGTAATCACTAATCAAGAAGAACGAACCTCACATCTGTTCCTGGGGCCTTTACCAGACTCCCTTAAAGATAATCTCACATCCACTTCCCTGACCAATTGGCTGTAATTCTTCACAGCTTTCCCAATCTTCTGTTCAACGTATCTCCTTAGAGTATCATTAACCTGTAAAACATTATAAACAAAAAATATAACAATCATAATCCAATTTACCAAATGGGAATGAAACATGTCAAAGCTCCATAATAATTTGATTAAATGAACTAAGAGCAAAAACAAAAACCCTAAACTTGAAAAAAGTACCGGGAAACTCTTGGTCTGAAGAATCAACTTAACAGAAGAAAGAGCACCGGTCCAAGACATGCAAACAATTGAAGAACCAAATCTTAGTGATTGTGCTTCATTCTTCTTCGTCTTACCCAACACAAGCGAGCTTGATTTGAAGCTAAAACCCATAGGGTTTATCAAATTGGAGGAGTGGGACGAGAAATTGGAGAGATGGGTTTTTGTGGGAAGCAAGGAATCACCGGATTGTGGTGGAATAGTAGCATTTAGAGCTGCAGAAGCATGCAAACCTGCCATTGTTGTAACAGGTCGAAGGAAAAGAGTATCGGACAAGGTTTTGGGGGCAAACCTGATGAGTGATGAGACTGAATGGAGAAGACTAGAAGGAAGGAGAATGGAGTAGCAAAATATGGGTTGAAACCAAAACTCGTATAGTGGGTGCGGTGCTAGACTCTTTAACCGGTTAGCATTGAAATTCAAGTTCGAATCCTCTGGCGGGTATCCGCCACGAATTATTCCCGTCTACATCCAATTGAATCGGGAGTTACTTATCAACTTTAAAAAAAATATGGGTTGAATTTCCCCCGAGTATCTGATTTGTCCGGACAATTTTTTGATACTTGATACTCGACATGGGACAGGGGAGGCTACTTATGTCCATATGTACCATTATTACCATAGAGCGATTTTATCCGGTCAGACAAAAATTTACTTACGAGACAGTGTAATCGGATCGGGGTTATGGGTCGAAGGCGAATTTTGCCAATGTAGCGGGCCAAAAATCTGCAATTTGGGCGGACACATAATACGGAACCGGGGCGCAGGCAAAACACGGGCCCGCTACTGGGGCGCATTGCTCCTGCGCTCCAAGTGAGGGTTATAACCCTCGCCTCGCGCTCCTTCGTTGTCTTCGCTTCCGCTCTTTCGCCGTTTCGTCTCCACCACTCTCTCTCTCAACTTCGCTCGTTCTTCTGTCATCGGTCTTCTGCGCTCTCTCCCAGTCTCGTCGTCGTCTTATTCCCTCTCTCCCAACGACCCAGTCTCGTCGTCTGCGCTCTCTCCCAATCTCGTCGTCGTCTTCTTCCCTCTCTCCCAACGACCGAGTCTCGTCGTCGTGAGTCTTCTCTTCCGCCGTCGGTCTTCTTCTTCATTGATTCGTGTTTGACGTAGGCTTTGCTCTTGCAGTGGAACCCAACTTCTCAGTCTCCTTCTTTGCCCAACATAGCAATTAGATTGAATTGTGCAATTTGTGGTTGATTTTTCCAACCAGTGGGTTCTTTGAATTCCAGTCTTCTTCATCATCCCATTATTCCGCCAGTCTTGGTCTGTTCAAGGTAGTTACTGTTGTTCCAACCAGTGTGCAATTTGTTGTTGCTGCTTCATTGTCCCATTATTTAATTGAGTTTAAATTTCTTGATTATAAATAGTGGGTTCCTTGATTTGTGGTTGATTTCCCAACTTCTTCTTCTTGATTTTGTGTTTGACGGCAACTGTAAGTTTCATTGAAGGTAATGTGTTACTTGTTGTTTGTGCTTCAATGGAACTTATTTTTTTTACAAAATAGTTGCTGATTTCTAAAGTTTGTGCTTCAATGGAACTTATTTTTTTACAAAATAGTTGTTGATTTCTAATACCAAATTTCTTAGATTACCGTTGTTGATCGGGATCGGGACTCAAATATTGAAGATCACAACGATCAGATGGACACCCTAGCCGCAAACGTCGATTATCGGCAATCGAATAAATGACAAAATGTTGACATATTGTACGAGGTTTTTTGGATTGAGACTGAAATTTGATTTGGATTTCACGCTCATAGAAAAATATATAGAGTCGCAACAACGGGGTAGCTTAAACTCGACGCTGGGCCCATTAAAGTATCGGGCGCAGAAAGAATCTGCCACTGGAGCGCAGCCAGAGTCTGCATCTGGGGCGCATCCTGAATGCGCCTCTGGGGCGGATTCTGGATGTGCGCCAGATGCAGACTCTGGCTGCGCCCCAGTGGCAGATTCTTTCTGCGCCCCAATTGCACAATGCGACTGTATTGTTTCGCTTGTCTGATCGAATAGCAACCCCGTTACCGTATTAGACTTGTTTAGTATGAACTGTATGATACTCGATGTGGGAGATGGTGTGGAACGTACCTCGCTCAATAAAAGTAATAACAACGTGAGGGTCCGTTTTAAAGATCACGAATTATTGATCGTTTATCTAGTATTTTGATACAAACTTGTTTAGTATGATATACTTGGACGATACCATGTACAATTTTATAATCTTTGGCTTTTAATGTTGGTGTGCATGTGTGTATCTTTTATAATAAATTTGTGATTCTAACTTGAAGATGATAATTGTAGTTGGTATTTGGTCTCATCAAATAACCGATCACGTATCCATAAACTCGTCAAACATATACGTACAATCTTTTATTTTTTAAAAGACTTGTATTAACAAAGCAATACAAAGTATATAAACTACGTATAATTTTGTCCATCGGGCTCTTAGAAAATAAATAAGTTGATATTTTTTTGAAACAATTTGATTTACTAGATTTTTTCTAGTTTTGTGTTTAGCAAATGTACCCCTTGAGAGAAGAGTGTGGAGAGTTTGAAAATAAATACAAAAGGTTGGGTATATTTGCTTAATTAAAACATTAAAAATCATAGTTATTACTTTAGTTTTTCAAAAAAGTCTGATTACCAAAATTACCCATTTTTTTTTGTTGGAAGGAGAGACGGTGGTTTCCAACACATAAATGAGTCGATATTGTGTGAAATATTTTACTGTAAATTAAATTGTTACTCTTCTGACCGAAAAAAACAAAATTAAATGAGTCAATAACCAACAACAACAATTTACAACCAACTTCATACACAACTTTCCCAAAAAAAAAAATACATAAACACAACTTTTTATGAATTTTTTTTTTTTTTGGCTTAATACACAAGTTTATTATTTTTTTTAGGAAAAGTTGAGTTGGATAATTTTGTAAATTGTATTAAGAAATACAAAAAGAAAAATTCAAACTTAGTCGTCAATATCCTCTTGCCTTTCCTTCCCCTTCTTCCCCCGCATCATCTGCTTCTCCGTCGACCCTCCGCCGCTACTTCCGGCACCATCGCCGAAATTCTGCCTCATATCGACCACCGAATCCACAAAAGCGTCCAGCACAAACTTGTAATGCTTCTTCTCGTTCAATCTCAAGAAACAGAACAACAGCTCCTCCATGAAGCTCCAATCGACATTCTCGCCATGCCTTGTACGCGCCTCCATCACATCCACCATCGATCGCCGGAAATCATCGTAAGGATTAGCGGAAGCTTTCAGCACCGCGATACAATCCTCGCTGGGAAGACTCTTCTTCCCCTTCGTCTCACTCCCGCTCGCTAGATCCGCTTTTGGATATGCGGTTTTGGCCGCTGAGGTTGCGGTTATGGTGGAGGAGATGAATCCACCGTCATCGATCAGCGATCCAGACGATCCTGATGAAATGAAGAAGTGACGTGAATCGCGGGCATCGCGTGGTGTTAAATCGGGAGTCTCGAACGATCGCTGAGAGCTGTCGTAAGATGGTGGAGTCTCCGTCTCTGAATCGTCATCATCATCATCCTCTTCGCTACGGGACTTGTCTTTGCCAAGGTACAGAGATCTGAAGTTCTCGAACAGGAATCGATCGATATCTTCCAGCGTTGCGGCCGTCTTCTCGTTCCCACCGTCAATAACGGCGGATTCGGATGCTGCTTTTTCCGAATCACTCCGCTCGAACTGGCCGCTCCTTCGGCCACGGAAATTGTGGCCGGAAGCGTACAGAGGTTCGCTCTTTGGATGTCTGCAACCACTCAGCAGCCTGCTAGTGGTGGAACCGATGCGAAGATTTGGAGTTTGACTCTTGATCCTGCAAATCACATCGGAAAGCGATTTTTGCAGCTTTTTAGGTATTTTCTTACTGTTGATTTTCCTCATCTTCCTCTCAATCTCTCTTCTGATTTTTGTAAATTTTGCTTGAGGATTGTTCATGGAACAACTTGTTGAATCTTTGCTTCAAGGTTCTTGGCAGTTTTATAGAGTGAGTTAATGCCAAAGTAGTAACATAAGATTTGATTTAATGCATTTCAAAGATTGATTCACAATTGGTTTTCAGAAATACGTTTCTCATTGAAATTAATGTCAATTTCTTGTTAGTTGCTACACTTGGAGGTCAAATAGAGCCATAGAAGGATCAAAATATCTTTGATTGGCTAACAAATTATTTTATGACATATCCGGTTATGTTTGTTTATCTTAAAGATTATCTTCTTTTCTTGAAACAAATCTGTGATTTTAATTCATAATCTTCATAAGCATCTCCTTTTGGGGAAAAAGTGGATTCCTCATTTGTCTTAATTGTGTATGTGAATGCATCAAGTAATGTGTATTAATGCTATTTTATCTTAACATTAATTGAAGATACATACACAAATCTAACCAATGAGATTCTAAGCTAATTGGAATAGTTTTAAGATAGAGTCATTTTATCACCTCGGTAAATAGTTTTTTTATATTATTTTTTATAACCAATTATAAGTACATTTGTGTTCAAACGTGTTCGCATGAACTCTTTATAACGACCTTACAACAACGTGCTAGACGATCCCTAATTTGTTTTGATTCGATGTTTTCAATGCGATGAATGTAATGATATGAGTTTTATTGGTAACTATTCACATGGAAAGTTAAAATATAAGATTTACTCTCATTTCAAAATATATATTGCAAAATAATAGGATTTTGGTATTCATTTGGTACATATTGAGTGAACAAATTGGTATCATACTTGATTGTTTACTTCTTGTGAATATTTGTATCTTGAGCAAAGTTGATTTCAAAATGGAACAAATATATTGTCATTTTTGAATTATATAATATTATTATTTTCTATGATATTGTTATCTTTGAAATGGTTGTGTGAATATACATGTTATTACTAAGTTTAAGCCCCGTTTGGTTATAATACGGAAACGAAAACGGAATGGAAATAAATCTAGTTTATACGTGTACATTATTCACGAAATTTTTGGAAATCACTCATTGTGATTTCGTCTGAAATGCACTTGACTCCCCCATTTTGTTACCCTATAGGGTATCAAAAGTAGTTCAATTCTACTTCAATTACTTCAAACCATAAGAAATGATTCCAAAAACTTTCATGAACAATGGTATACGTATGAATTAGATTCGTTTTCATTTCATTTCCATTTCCGGCGTTAAAATCAAACGGGCCCTTAAAGTATTTGATTACAAGGTAATTAATTTTATAGGTTCACACTTTACTTTGTTTTCCCATATTTAGCATCGATGTCGAAAGTTAGGTTATTTGTTTCGATTAGATTGCTTGTTTCATGTATGGGTTATATAGCAAATTCATGTCATTGTTTTCTAAAGACTACACAAGACCATAAACTTTGACACACATATAGATTGAAAATATGAAATAGTGATGATCAACAAATGACTTTTATCTTGTTCATGATCGTATCTAAGATTTGTCGTTTTAGTTAGGTATAAATACGGCTTAACATTTAAATTTAACATTTGAGATAGGGGTAGTCATTTAACTTTCTTTCCATGCCCGTATTTATAACTCGTTTGTTTACGAACTACGATAACAAAAGGAAACAAACTCAAACCGTTTTTACTATATTGCTCATTGATTGCAATAACCGTATTGATGACCATACGTTCTTATGGTCTGGAGGGTTTGGCGGATCAATTCTCTTTAAAAAATTATTCGAAAAATTATATGTACAGTTTTGTATGTATGGAGTTTTTATAAATATCTAAACACAATGTATTAAACAACCCTAATTTGTTTTCGGTTTCACCGAATTTGATTCGATCTTTCAACAAGTTGAATGTAATATTAGTATTTTTTTTATTGGTTGTATTCAAATGAAAAGTATATATATATATATATATATATATATATATATATAAAAAGTAGGATTTTGGTATTCATTTGGTACTTACTGAGTGAACAAATTAGTATCATACTTAATTGATTAGTGTCTTGTGGTTTCGGAGGAATTGGTGGATCGATTCTCGTAAAATGTGAGAAAGTTACATGTACAATCATGTCCCTGCGAAGTCTTTATAAAGACAATAAAACAATGTGTTAAACACACCCAAATTTGTTTTCGGTTTAATCGTAGTTGATTCGATACTTTCAACTTATTAAATTTAATATGGATAACTTTTATTGGTAATTCATATGAAAAGTCTAAAAAAAAAGCAGAAGAAAAGATTTACTAACATTTGAAAATATGTAATGCAAATAAGTAGGATTTTGGTATTCACTTGGTACATATTGAGTGAACAAATTAGTATCATACTTGATTGATTACTTCTTGTGAATATTTGTATCTTGAGCAAGGTTGAATTCAATGGACCAAAAATATTTTCCTTTTTCAATTATCTAAAAGTATTGTTGAAAATTAGGTTATTTGTTTCGGGTTTGGGTTGATCCAAATTATATGTCGAACATTCATTTTTCAATTACAAGAGTGCGATATCAATTTTGATCGAGTTATGAGATAATTTGAATTATTTGTAATCGATAAAAAAAAAATTATATATAAATTACTAATTTTTATAAAAATAATTGCTATGGTAATTGATAATTTTCGATCATAAACCCCGGCAAACAAATAAATTGGAGATCTAGACGATGGCTATTAACATACGGTTCTTCCTTGTTTATGAACACATCTAGGTTTATCATTTTAATCAGATGTAAACTAGGTTATTTGTTTGAATAAGGTTATTTATTTCCTGTTGGGGTTGAAAATTAGGTTTTTTTTTGAAATTTTGAAATAGTTTTTTTTGTTTGAATTACATGTACAATGTATTTATCAATATTTCAAGTAGATGTTGAAAATTAGGTTATCTCTTTCGGTTTGGATTGTTCCAATTTCGATGTCAAACATTCTTTTTTCAATAACAAGCGTGCAATATTGTTTTTGAACGATTATTCAAGATGATTTGAAATATTCCCAATCAATCAAAAAATACATTTTTTTATAAATATAAAACAATTGTTATAGTAATTAATAATTTATGTTCATAAACTCCGGAACACAAATAGTTTGGAATTTTGGACGATGGCTATTAACATACGGTTCTTCGCTTGTATATGAATGTATCTAGATTGATCATTTCAATTTGGTATAAATGAGGTTATTTGTTTGAATTAGGTTATTTGTTTCAGGTTTGGATTTGAATTAGGTTATTTGTTTGAATTACATGTATATTGTATTTTTCAATATTTCTTATAGACATTGAAAATTAGATCATTTGTTTCGGGTTTGGGTTGTTCCCAATTTGACGTCGAACAATCTTTTTTAATTACGAGCGTGCAATATCGGTTTTGAACAATTACTCAAGATAATTTTAGTTATTCTCAATCAATCGAAAAAATATATTTTTTTTATATAAATTACAAATTGGTATAAAAAACAATTGTTATAGTGATTGATAATTTTCCATCATAAACTCCGGCACACAAATAAATTGAAAATCTAGACGATGACTATTAATATATGGTTATTCGCTTGTTCATGACCTTAATTAAGTATAAACGAGACTTACCGTTTATGTTGAACTCGCGGGGCTATGTGTAGTCAACAACTTTCCATACATGACTACATTTAAGACTTGTTAGGTTAAATCTATGGTAATAAAAAAAACAAACAAACTCGATCTACATGTACTTTACTATCGAAAAAGCTAAATACACGAGGTTTGTTTTACTAGCGTAAAATACAAACGAATTCCGATGGCGCTCAACCAATAAAAAAATAAAAAAAAGATTTGAGCGCCAACGCTTTCCGAAGGCGCTCAAATCTAAAATAAATAAATAAAAAAAAGGGCAAAAGTAAGAGAAATTAGGTTTTGGGCGCTAGCGCAATGCGCCGCGCCCAAAATCCTAATTTTTGTCGATTTTTATCTTTTTTTTTTTTATAATTTTTAAATTTTTATTTTAAGATCTGAGCACCGTCGGAAAGCGCTTGCGCTCAGATCAATTTGAGCGCCAGCGTAAAACGTTCGCATTCGGTACCAAGTAAATTCAAAATTGTATATATAACACGCCCCTTTACTATTAATCGATTCCAATAACTGTAGTGACGATCTCATTTTCCGAAGGTTTTGGAGAATTTGCATGATTGATTCTCGTCCATCCAAAACCATTACTCACCGAGGGCTTAAAAACGTAAAAGTGGACTGCGTTCATTTGCACCGTAGTAAGTTTACCTTGTGATTAATGAACAATGACGTAAAAGTAGACTATGTTGATTTGCGTCTTAGTTTATACCAAATGAGCCCTTAGTATCTTCTTGGACGATACTTAGCAAGTAGCAAGAAGTTGTTGACAATCGAATTCCTCCTGGAGACATGTACCAAAAAATTGGTATTTGAAGGGTATCCCCAAATTGGGTCGCGACTTATACTCGTCCCGAATGTAGAGCGACAAAACCGATCTACTTATACCCTTTCAAAAAAAAAAGTTGCTGACAAATTCCAGGCCAGTCCAGCACAATTAAGCCATGATATACGGCCCATATAATATGGTCCATGATTTGGCCCATTGGGCCCAAATGGTCAAGCATCGGCCCAATTCCCATCTCACAGAGTCAACTTCCTCCTACCTAACACTAGCAACATGCCAATATGCACATGTTTTAAACTTGCAATTCAAACACATTTCCTACTGAACAGTCAACGTTTCATAAGTATGATTCGTTTTAATGTATCAATTAAACTCAAGTGAATATCAATCTCATACTCATTTTTTTATATGATATCGATACCGATATATTGATATCTAGATATGCATATCAAACACGCTCTAATTGTTCTAAATACGGTCTAAAGAAAACTCTCATAAATATGATCAATCATTTACCATATTAGAAGCATCGAGAAGTCACTATACTAGAATCATCAAACGAGTTGTCCTTACCAAAAAGAAAGGTTTAAGATACGAGAAATAACATCACATTATAATTAATTCAAAGAAATAATTCCAAAATATGTAATAAAATGCAAAAAAAAAAAACTCCTAACATCTACTTTAATGCATTTTTTCAATGTAAAAACTCAAAATTACAAAATACATGGCACAATTTGCCCAACACATTATCCACATCTTCCTTTATCTTCTCTATAAGATTATTATAACCTCTCCTCTTTCTTCACTTATGAGTTAATCATTCTTGAATCAAGAACAAATCTTGCAATTGAAATGCATGATTACCTTTGCAATTGCTTCACATTGTACTTAATTTTTTTCTCTAGCTTTTCTTCAGTTTATCCCAATGCACTTGAAATCTAGTTCATGTTTGCCCTCTGATAAACAAAAAAAAAATCAGTTTTTTAGGGTTTCATTGACAAAAATGATGATAAATGAGCAAAAAAACATAAGAGATATGAGAAATAAGAAAACATTACCAAAAACACCTCAACACATTGATGAGAAAATGGAACAAGTAGTTTTCTTCATCGAGTAAGTCTCGTTGAACCAATCTTTCGAGATTTAGGTTTCGAGGAAGAAGGTCACTATAGTACAACAACGTAGTTAAGGCGGATGTCGGATTACGGACCAATGATGATACCAATCTCACCAAAGAACGAAACATCAATGGCACAATCGACTACAAACGAAATTCAAAAGATGATTACAACGAGAAATATTGGAGAATAATCGAGTTAAGTAGATTTTGTATACGTACCATGATTGATTTGCTCGTCGAGAGACGAAAAAACTCGACTAGAAGAGAGATTTGGAGGTTTGAATTGGAGTTTTAAGATGAGAAAGGAGAAATAGTTTGCTTTCAAGTTCAAAGCTCAGCTGCTATTCATACCTAACTGTCTAAATGCAACTCATTGATATTATAACTCACATGCACTAGCCGGTCTAAGGGGAGATGAACCGGGTTAGGTGGTTGGTTTGGTTGACCGGAGAATAATTACACTTTTGCCCTTTAGATAATTAAGGATTGATTATAGTAAATTTTGTGGGAGAAGATTAATTACTTGGGTGGAGCTTGATGGTTAACTTTGATTATGATTTTATTTACTTTTGGGTTATTTTTAATATTGAGTTGTTATCAAATGGCGTAAGGATGTTTGTTTGGTGGGTTAGGTTGAGTTGTAAAAATTGTTTTCTTGATGCATTTTAGGGCCCGCTTGGTTTTAATTCCGAAATCTGAAACGGAATGGAACGAATCTAATCCATACGTATGCCCTTATTCATGAAAGTTTTTGGAATCATTCACTGTGTTTGAACTAATTGGAGTGAAGTTTGATTACTTTTGATACCATATAGGGTAACAAAATGTGAAAAAGTAACGGTACTTTGCACTAAAGCACAAAGAATGATTTCATAAAATTTTATGAATAAGGATATGCATATGGACTAAATTTGTTTCCATTCCGTTTCCGTTACTAAGTTGGAACCAAACGGGCCCTTAACTTCTTTTTTTATGGGAAATGTGGACTTTAATATTTTATAATAGAATTCAATATTTTAATTAAGTAACCAAAATTCATATTTTTGAGTTTAGTTTGGATTTGTAGTAGTTTGAAGTAGGGGTTGTTAATTTTTGGGTTCAGATCGGATTTTTGAACCGGATTGGACTTGGGTTCATCCATAAATATCTTTTAGAACCGGCTTTGGACATAAAACGAATATTCATGTTCGATTTATATCCGATTTGTTAAATTTTAAAGGTTTATAAATATAAAAAGCCTACTTGGTTCAACGGGACAAACATAAATATCAAGTTGAGATATATCCACTATAATGTTGGCACAAACCGCCACCAAACTCTTCGGAAATACACCTCCGACCGCCATCTCTACAAAACTGTTTTCGATTGTTCATTAAACCGAGCATAAAAAAAGTTAAAATGACAAATTTCTTTCTTAATAGGGAAGGATTGAGATAAAAATGGAGATTGTTTACAAAATAATCAATTTAATTGTTTAAACAAAAGTACGGTTTTGACATTGTATTCCTCTACGAAATGTTACAGGAAGAAAGAAAAGGTTAAAGCTTGACCTAAGGGCACCAATCTCTCGGCCTAACGGTAATGATCTCGGCCTAACAACACCAAAAAAAAAATAGAATGAGTTAAGGCTCAAATCTTTATTACCCAAGACAATAAAGATTTAAAAACAAAATCGATTAATTAGCAAACTCCATCGTATTAAACCATTTATTCAATCAACTTTTTTTGACACAATTTTCTCCTTATAAATCATTATTCTTTAAACCATCAAAGTTTTAGACCTTTATATGTCAAGATACTTGTGTTGTGCATAATCGTCTTCTTAGTTTGATATTAATTTTTGGTGGTGGTTCAAGTGTTTTGTCTGCAAGGGGGCGTGAATTTGTGATCGACTTTTTGACGGCTTTGATGCGAGTTCAAATCTGAGATGTCCACCATTGTTCCCCATGCTTCTTACCTGTTTACTTCCTTCGAAGATAACTTTTATACTCATCACTTCCTGTTGATTGAAACATCCTACTTTCCCTTGAAGATCTCCTTGCTTTCGGGTTTTTATGATGTATTTTTGTTTGTTTATTTTTTCATTTGTTTGAGTCCTTCATGACGGTTAGTCCGTCTGCCGATCTTTTTCGGCATTTCGATCCACTAGGCAGCATGCCGTCTAGTGTTTCGAATCGCTTTCCGTTATAAAAAAACCGATAACTTATTTTAAACAATTTCACACCTCTTTCCATGCACTTTTATTACGGTGCTATACAAAATTGAGTTTATTACATATGATGCACGAACACCTCTAGAAGGCGGAGTGTCTCGTGTCCGACACGCAGACACGGCAAGAAGTGGCTCGGACACAGTCAAATACGGCCCAACATGGTCAGGACACAGTTCAAAGGTAGTACACGGGGTAGACACGAACCGTATCCGGTCAAGACACAGCCAACAAAAGTTTTCCATGTTTTTAATGCTAAAGAAATAGATTTTTTAAAAAAAAAAACTATTTACCATAACATATCTTCTGCTCTCCCATTTCCCCCAACTAAACCTAGCCCCATATGAGCACATGCAATACTGTGATTGTCGGAACCAGGACACCGATCTTCTACTTCTCCTCCTCCTCCTCCTCCTCTAGTTCAAATGTCGTTGTTCCACTGACTGTCTATTTTCTCCATTTTCTTATATTCTTATGTAGAAAATAACGGAAATTAATTTTGAACCTTTGATTACTAGTTTACCGTATAATCTTTGTTTACTGGTGAGTGTGTTATTCCAATTCTTCCTTTTTTATTCATGATTTTTTTATTGTTTTCCTTGGTTGATTATATTATTAGTTGTTGTTGATTTGGAAAATAGATAATTCATTCTTTAAATTTGAAATTAAGTATGTTTTTTGAAATCGCAAAACTATATATGTTATTTCTATGTTTTGTAAGACTGAAAATGTTTGTTTGTAAGTTTTTTTTTAAAATTTTCATTGTTAATGCGCTCTCTCTCTCTCTCTCTCTCTCTCCCCCCCGGGCCTCGCCTATCTATCCGTCTATCTATCTATCTATCTATCTATCTATCTAGACGTGTACAAATCTGGGTCAGCCCGTCCAACCCGTCCGCCTGGGAAAAAACACGGGTATGGATAACTAGTTTGGCTCGTTCAGACCCTGCCCTGCCCGTATTTTGGTGGGATGGGTATGAATTAGCATTTTGGCCCATGGGTCAACCCGGCATGGCCCGTATATATAATTTATATTGTTTTGAGTTTCACATGCTTTGATTTTTCACTTAGTTTGTTTGTAATATTTTGCCGAGTTATACTCGTTTGTAATATAAGATTGCAGGGCTAACTTGACTATAATGGTACTTGTTGTTTAGGTCTTTGGATTTATTCATTTTTGTGTGTTGATTGTTGTTATAACTTGTTGGTAGTGCACTATGAAAGTATAATTCGATTGAAAGTATTTGTCAAATACATTATATTACTTATTTTGAAGGATAAATTTCGGGAGAAAAACACATATAGGCCATATGGCCCGGCCCGACAGTCCACCCGCTTTTTACATGGGTGGACATGGACAACATTTATGGCCCGACAAAGCCGGCCCGACCCGCACCTTCCGGGTAGAGTTTTTAGATATGGCTCGACCCGAGCCCACTTTTGTACAAGTATATATCTATCTATCTATCTATTTATCTATCTATATATCTATTTTTATCTATCTAATCTATCTATCCATATATGTATCATTGAGGTTTTTATATCTACGTATTTCATTACGAAACAACATTAATTCTTCGTTTCAATGGCTTCAAATTGATATATTTGTTTTCCTCACCGTGTCCCCGTTTTCTATAATTTTGAGGATTGCCGCTTTCCCGATTCTTGCAGTGTTTGTTTCCCTTGTATCATTGAGGTTTTTATATCTACGTATTTCATTACGAAAAAATTAGGGAAAGAGGACCCCATAATTTTCCATTTTGTGAAGTGGGCTTCTACTAAATTTGCTACAAAAAATAGGTCTGAAAATGGAATCTAGACTACTGTGTACATTGAAAAGGGGTACATTGAAAAGGGGCATGATTTGACATTAACTTTTTGGGGGAAAAAAACAAATTAATTGTTAATATTCATTTGCCCTACTATCCCAGCAGTTCATCCTCTTTCTCTAATTATCTCCGCACTCTCCGAGCAGTTCACGAAGGCGGCGAACTCCTTCTTCTTACCCAAAGCCGGCGCACTCCTCCAGAAACCGGCGAACTCCTTCTCCGGCGCACTCCTCCTTCGCAGTCTCAACCAACCAAGGCGGCGCACTCCTTCTCCGTCGCAGTCTCCGTTCACTAAGGCGGCGAACTCCTTCTTCCTTACCCAAAGCCGGCGCACTCCTACAGAAACCGGCGAACTCCTT
>BSUD01000001.1:169587337-169653568 GCA_033239045.1 Fagopyrum esculentum
AAATATATTACCCAGGAACTTTGAGATAACCCAAAAATAGGAACAAACTTGCTTACCCAGAAAATGTAAACAAACACTGATTCACACCTCTTACCCAAGAAGAAGAGAAGTTTCAGCTTACCCAGAAATATATTACCCAAGAACTTTGATATAACCCACAAATAGGAACAAACTTGCTTACCCACAAATAGAAAATGTAAACAAACACTGTTTACCCAACATGAAGTTTCAGTATTTTAGATTCACACCTCTTACCCACGAAGATGAGAAGTTTCAGCTTACCCAGAAATATATTACCCAAGAACTTTGATATAACCCAGAAATAGGAACAAACTTGCTTACCCATAAATAGAAAATGTAAACAAACACTGTTTACCCACAAATAGAACATGAAGTTTCAGTGTTTTAGATTCACACCTCTTACCCAGGAAGATGAGAAGTTTCAGCTTACCCCGAAATATATTACCCAGGAACTTTGAGATAACCCAGAAATATGAACAAACACTGCTTACCCAAAAATAGAACAGGGCTATGTAAGCAGTCCAGATTCAGTTGAAGAAGAAGCTGAACAAGTACTCCAGATTCCTGCGTTTCAATGGGAAGAAGAAGCTCAACAAACACTGCTTACCCAGAAAAGAGCTGGGCTATGTAAGCAGTTCAGATTGATATGTTTTTTAGATAACCCAGAAATAGGAACAAATTGCTTACCCAGAAATAGAACAGGGCTATGTAAGCAGTCCAGATTCCGGTGAAGAAGAAGTTGAACAAGCAGTCCAGATTCTTGCGTTTCAATGGGAAGAAGAAGCTCAACCAACACTGCTTACCCAGAAAAGAGCTGGGCTATCTATGAAGAAGAAGCTCAACAAAACAGCTGCTGCGTTTCAATGGGATACGAACCAAAAGGCCTCATATGAATTCTTGCGTTTCAAATGGGAAGATGAAGGGACAGTGGAGGGAAGGAGATGGGCTAGCTGAATTGATTGGACTTTTTTTAATATTTTTCTACATGTCACCCATCAAATCAGTCCACATACCTATGACATTTACTTTTCTGCTTTTTGCTACAATAGCAGCCCATTTTCTAAATAAAATTTGCAGAGGCCCAAAATCCAAACTCTATAGTGTAAAAAGCCTACATTGCAAATTTTGTCTCTATTTATCTATCTATATATCTATTTTTATCTATCTAATCTATCTATCCATATATGTATCATTGAGGTTTTTATATCTACGTATTTCATTACGAAACAACATTAATTCTTCGTTTCAATGGCTTCAAATTGATATATTTGTTTTCCTCACCGTGTCCCCGTTTTCTATAATTTTGAGGATTGCCGCTTTCCCGATTCTCGCAGTGTTTGTTTCCCTTGTATGTGCATCATAGATTATTATGTATGAGTCGGGTATGTCCTAAATGACTTCATCATCAAAATCACGATTGTATTCAATGATCAGAAAATCTTTTCGGATTAGATTCGGAACATCAATTAAAGTATATTTCCCGAATTCTATTTTTTCGAACAAGATGTTCGGATTTGTAAATCGGATTGGACATTTTTACCAACCCCCGGTGAATACATCCATAAAATTTATAATATTAGACCCCTCTTAGTTCACGTTTGACAAATTTTGAACTAATAAATTTGTTTTTCATTGACATCCTTAATAGAAAGTTTAACCGTTGCGTTTTAATCGGATACCATCTAGATAAAAGGACGTGGCGACATTCATTGCTCAAAAAATGATTTTCACCCGTTAGTTTTAGATGACTTTTATTTAACATTTGACAACCTTGAAAATTCAAAAGTTAGAAAATTAACATATTTCTTGACATTTCGTTGCCACATAGATTTTGGTGGATTCCTTATATATATTTTTTTTCAAAATTAATACACAAAATACAATAATTTTTTTTTGGAAAGCATTGTATTTAGTACAAAAGCAACAATAACTTATTTAAAACAATTTCACAACATCAATACTCAGTTGGTATAGTGGGATGTGGTGCTAGACTTCTTAAGTGGTTAGACTCGCGATTCGAGTTTGAATCCTCCTGACGACATGTATGGAAAAACTGATGTGTTCGTCTAATTAAGTTATCTTTTATATCCAATAATTCTGATGTGTAAAGTGAACTTTAGAATTATAGTATCGTAACCTTGTCACCAAAAGAAAAGAAAGTCCTAAAGTTAAGGGCATATATGATAATATTTTAGGCGATTAGGTATCTCTGTATAAATATATAAAGTTAGGGTGCTTAATTGCAATTTTTGTTTGATTCATTTAAACGCGTGGCGCGTGTGATGTTTTTATTATCTTTTCCTTTTCCCACCTTATAAAATAGGCATCGACTCCTTTTGCGAAGGGTTAGAGTTTCGGTCTTCGTATAACTCACGCCATATCCGTCGAGGAACAGAACTTAGCAGATCAAACCCTAACCCTAGACGAACGCAGCCATGTCTAAGCAAGGTTTTTCCTCTCTCCTTCTCAAATTCATTGTCATACCTTGTATAATTTCTACTCAATTTTGCGAAGGGTTAAGATCTGATTCCAATTTGTTTTTCGAATAGGTGGAAAGTTGAAGCCCTTGAAGGCACCCAAAACTGATAAGAAAGAGTATGACGAGGTACACTTTTCTGCCATTTCGTTCTCAATCTTGTCGAGTTTTATTCGAATCTGAATTTCGTTCTATCACTTGGTTGTTACGGTGACTTGTTTAGATCTGCAGGGTTGTTTGGAGTTAATTGTTTGTTCTAGAGTTTTTTTTATTTGTTACGAATTTCCGAATAGATTCAAGATGACCTTTTTTATGTATGTTCATCTGTGCTGCTGCTTTTTGTGTGTGCGTGTGGTTAATTAATTATGTAGATGAAATGACTATTAGGCTACCCCATTCATTAATATCTTTGATTTGCTATCATCATAGTATTGATCTGGTGACTCAGTAGCCCTGCTATGGTGCCTGTGTTAGTTACTTAGGGTTCCACTGGTACTGGTATCAACTTATCAGTATTGAACATATGGATAGGTATTTGCGTCTGGTTAGGATTCTGATATTAGAATTGGTATCTCTCCACTGACCACTGGTTATGACAGATTCCAAAAACTTTCTTAGTTCTTCGCTTGGTAATTAGTTATGCAGATGATTTTGTTAGTGATTTAAGGCCGTTGCTTAGTTTGTGTTTTGTAAATTCTGGAGATGAAGTGACAATTACACAACCCTAGACCGTAGTCATTGATCTCATATTCTCATTAGTTTGATATCACCATAGTATCAATGATTGAACATATTGATCTACTGATGTAGTGATTTGAGGAGTCAATCGGTTTTAGTATTGAGATATCGGTATGATAAAAATACGTGATAGATATTGACAATGGTGTCTGGTTATGGTCGAATGATTGATTCCAAACACTCCCTTATGTTCCGTCTTCTGATTTTTGCTTTATTTTTATAGTAACTAGATCCTGAGAAGAGTGACTTATCTGTTAGTTGAATTTGCTGTTAAACATGTTCTTATATTTATACAGAGGGGTAATAGAGTATAATAATGATAGTTGATTGTTTGATATGGAGTAATCACAGTTTATGGGTTTTTAACATTAAATCATGTTTTGATCCATGGATTTTATGTCCAACAGTCAGACTTGGCTTATCTTCAGAAGAAGAAGGACGAGGAAAAGGTAACCTATTGTTCATTAATCTCTTGCTGTTATCATCTATCTTTCAGTAGATATGGTTGTAATCTCAAAAATCTTCCAACTTGTTTAGGCATTGAAGGAACTTAAGACGAAGGCACAGAAAGGAGCATTGGGAGGCTCGGGTCTGAAGAAGAGTGGGAAGAAATGAGGATTGACACAACTATGATGCTTGTGCTTAAAATTGGTGCTCATGTTATCTCAGTGCTTTTCTCTTATGAACCGTTAACTGGCTTGTCATATTAACCTAAATAAAACTCGACTCTGGTTTGTGTTTGCTTACATTGTGAACTTTACTTCGAAACATATCTATCGTGGCAATGTGTGCAACAAGTGACCCATATATGTGGCCTTTGTAAATTTGACGCGAGTAGATGATCAACCTTATAGATCTCGAGAATGCAATTAGTGAATGCTTTACAAAAGCATCAATTGTCTCAACTATGCACATAACTTTAAGTTATTGAAAGAGTGCTTACGTCTATACACAGCTTTGAGTACTATGAGTATGAGCATGTTTATCAATGAAAATAATGTGGGTCTTGAACATTTTTTGACTACTTTTATAATTTTATCAAACTTGATGTTCAAGATCTCTCTAAAGATGTTAGTTGAAAACCCAAAAACTGAGATCTTGAGAAATGTTCATACATATTATTTATTTAAATTATTAATATGTATTTATATATTAAATAATTATAAGAAATTTAGTTTTATTTTTATATATTTATAAACATCACTATTTTTTTAAATGTGTATTTCTTAGTTAATTTTAATGAGAATAAAGTTGGTAAGATGCCTTAAACTAGTACAAGATCTTCGGTGATGCGGTAAAATCAATGTACAAAAATAGTTCAAGATCCCGTATTTGAGATTCTGATAAACGTGACATGAAATATCATAAGCTCTATCTATCCTAAAGTTTTAACCATTAATAAAAAAAATGATGGGCTCGTTCGATATGATTCAATGATCAATTTAATAAATCGGTTTTCAAGAATCCAAATGCTCATTTTTCACATGAACAATTAATTTAGAGTATAATTTAATTCATACTAAAGGCTTGTTTACATGTAGATTATTTATGTTTCATTTAGTTTATAACCATGAGTTTAATTCTTGTTGGTGTTTACTTGGGGATTGACTTATTTCTATACGAGTTTATTTGGGTTTATAAACATAATTAAAAAAAAAACTTTTCAGATCAAGGTTATATTTGCTTGAATGAGTTTATTATTGTTTAAAACCCGTTTTTTATATTGTGCTTTTCCATCCCGATATTGCTTGTTCATCCTTGAATATTCAACATTATTGTTCGAGTTTATTAAGGGCCTGAGTGTCTTTTGAAGTAAAAATACTGAAAAAATAAACTCCAAACAAACGGTCTTATGTGATTAATTATATAAACCCGTAAAGAAATAAACCCGAAAATAAACTATAAACCCATATAAACTCACTTAGCTTATAACTTGTAAATAAACCAACCCTAATTTTTCACATAGAATCTTCAAATTGTTGTATATTTTAGTTACCTCAAGATTATTAATCCTATCGTTTGTCTTAATGGTAGTCTTACTTTCAACAAAAACTAGTTTAGTGCCCGCACCTTGTGCGGGATTGTCTAAGTAAATATTATATTTTTAATTTCATACATCATATATTTGATATCGATTTATAGTAAAAATTATTTTTATTAATCAATATGACTAACATATGAGAATTTATTTTTTTTAAATAAATAAAATAAAATAACATAATTAAAATTCTATTACAAAGATTATTATTCGAGTATTATATTTATACCTTAATATATTATCACTTTTACTTAGATTTAAATAGAAGAGAAAATTTTAATTTAGTTTTAAATTAAACAAATGTGTCAAATCTTGTTAGAAGATTTATTTTTTAATAAAATTGACTTGGCATGATGACTGTTTACAAATTCTAATAAAAAAATTTCTTATAAAATAATTAATGGCAAATCTGTAAATACGTTGTGGCAAATCTGTAAATAAATTGGAAAAAAGCTGACGTGGACGGCCTTAGAGATTGAAATGTGGACAAAATGGGTGCTGCTTTAGTAGTATATATAGATGTGATTATCACTGTCATGGTCACTATCACGTAAAACATAATTATCAATGCACATTTGAGATTGAAGATAACCGTCAATATAACCATTAATGTGATTATTCAAACTCGATTTAAAATCGTACATGCAAATATCATAATGAATATCTTTACTTTTATTAGATCCAATCCCATACTTTTAAGGATTATATTTTAAATCAAGAATTGAATTGAAAATAAGAATGACGTAACATGTTGAAATAATGTAATTACGGGAATCGCTAAGGCCTTCCATTATTATAGGAATTAAATTTGTTGATGAATCCCAAACCACCGATTCTTGAAATCATTTTGGTTTCTATTTCAATGTTTACTAAACATGAATGTCGATATTGATATTCTCATTCCAATTTCCTATAATAGACCGTCTACACACCAATTAACTTTCGTTTTTACAAAACAACCCAAAAAATTTGACCAAATGGTCCTTTAAACTATGCGAAAAACTTCAAACTTCTAAGAGTGTAAATTTATCGAATGGAATGACTCATAAAGAGAAAGTATCCCACACATGGTCTATAAGTTATAATCCCATATTCACATGCCCCATCTCTTGAAACTAATCAAGCTTAAGTGGGGACTTTGGAAAAAAAAGTCAATAGTTTCCGACACACCTGAACACACTTTTTATTCAAAGGGTTAAGTAGTAATCAAACGAGGATAATCCACCCCTTACATCTACACAATAAAATATCTAGTATACCATTGGGAGGGTCAATCAATACATTATGCCCAATAGGGAGTAAAAAGCAAAACTAACTCAATAATTCGGGACAAAATCCGCCTTACAGTAGACATGACGGATCTGAACACGTCACTTACTTTCAATTCTTATAAAACTATTGTCTATCCGGGCCCAAACACACCCATTATCATGTTGAGGTTACTAAATTCCTCTTTAAATACACCGACTTGTATCCCGTTGATTAAACTATAATTGTTCAAATATTATACACGAGAGTACTAAACCGCTGTGATTGGTCAACCAAGCATTTACATTGGATGTAGACGACGGTTTTCTTTTAATAACTTACCCCTACAACCACTCATAAGTCGACACTTGTCCATTTCCCTTCCCTTGACCCTACCACGTGCAACGGTCCCCCAAATTCAAATTTTTCTTCACTGAAAGCACGATTCCCGAACGACGTCGTTTCATACCCCAAATTCCACACATGTATCTCGCACGTGCCGCCTTTTTCATCCACACCGCTCCTTCTTACCCTTTTCAAAGCGCCTCTTCGGCTCTTCCCTTTGCACTTCACTCACTCTCTCTCCTCTGTGAATTACGAAGCTTTCATCAATGGCGTCCTCGAGATCTCAATAGGAGCTGAAATTGATAGATAGAGAGTTGAAGCGTTACTTTCTGTGTTTGGTTTAGTTGAATCAATAGCTGCTGAAGAAGTGTGATTGAAAAAGGATCTGAAGATGACTACTGGCAGACCAATGCAAAGATCTGGCATTCCTAGTGCTCCTCATCACCAGAGGCAGTACTCGGATAACTTTTTGGAGACCTCTAATGGACGCTGGCTTCAGTCCAATGGACTCCAGCATTTGAACCCTTCCTCTCAGGTATTAGTGATCCAGATGAGATCAGATCTGATTCCGATAGCTTGTTCAATGTTTTTTTCCATGAGTTTTTGCTTACGAGGTTTGGATTTTTGATTTGGACAGGATTTTGGTTACTATGGCCAGGGATCGAGGGCGGCACAGAGGGATTTTGGCTACTACGAGCCGCCGACGACCCCGCCGGGGAACTCCCGATTGGTGAGGAAGAACAGTGAGGGTCAGGTTTCCACTGGTGAGCTCAGCCCAGGGCTTCTGGATCTGCATTCATTTGATACCGAGCTTCTAACTGAGGTTTGTTCTTGCTTTGTCCGAGTTGCATCCTTCTCTGTACTGCTGAGTTTCTGTTTCAAATTGGCTTTGGTTGTTTGGTTTGAATTTGATACACGATCTTATAACTTTTAGGTTTTAGTTAATGTGCAAGCTGATTCCGTTAAAAGTAACTTATAGGTTATATGTCTTGTGTGGTGAATTAGTGAATTCAATTATGCTGATTCATAGGATGATTCTTATTGTTATGATCACATTCGACAGATGCCAGGTCCTGTTATAGACAACCCCACTTCCATGTACAATTTTCACAGCAGAAGCTTTGATGACTTTGAAATTTCAGCAAACAAGCCAATTGGCAACAACAGGGTTCGTGCTGTGCCGGATAATACTCTTCTGAAAAGCCTCTCCATAGATAAAGATAAAGCCAGTGCTGTTGCAAAGATCAAAGTTGTGGTATGAATTTTCCTTCGTTTCTAGTTTTTAATGCTCAGATGACTTGACCTATCAGTCTGTCATTGTGATACTCGCAAAGTTGCTGTGGATGATCACTATTAAGACAGTAGTGTCTAAATTATCTGTAGCTTTTTATTAATGGCTGTTCATGTTCAGGTGCGTAAGAGGCCAATGAACAAAAAGGAATTAACAAAGAATGAGGAGGACATCATTGAGACAAATGCCAATTCTCTTACAGTTCATGAGACCAAATTAAAGGTATGATGTTTGCCACACAATATAACCTCCTTTACTTTTGCTGCTTATGTAAATAAGTATTTTAGATGGGAAATTTCACCAACCGGAATTTGCTAACAAGCTGCCACGTGTACTGACAAGTATCCTATTATTGATAACAAGCTGAATTGTTTGAAATAATTTACTATATTTTTGTGAGTTTTGAAGATATTGATTTCACACACCTTCTGTACCATTCAATCCTGAGTTTTTGATTCGATGCCCACAAAGAGATGCCTTCAGCTATCTACCCTTTAATCCTATTCCGTAAACCCAATCTGCGCCTGATCATTGTACATGATTAAAATGCCTGGATCATTTCATAACCACTATAACTGGTAGAGTGGCTACAATATGAATAGGGCCTTGTGGGTATCACTTCATCTAAATACGCAACCCTCTGTACCTGTTAAGCTATGTTCACCTTTACAAGTTAAAGCATTTAGGAGTTTAGACCACTTAAGAATTATTTCATGCTTCTCACAAGAGTTTTCCTGGAATCAGTTGGTTTATTTTCTCCTATTCCATTCCAAGGTTCTAGTTTCTCTCTGCTTTCTAAAGTCATATCACTTTAGTTGGCTATATATGTTCTATTTCTTTTAGAAAATAAGTGGCTTTATTCTAAACGTCGAGTAGGTATAAGTATAATTAGCTGCAATGATCATGAAGTTTTTTTATACCTGATGTGGGAATATGTTGCAAGGCGGGGGTTAGCATCCTCTACAATGTGGCTTTGTGATCCTCTATAGTTGTTAAACTGAGAGGATATAAATCTCGATAGTATGCTGTATTGTCCTTCCTGAAATGACGAGTTCTGTCACTTTGATGTGCTTGTTTATCTTAGGCACATGCATAAATAGTACAATTGTTTCAAACATGACCATATGCAAAACATTTTTTTGCAGGTTGATCTAACAGAATATGTAGAGAAGCATAATTTTGTCTTTGATGCAGTACTGGATGAGGAAGTTTCGAACGATGAGGTGAGCACAGAAGGATGAATGAAGAGATTGAGTTTTAGCAGTTAACTTTAGTGACACTGACAGAAATTTCATTGTGAATTCAGGTATACCATGAGACAGTGGAGCCAATTGTTCCTATTATCTTTCAGCGCACAAAAGCAACTTGCTTTGCCTATGGACAAACAGGTATTCGAGTTTAGGCACATTTTAGGCCTAATAATTTTCCTTTGGAATTCACAATTTACTCATTAAGTGTTACTTCGCTTGGTCAGGTAGTGGAAAAACCTTTACCATGAAACCATTACCTCTTAAAGCCGCTAGAGATATTCTGCGGTTAATGCATCATACATACAGGGGCCAAGGATTTCAGTTACTTGTCAGCTTTTTTGAGATATATGGTGGAAAACTTTACGATCTTCTCAATGACCGCAAGTATGTTGTTGCTAATTTGCTCTTTTTAACATTTATGATGGCCTATTGCTAGTTTTGTGCTTACAAGCTCTTTTGCAGAAAACTTTGCATGAGAGAGGATGGGAAACAACAAGTTGTCATTGTGGGACTACAAGAGTACCGAGTGTCTGATTTGGAGATGATCAAGGAGCTCATCGAGAGAGGGAATGCCACACGAAGTACTGGTACTACTGGTGCCAACGAAGAGTCGTCCCGTTCACATGCCATACTTCAGCTAGCCATCAAAAGAACGGTTGAGGGTGCTGAATCAAAACCTCCCCGGCTTGTCGGCAAACTCTCTTTCATTGATCTTGCTGGGAGTGAACGTGGTGCAGATACCACAGATAATGATAAGCAGACCAGGTACCTCATGCTCTTTCTTTATTCTTCTTGTGAGCTTGCAAAATAATTTTTCTGGCAACTTCCTCTTGTTTCTCCGGTGAGCAAAATTTGCCTGTCAGCTGGCAGAAATATTCCTTGTGCTGTTAAGAAATTAGGATCGTTGCAAGCAAGTAACCATTTTCATTACCTTTGGAACACATCCTAGTATTCACCTGCTATGAATCAGCTTATATTTAAATTTCAACTTGCTCATCATGTCATCAATGGTAAACTAGAAACGATTAGTAGATCACGTCGTTAATCATCAAGGTTTTCAGCTATAAGAAGAATGCTGTAGATGATAGTAATCTTGAATTTATACTCATTTCTAATACCAGTTGTTATTGTCTTTTCTTTAATTGTGATATCAATCAAAGATTAAGTATATTTTACTGGTGAATTGCCCGGGGCTTCAATCAGTGTATGCATGATTAGAATCACTATGTTGAATCCTACAGAAAACCACTTAGCTGATTAAGTTTCAAATTCTTATTTGCAGAATAGAGGGTGCCGAAATCAATAAAAGCTTGTTAGCATTGAAGGAATGCATAAGAGCTCTTGACAATGACCAAAACCATATACCTTTCCGAGGCAGTAAATTAACCGAAGTTCTCAGGGACTCGTTTGTTGGCAACTCACGCACTGTTATGATATCATGCATTTCTCCAAGCTCCGGGTCATCTGAACACACTCTTAACACATTGAGATATGCTGATAGGTATAATACTAAATAACCCACATCTGGACATCCCTATCTCACACAATTTTTGTGAAATCATATATTTTATTTGTTTTATTTACTACAGAGTGAAGAGTCTTTCTAAAGGAAACACCTCAAAGAAGGAAGTTCTGTTATCTACAACAAATATAAGAGAATCAACAAGTATATCTACATCTTCAGCTATTCCTGCAGCACCAACAGTAAAAGATGATGTAAGTGATGTATGGGGTCAGAAGGTTCAGAGAGAAGAATATGAAGTTCCTGAAGAGTCATACGATCAAGTGAAACTTCCATGGAAGAATAATAATGGCAAGCTAGATAATACATCTGGCTTCTCTAGTTTTGAAGACAATGCGAGGAAAGCAAATGCCCAAACAATGAGGAAAGACCAGCCCAGATATGAATCTAGGAACTCTGATTCTGACGAGGATTTAAGTGACCTCTTACAGGTAAATAAAAAAAATACCAATCTCGGAAACAATGCTTGTAACCAGGTTTGTGTGTTAACTTGAGCTAGTTATAATTTGTATTAACAGGAGGAGGAGGACCTTGTCAATGCTCATCGGAAGCAAGTTGAAGAAACTATGGACATTGTCAGAGAGGTGCGTAAAACTATCTTTTAATAACACAAATTTGTATCATGCATCCAAACAAGCCCTACAAAAGTTCAGTTGATTTGTTATTTATAACAGGAGATGAGCTTGCTAGTTGAAGCTGACCAACCCGGAAATCAGTTGGATGATTACATATCTAGACTGAATACAATCCTTACACAGAAGGCTGCTGGCATTATGCAGCTGCAAACGCGTCTGGCACAGTTTCAAAAGCGACTCAAGGAACATAACGTTCTCGTTTCATCTTCAGCCTACTGATCTTCCCTCCTGAAGCTACCATCAACTCCATTGCCATGACCTTCTTTTTGTTTTACTGTCTGATCTCATCCGGTCAGCAAATTTCTGCTTACCTGGACCGACCTTTAAACAAGTCCAGGCGTGGCTTTACCGTCTTTCTGCCATCCCCAGGCAGTTTTGTTCTTCCTGTTTATTGACATGATATGAAAAGGAAAGAGTTGAAGATATATGGATGTTGTTTCAGAATACTTGTTTAATAATCAATTGGATTGATTAGTTCATTCAGTGTTCTTGGCTTTGAGGGCAATGTACTTATAGTTCTTTCATTGAATTTGCCAATTTGGCTTGTTTGCAGATGTGTACTCTCCTTTCCAATTTTACAGTTGATGTTACTTGAGCAATGTTTACTTACAAATTATATGCACCTAAGAATAATTACCACATGACTGAATTGTGAGGTTTAAACTAGTCTTATATACTATCAAGTTATTAAACAATACAAGAAGCCAAACCTTAGTCCGGAGATCGAGTTCAAATCCTCTTGGCACCGTGTATGGAAAAACTGATATTGGGAGGGTATCCACCAGCAATTGGCCACGAATTATACCCGTCCCAAATGTAGAGCGGCAAATCCGATCGAACTGGGAGCTAGTTATAAACCTTTCGAAAAAAAAAATAGAAAAAGAAGTCAATATTTTAGCATTTTTTCCCCACAAATTATAAAGTTCTTATCATCATCTTTAACTAATCTTAACATAAGAAAGATGAGTTGTGACAAAATGTCCTTGATTCAAATGAAAAAAAGATTAAAAAAAAAGATGTTCTTAGATGTTAAGGATGACATAACGTGATTTTAAACACCACATTTCGAATCCCTCTTATCGTAGTTTCCTAGTTTCTTAGGTATCGTAATATCATTTTTAAAATCTTAACACTTTTTCTATTTTTGAGCGTCTTGTTTGATACATAATTTATCCATTTTATCTTAACTTCTCTTTTAAAGTTTCCACACATCCAATAAAATTTCACAACATTACGTTTTTTTTTTTAACATGTTCTTATGAAACGAAAGAAAAACAATACAAGAAAACAAAAGGGCACGTAATTTGATTAGTGTGTCACATTGTTCTAAATTTTTAGGCAAATATTGTAGTGTATATGTAATTTTTTGAAAAAAATACATTTGTGAGTTGTTATTATACAAATGAGTATGTAAAAATAAATTCAAAATCAATGACTATAGAAGTCTCATTTTGCATACAAAATATGAAAATAATAAAATAAATTTGTACCAAAAATTCTAAATTAAAACAAAAAAAAACGAGAGAAAAGAAAGAAAAGGTAAATTATAAATAAAATTTTGCAAACCCTAATTTCGCTTCTAAAGTGGTAGAAGTATAAGACCAAAAATCCTACGCCGTGCCGAGTTCCTTCCGCTCTTTGTTTCAGTCTCCCACCTGCACATCCCTGGAAGTTCGCTTCATCCGCTGCTTCAATGGTGACTATCTTCCTTGATCTCTTGTTCTAATTGCAGATCTATATTTTTCTCGATGTTGATAGATTTGAGTTTGAATTTCTCAGACGAAAGGAACAGGGAGTTTCGGTAAGAGAAGGAACAAGACTCACACGCTCTGCGTGCGATGTGGTCGTCGCAGCTTCCACCTCCAGAAGAGCCGTTGCTCCGCCTGTGCTTACCCTGCCGCTCGCCTGAGGAAGTGTATGCTCCTTCGCATTTCTATCCGCTGCTTTCAATTGTTTCCGTAACTTCAAATTGTAGTTGTATGTGATAATTGAAGCAATCTACTATCAGTTATAGCTAGTAATAGGAGTAGAGATAAATTAGAATCTGTAAACAAATGTTGGCGTTCGGGTGTTGATTTTTGGTATTCGTTTGAATGATAGATAACTGGAGTGTGAAGGCTATTAGGAGAAAGACTACCGGAACCGGTAGGATGAGGTACCTCCGCAATGTTCCTCGTCGATTCAAGACCAACTTCAGAGAAGGTACATAAACAATGTTGATCCATTTCTTCTATTGTTGGTAAAATTTGTAAGACAAGACTGCACCTGATATGAATTGTTGAAGAAAAATGCATATTATTGGTGAATTGTGACACTAGTTCGTTGTTATTACATCAGTGCAAAAATATCAATTGAATTCTTAGAATGAAAATTCCAAGTTCAGCTGATTGCTGATATCTTGTAAATGAGAATCAATTGCATTTTTGGTTTGGTGTTTCTTGCTGTTTTATTTTCATCAATCAAATTACATTCACTTGTTTATTATCTAAATAACTAAATCATCATGATTACTTCTCAAATATTGCTGGTTCTGTGCTTTTATCTTTGAGCAGGAACTCAGGCTACACCAAGGAAGGTGTCTGCTGCAGCTGCTTGAAGAGCTTCGTAAGGAGGGAATGGAGAATGTCAAATTTTGATTTGGGGTACTCTTATATACTTCAACTGATATTTTTATTGTCCTGTTTTGGAAGCTGTGGAACTATTGAAAGTTTGAAACATCATTTGATGTTCTTTAGTCTTTACTCATCCTTGCAATCAAATTGACCTGATTTATTGAACGATTTGCCTGCTGCTATCAAGTATAATCTCTAGGTTTTCTTATGTTGCTTTCAAATATCAACAATAGACATAAACTGAAGCAACATGCATCGAACTATATGTTTGTGCTTGTAACTCCGGAAAAGGAAACGGAATGAAAACGAATCTAGTTCATATGGGCACCTTCAAGCGAGTGAATGAAGTTACAATCACTGAACTTGATCCAAGATAACGGAAAATATGTGAATTTGTTTTCAATTGTGATTGTTTAATCTCATTTTTCACACTTTGGTTATGGTGGGAGGGTGTTTATGGAGTCTGGAGAGGAGAGAACTTTTTTTGGTAGGAAGAATGACAGTGGTTTTCGACGCATCTGACACGCTTTTTTATTAATGAAATAAGTATAAGTAGTGTTCAAGCGAGGGATAGCCCGACCCCTTACCTCATGTATCAAAAGATTAATAATACCCTCAAGAGCGTCAATCAATACATTTAAACCACGTTAGAAGGAGAAAGAAAAACTAGCTAAAAAAACCGTCACATGATTCGCCTTGCGGAAGACATGTCAAACTTGGATAGTCCAGTTTATTTTAATATAGTCTTGACACTTACGGACTAAACTAGCAAAGGGGTGGTATCGGGGAAGTGTCTTTCTAAGGAGATTGGTTGCAACTAGTGTGTATGTTTCCAGGATCACCGACTTATAACCTCATCCCAAGCAATTCTGAGCCCGTACAAGATCCCTCAAAGTCTGTTACAAGCACAATACACAGATCAAGATTAACAACAAAACCTTGTTGTCACTTCCCTACATTGTTTTTAATGACACAAGATCCCTCAAAGTTCAAATGGGAACGTTCCCAACAGATACGGTCAAAATCAATACTGATGGAGCTAAGAGAAAAGATGATCATGCTATATTAAGACATAATGAAAAAAATATTCTAGTATATATTTTGTGATTGTGTAGTTTACTTTTTTGTAAACATGTTTAATTTTTTTCAAAAAGACCTAGTATCCAACAATCAATATGTATAATTCAAAGTTAAAGTCGTAGTTTACTAGAGAAGTAACTATATTTTTAAAAATCAACTTTAGTTATAGTTCATTTTTAGTCGTATTGAATTCATTTTTCATACTTAATACGTTCAGTTTTCATACCTATCAAATTGACATGGAAAATAATTTAATAAACAGATATGAAATTCAAAATATCAAACTGATATGAAATTCAAATTTCATACCTAATACATTCCATTTTCCATCGCTTGCCATTTTTGGGGAAAGCCGATGCGAAATCAAGAGCTGAACAATGGATATCTTCGCCCTTCGCCGGATATGCCTTAACTAGAAGTCCAAATCTTGAAACCGGGAAGAAGATAACCAAACTACGCTAATGGATACGCTATTAGTATACGTAGTTGCATGTATTTGTTCGACTTTTTGGGATATACGACTAAGTACACTCTGATGTACAGAGCTTATCAACTCCTATCAATATGTATTCGGATTCAACCTACGTAGTCATAATCCTAACCTGAAAAACAAAACTACGCTCCCAACGAAGTCAGATGTTAAATAAAAATTTCTACCGGTATGTCTAAAATTCTCGAATATCAATAGATCAGTTTGACAAAGTCGTACGCGGTTCCAATTACTAAAACCCCACCATTGACCATTGACCGCCTAGTTGACTTGTCTGCCCCACTTTCCACGTTACGTTACACTTATGCAAATCTGCCTTCTTTCCTTTCCACACTAATATACGTATGCAAATGTAAATTTTGTATAAAAAGAAATATTGAAATATTTATAATAAAAAAAATAGTAAAATGGTTCATTACAACCCGAACAAAATAAAATATTGATGGATTATAATATAATATGTTTAAGTACGATATAATTATTATAGGAATTTGTTTGTTCAAACCCATCACTAGCATCCGATCCACTCGCATCCAACTGATGAATCGGCTGATATTCGGGTGTTTCACGCATTTACTTTAAATCGATATCAAACACGGATTCAATTGATGAAAATTAATAATAATAAAAACAAATTCAATCCGAAAAAGTCTTATCCATAAAAAAAATGATAAATATAAAGTCAACACAAATCATCCAAGTGGAAATATTACAAGAAGTGTTAAAAGTTTAAGTTCTTGAAAAATAGAGAAATTTAACAATACATAACATACAATAAAATCATAATAGGAAGTGAACAAATGTACAAATTTTGCTAAACAATCAGTAAATCACCAATTTATAAATCAAAAGGAAACTAAAGATCACTAAACAAGTAAACATCAATAAATTTATAACGGGTGTAAGCGGGTAAAACGGGTCTGATGAGTGGATGGATGATGGATCGGCTGATGAGTGGATGAAAGGTCCATCCGAATCCGACCCGATCCATCACCCGCTTCATCCGTCACCCGCTTCATGTCGGGTTTTCACCCTTTTCTTATGGATCAGATTATCGGGTGTCCGTCAGATCGGATGAAATTGTCATCCTACTGGCAATTGGCCCGTGACCACCTAAACTCGAAATGACGTGACCTGCCCTATTACTAGTTACGGAGTTACCACATGTTAAGATATTGAACTAGTCAAATATGAAGCTATTTTTTTAAAATTATTTAGGTAATATAGGATGATTTAAATAAAAATATTTTTTTGTGGGGAAGGGGTTATAAATATGAAACGATTAATTTAAAAGTCTAGTTCAATTTTTTTTTTTTTAAATATAGAGTCTATTTTATAAACTGTAGTAATTAAAATCCTATTTACCCATTTAATCCTAATGGAAATTCAAACATTTACAATATTTAAATTTCATAGATAATTTTTCACAGTAGATATTTAGGTATGAAATATTGTAAAATAATAACCGAATTATAGACAAATATTTAAGTACGATATAATTATTATGGTACACATGTAGAAAATCATCAATTACATCGATAATAACCGAATTATAGACAAATATTTAAATTTCATAGATAATTTTTAGTTCTATGAACTTCTACCCGATAAATATAAATAATCATAGACGTAAACCACTATATGAAAATATATGAAAATTTTAAGAACAATTTTGATAATTAGGCCTTTTTGAGAAGCTAGAGTAGTAACTAGACTTTTTAATTTTCAATTAAATAAATATACCCCAACTTTTTGTATTTATTCTCAAACTGTACACACACTTTTCGAGGGATATATTTCCTAATAAATCAAATTGTTTCAAATAAATTTCAATGAGAATGTAAACTATTATTTTATAATAAAAATGGAATATGCCATCCTTATCTCTATTAAAAATAGACTTTTCCGGAAGGCTTTTCAACAAAACAACAACAAAATAATTCAAAGTCAATATCAATTACACATTACACCCATTAAAGCCTCAATACAATTCGCATAAAAAACCAGACTTCACCAAAATCATCAATTAGATTCTCCGACGTTAAAACGCGTGATCGACGATGTTCCGTCGGCAATTACCTCAATTACACTTCTTGAGTTTAACTCTCTTGGTCATCTCCTTTCTTATTCACGGAGTCAACGCGGCTACCGACGGAACAATCACCAATTGCCGTGACAATATACCCTTGTTCACCGCCAACTCTACTTTCGAGAAAAACCTTAACCTCCTCTTCACTACGTTGTCATCAAAGGCAAACACTTCAACCACAATCGGCGCCTTCTCCAATGTCACAATTGGAGAAGACACCGACCAACCTGCCTACGGTATCTTTGTTTGTCGTGGGGATGCGACGCCATCGACTTGTGGATCTTGCGTCGCTAATGCTATTACTAGCCTCCAAAGTCTATGTGCCAACAAAACGTATGCAATGAATGGCTACGGTGATTGCATGTTCAAGTACTCTAACTCCTCCTTCTTTGGCCAACTAGATGAGACCATGGAAGTCTTCGTATCGAACACCCAAAACGTAACCAACAACGTTACCGGCTTCACTAATGTTCTCACCAACACCGTCAATCAAGTTGTCACAAAAACGGCATCCGGTGGTACATTTCAAGCTAGTATTCATAAAATAAAATATCGGAAGTCATAAACGCACGGGTGAAGATTTCGTTAATACACCACGTTTACAGATCCTGTAACCGTCATAAGGTCACGGTTACGAGATCTGTAACCGTGACCAAAAGTTCACGGTTACGGAACCCGTACCGTCATGATTACGGGTTCCAGATCCGTGATAATTTTCTACATTAATTCTAACCCGGGAAAAAAGAATTCTGACAGCATCACGGTTACGGAATGCGTGAGCGTGACGGTCACGCATTGCATAAGCGTGGTGCATTAACGAAATCTTGAATCGTGCCCGTAACTGCGTAACACCCTAAAATATTTATGAATATTTTTTTTCTAAATATATGTTGATATATGAATGATGTCTAGATATGAAATTGAAGTATGCGACGGCAGAGGCTCTGTACAATCCTTTCCAAACGTTGTATACTTTGGCGCAGTGCACGCCGGACTTATCGGCATCGGACTGTTACAGTTGCTTGCAAAACTGTGTTTCGGCGGCCATACCAAGTGTCGGAGTAAAAATGGGCTATTGGGTTATGTTTCCGAGTTGCAATCTGCGGTACGAGGTTTATAAATTCTACCAGACGGTTCCGGTGGCTCCGGCTCCGGCTCCGGCACCCACTAGCTCCGACCACAATAATACTACCACCCCTACCGGAGGTAATTGAAACCTTTCGTCTATCTATCTATCTATAACTCTATAAGATAGTATTTTTATAAAGATTTTCGTGTTAGCTTAGCTCGGTTTGAATTCGTTGACTTTCTACCTATTTGAATATAATTGCATTTTAGGTTTGGTTTTAACTCGTTTATGAATGAACATATTTTAAACCTAGATTATTTAAAATTTAATATTGACTCGAATTTATTTTGTTTATAAACAAGTCGGTTAGGAACATGTCAAAGATCGTCGTGAATAACTAGGGTTATAAAATGAGATAAACTACTCGGGTTCAGCTCGTCAAAAACTTGGTTCGAACTCGTTCATTTTCTAAATGAGTCGAATATAAACACATTTGAAAGCTCGTATAAAATTAAGGATCGGTTCGGCATCGCCTAAAATAACGCTATATGACCATTCTTTTAGCCGAGCTACTCGAAATCGGAATTAATTTGTCAAAAGTTCAGCTCAAACTCGCTCCCTCTTTTAAAGAGGCGAGTATTAACCCATTTTAAAGCTCTTATAAATTTAGACTTGGATTAACTCGCTCGGGCTTGTTCGATTCGTATAACATCCCGATGTATAACGGACCTAAACGTAATTCTTTTATGTGGCAGGGAATAAGAAGTTGTCATCTGGGGCTGTGATTGGGATTGTTACCGGAGCTATTGCTATTGGAATAGTCGTTATCGCCATTGTTATCTGTCTGGTTCCGAAGAAAAAGCTGCAACTTGTACCAGTTGAAAGTTCAGAAAAGACTGCAAGTCGTAAGTAGAAATGGATAACTCATATCTATAAGATTCAGTGATCAGTATTTCTTGTTGTATTCTTATCTTGTTTAATTGTCTTAGGGACTACCGACGATTTCACCACGACGCAGTCGTTGCTGTATGATTTCCATGTACTTCAAGCTGCAACTAATAACTTCTCAGAGGATAATATGCTTGGTAAAGGAGGCTTTGGTACCGTCTACAAGGTGAAAGTTCGTTCTATGCATTGAGATATGTATGGTTATATCATAACGAGTCTAGTATATAAGATTATTGATCTACTTTTTTTTATTTATAATCGTCAATTGAGTTTACGATAAAACATTTTGTTTTATGTGTTTGCTTGAGTCTAATGTATAGATGCTCTCGTACGCACATGACCTTTTACCGTTATTAGAGACCTCGTGTACTCGACTTCCGTGTTAAAGCTAGTCATCAATAACTACTACAACTAGTATCATTTTATATTAAGATTAAGTCTACTTGAGCTTATGTTTTGCGTTTTTAGGGTTTACTACCAAATCGACAAGAAGTTGCAATTAAAAGGTTGTCGAGAAGCGCTGATCAAGGAGTAGAACAATTCAAGAATGAGGTAGTTGTGGTAGCAAAACTTCAACACAGAAATCTGGTGAGATTGTTAGGGTTTTGTCTTGCTAGGGACGAGAAGCTACTTGTCTTCGAATATGTCCGTAACAAAAGTCTTGATTACTTTCTCTTCGGTATGTTATCAATCATTTTCCGTGACCTATTGTGTGAAAACTATTCTATGTTGATTATAAAGTGGTAAAGAGTCTAATATATAAATTTGATGGAATGCAGATTCCGAGAGGTCAAGGCAACTTGATTGGTCTACACGCTACAAAATCATAGAGGGGATTGCTAGGGGAATGTTGTATCTCCACGAAGATTCTCAGATGAGAATCATTCACCGTGATTTGAAAGCAAGTAATGTCCTTCTTGATAACGATATGAAACCGAAAATTACAGACTTTGGGACCGCGAGGATATTTGGAGTAGATCAAACTCGAGGCAATACAAGCAAAGTTATGGGAACATAGTACGTCCTGAATTAAAATTTTGATTGTTCATAATTGATATTAGCTTTTTTGTTGAAGGTAAATCGATTATTGATTTCGTTTAATGTCATCTTGTTAGTGGCTACATGTCTCCGGAGTACGTAATGCATGGGCACTTCTCTGTGAAGTCGGATGTATATAGCTTTGGAGTACTAGTTTTGGAGATCATGAGCAGCATGAAGAATAGCAACTTCAATGCTTCGGACGATCAAGACGATCTCATAAGCTCTGTAAGTTATGTTCTTGATTTTCGGTCCTATTCAATTCGTTTAAATACAGTTTGACAAAATTTCAACAATTTGATCAAGACGATCTTATATTCACCAACGCAATCACAATATAGAAAGTCATTTTGTATACATGTCAACTTTTCTTCGAAAATTTAAGATAAGATCGACCCATTTTTAGGGGTGAGCATAGGTCTAAAACCGAACAAAATTGATATAAACCAAATTGAACCTAAAACCGATTTTCCTAAAATCATGGACTGAAAACCGAACCTATAAAAGTACGTTAGGTTTCGGTTTGGAACTAAAATCGAAAACTTGAAATATTAGATACTAAAAACAAACCTATTAGGTCATCATCGGTTCAATTACCTAAAAAAATAAAGCTACAAATCTCGATAAACTAACAAATATGAAAAATTCAAACCTCGATAAAATAACCAATATGAAAACCTTTAAAAATAGAAATTCATTTCACTCTTTAAAACTAACTTTTTTATTTTCTTAAATTAAAATTCGTTTTTCGATTTTACGGTTTTTAACCGAAACCGAAATCGATATTTTAAAAAATAAAGACCTAAGACCGAACCTAAATTATCGGTTGAAGTTCGATTTAGATTGAAATTACTAGGTTCGATTCGGTTCAGATAAACCGAGCCTAACTTGTTCAACCCTACCCATTTTCGATCATCTTTAAACTATTTTTTTTCCAAACCCCTAGACTACTTTGATATTACTAATAAATTAGTCTACACCAATCTAGACCCATCTCCTATAAAAACCCCAACTCCTCCAAAACATTTTTCATCCTTCTAGACTCGTCTTTTAGGTTTTGACATCTTCCAAAATATTACAACTAACAAGTTCAAGGTGATATCCCAAACCATCACCATCTATCTTAATTACTCATAATCCGAGCTTCTACATAATTCATCAAGTGGACGTAGTTATTATTGAGTAAACTATTATTTTCTATTTGTTAAACGCTTAAACATCCGTTCTCTCTCACATTCAACGCAATATCTAGGTTTTTCGATTTCTTCTCATAAAGTGCATTGATTCGATAGGCTTGGAAGGCATGGAGGGATGGATCACCAATGGAGTTTGTGGATCCAAACATCAGAAGTGCTTGCTCGATCCAGGAAGTGTCGACGTGCATTCATATCGGGTTAGCTTGCGTGCAAGACGACATGGACGAAAGGCCGGATATGGCTTCCATTATGCTCATGCTCAATAACTACTCCAGTGCTTTACCACCTCCTCTTCGTCCTTGTTTTGTTCCTCACTCACAAAGTAGATCAAATGATACAACTGATACACCAAAGAGGAAGACGATGCAGTTGACAGTGAATGAAGTTACTATCACTGAACTTGATCCAAGATAATGGCAAATATATGAATTTGTTTTTTCAGTTGTATTTATTTTTGTATCATTTTGTAGACTGAAAATCGATATAAGTGTATATGCTTCATTGTTGTTATAGAGGTTTTTGTTATTCTTGATTTTGTTGTATCAAAGTTTAATTTGCTATCTGAGTATCTGAGTGTGTATTTACATCGACTTGATAGACATGTTGATATTGTAGTATGTAAGGTTGATGACCATTTCACATCTATCCTAAATCGATAGTTATAAGATACTCTATTATATATATATATATATATATATATATATATTAAAGTTTAAGTTAGTTATTGTTGGATCTTCTAAACTTTGTTGGGTTAGTTTTAAGAGTGAATTGCTTTATTAATTTTGATTAGTAATTGTGCAGCTTAATAATTATGTTAGTAATTGACTTCTTCAAAATTTTGTAGAAAAATTTACACTTATACAAGAATCTAAAATATTCTTAATTGATTACTGCATTTTTATTGACCCACAATGATTATTGCCTTATAATTACCCCACAATCCCTAATTGAAGAAGGTGTTTTTTGAAGAAGTTACCAATTTTCATCAGCGTAATCAATTAGCAATTAACATATTATAAAATTAAATGTTGATTTTATAGACTGAAAACGTAACTATTGTTTTCTTCTACAAGTCTGCATCGTCGGCGTTCATTTTTTCGATAAAAAAGGTTTGTAGCATACTCTGTGAGTTATACAAATGAACTTGAATGAAGGTAATTCTTGTACTATGCCTATACTAAACAATATATATTGCATTTCTTTCTTCCAAATTTGAAAGATCTATACTGCATTCTCTACGAGTCTAGTTTCTGTAAACTTTTGAGATTCTTGTAAATGGCTTGTAATAATGTGATAGTCCCATGTAAATCTTGTACTTATGCCTACAACTAAATGGAAATTATTGTATTTCTTTCGATTAAATTTGAAAGATCCCTGCATAGTCCACGAGTCTAGTTTCTGTAAACTTTTGAGATTCTTGTAAATGGTGTTTAATAATCTAATAGTTCAATGTAAATCTTGTGTCTGAAATCATGTATCTTTCTTTTGTATATAGATATTTCTTGCACGACTTGATATCCATAGTATAGGATTAATCTCTTGTACTGACTTCTTTTCATGTAACATTGGTGATATCTTGAACCTCCATTCCACCTACAATGGTGATATCTTGTAAACTTTTGTATATAAAAGTTTCTTGTACGATCTGATAGTTCCATGTAAATCCATAGTATCGGATTTATCTCTTAAACCTCCATTCCACCTACAATGGTGATATCTTGTACACTACTCTCTAGAAATTTCACAGGGGTTTCTTCTAAGTTTTACAAATATGGTGATATCTTGTACACTCCTCTCTAGAAAGAAATCAGAAGCAACGATTCAACTACTCAAGCAAAGAAGGAAAAAAAAGAAGGAAGACAAGTTGACGCTTCAACTTCTTTGCTGGAATGACGTTCAGCGGTGTTGTGCTTTCTTATGAATGATATTAAGTAAATGATTCTATATATTATTTACCTTCTTAAATTATGATTATTGTATAATCAATTAGCAGATTCTCTTATAACTAAATGGGATAAAACTGAGATATATTAATAGGGGCAAATCAAGTATTAGAGATTAAAAGATGTTATTTTGTTAATAAATTATAAGTCTATGTTATTTAGTTAATGAATTTTATGATGGGGGCATTTCATCCAATTTTCTCTAGTTTTAATACGAAGAACACGTGTTCAAGTCAGGTCGCCGGTAAAAAAGATAAAGCTTTGGGCTGAACCGGGTTCAATTTATTCTAGTTATAAATTGTGTTGGTTGTGGGCTTCTTGGCACGGCCCAATCTCTATCTATCACAATCTAAGAAAAATATTTGATATCAAACAAGTCCTTAAACTTTTTTTTTTTTGGTACTTTGTGTCACTTGATCCCTTGTCTTCTAGAGATGAGATGGGCTCGGAAGACCCGTGCACTCCTAAATGCTCGTTCATTGCATGGATGGCTATCCTCAATCGTTTCCCTACAAAAGACATGCAACCTTCACTATTGGGGCTTGTTATAGATAACTCATGTGCCCTCTTCAACGCAAACACGTCGGAACCTACAGAGGATAACTGATTTGTCGTTCGAGAGGAGAAGAGAGGAGAGATACGATGTATCGTTAACGGATCTTTTTAGTTTTTTTTCCCTCTGTTTTTTTTTTAATTTCAAGAGAAAACGTGATAGTTAACAAGTTTTTTTACGAACTGGAAAAATCCGGAAATGCATAAAAATTGAGGGGCACCAATCGCATGGGCAAAATCCGAAATACCCCATACCATAGGGGCACCAGCCAAAATTTCCCTATATTTATATATAATAATATTATTGTTTTTGTTTTTTAATAAAAAATTTCAAAACGCCACACGATTTTTAATAATGAAAAGTGGTTATGCTTACCTACGTCATATAACTCTAGTACTGATTCAGTCTAAAACATATTTACGGATGAGAACACGAAGTTCAGGATCATAAGAATTTGATGTTTGTGGTCTAGATTTCAAATTGGTCAATTAGTCAATAACACAATTATTTTGTCTTAAAACATGCATAATTTGAATTTCGACCAAAAAACGAAGATCTAGTATAAAGTCAAATATAATTATCTCAAACTTCCACGTGCAATTGTCATCCTCGATTTTTTTTTATTGTAATTTGATAGCTTGCAAAGTTAATTTTAATAGCAAAATTTTTCGATTATTAATACCGAATTAGAACTATTTTCCTTTGCACCAAATTGATAACTTTTTCATTGTGATTCCGGACGACGAAGATAACCTTGTACTCACATATAAAGCTATCCAAATCAAATCCGTTGGATCCAAACTCTTATTTTTTTTTCTTTCTATTTTCTATTATTATTTCCCGCTTAATAACACTTTTTTATATGCTCTAATGTCATAGTAATCCAAAATATAAAATAGTTACATGCTTCATAATATATTTTTTTTATATAATTGCTTAGGCTTTAAGCCCTTTTTCGACTTTAAAAAAAGGAAAATTTTGGTTGTTTTGTACTATTTGTTTGGATAAAGGTCCGATAATTGAAATAGTTTCGTGTGGGTAACGCCTACCAAATCATAATTGCAAGATGTATAAATTTGATTAGTATTGAGCAAAATTTGGCAAAAAGTAAATGGACCATTCATTTACTAAGTTAGGCAACAAAAGTTAAGTTCTTTGGTTCACACGGTACATTTACTAAACAAAAAATTAAAAAAAGGCTAGTAAATCAAATTGTTTCTTTTTTATTTCTTAAATTTTAGAAAATCAGTTAAATTTTATTAGCGATTTCTTATTTATAAAATTTATAAAATATCGTGTCAACAAATCAAGAAGTTTTAAAATTGTTCACTATGTAATGTAGGGATGTGCAAAATCGGACCGGACCGAAAAATCGGACCGGAATTTACGGTCCGGTCTACGATCCAGTTTTTTTTTTGAAAATTCGGGTTACGGTCCGGTCCGGTTTTTGGACCGTATAAAACCGTAACCTGGGTTGGACCGTAAACTACAAATTTTCGGTCCGTCCAGTTTGGACCGAAAAACCTCACCAAAATTGCACAATCAAGGTACAAACCGGTTCGGTCCGCAATGTTCAAAATTGCACAATCTATATACAAACCGGTCTAACGCGGAACATGATCGGACCGTTACAGTCCGGTCCGGTCCCGATCCGGTCTACTTTCAAAGGTTTTCTTAATTTACAGTCCACCAGTCCGGACCGGACCGGAAATATCCGACCCGGTCTGGACAGTATGCACATCATGTAGTTTTCTTAACGACCGGGGTAAAGCCCGTCAACGATAAGCACACAATCCAAGGCCAAAACGACACCGTTTGCTCTACCTTTTTTCCCAGCGCACAAAGAAAAAACAAAATATACAAAACAAATTAATGTCTCTCTTTACTTCACTCGCTCTAAAACACTTTCCCTCTTCTCTCTTTCTGTCTATGCAGGTCGAGGTTTATAGGCGATGTCATTTGTAAATGCTTCCCCGGTTCTAAATCCCTCCGGTTCAGTTACGCCAGTGGCTGTACCGCCGAGTTCGTGGAGCAGGAAGGTGATGGCGATGTCTTCTGCTCAATCGAGACTGACATTGACGGCTCTTGGAATCGGCGTTGGTCTCGGAGGCTTTTTTGCGCTTCTCTTGATGTGCATTTTCATCGTCTTTTATAGAAGGAGGAAGTTTAACAAGAAGAAGCGCGTCGATGAGTTGCTTTGTGAACGTAAGTGCTAATTCTTCTTTTTCGTGATTGTTTGTCGGTTTCTTACCGCTTCTCGAAATGATGTTCGATCGGCGAGTTTCTTTGATTTGTCCAATTCTATTATTCATATTCCGGTCTATCTGTTTTCCTGCATATAGCGTTTCTTTGTTTGATTTGCTGGCAAGAGTTATGTTTGATTACTTCGAATTAGTAGAAAATCGTGTTTGTGTTAACGTTCTTCAACAACTTAGTTTAGGTTGAGGTTGGGGATAATCAGCAGATTTACCTGTTCTTCGAATCACATTGCGATCGAGGTTATTCATGGCTATTACATATCTATCTTCGAGTTTGTAAACAAATCATCCTTGGATAGGAAAATTATCTAATACGATAACTTGTTTCTTAGTTTAGATGGATTTGGAAAAAAAAGAGCAAATTAGTATTATTCATTACCAACTTTATGGTGCACGAACCAAAGGTTATTTAGGTAAGTTTGACGGAGTAAATGATAGATCTGGATGTAAATATTTACATTTCTCCTCTATTTGCTTGTGTTAAAGCTGTTTACTTCAATGGGACTCTTGGGCCTGTTGTTCAACTTTTGATCTGGAGATATATTACGGGCCAGAAAACCCAGGAGATTTGTCCAGCTTTGTTTTTAGTTCTTCTCTTTTATTTCCTTTATAAAAATAGTATGCACGAGTATATACCGTGCAATGTGTAATAGATAACGTATTTCTCTGACAAGAAAAATATGTAAACTTAATTGTTGCCTTTATTTTTTGTGCATGTCATGCCCTCTTGTCAATGTTTATTAATTGTTTGGGTTAGTTGAATTTTGAAAGCATGTTTGTGCAGACGATTATTTGGATAATATCCTCGGCTTAGGAAGGAAAATGTGTCACCATTGTTTGATATTGTTTCTGATTCATCTAAACGTGTTGTTTCCCCACATGTAGCTACGAAACCACAGTTGCCACCAGTTCAAGCTTCTTATGTTATACCCTTTTCAACAAGTGATGGTGGTAGCTCAGAGAAGCCAGTGTCCGGGGAGAGTACGAGTTATTCCTACAGGACGTTTAGCTACGTAGAGTTAGCTAGGGCGACAGATAACTTCTCTAGTGTCAATCTTCTTGGTCAGGGTGGATTTGGTTATGTCCATAAGGGAGTCCTTCTGGATGGTACCGAGGTTGCTGTTAAGCAGTTGAAAACTGGAAGTGGACAGGGGGAGCGTGAGTTTCAGGCAGAAGTGGATACCATCAGCCGTGTTCAACTGAAACATCTCGTTTCACTAGTTGGATATTGCATTTCTGATGATCAGAGGTTACTTGTCTATGAGTTTGTTCCGAACAAGACTTTGGAGTTCCATTTGCATGGTGAGCATTTTAAAGTTTAAATTTAACTTTGATCAAATATGACTTAATTATTTAGGCAGTTGCCATTTACTAGAAGATTGGGTTCATTTCACTTTTGATATTGAACTTTTGTTGGTTTAGGTTGTATAGACTGACCATGACAGTTAGTAATATGATGTGGCTTTCCACTATTGTTTTTTTCCTCTTCATTGTTTGCCTCTTTTCATTAATGCTCATTCTCGGTGATGTCCTTTATACGTTGCTGATTCTTTGATGTGGGAGATTACCATGATAAAAAGTAAAAGCACAATTCTCATTATCATGCATAACTTATTCTTCATTGTGCCTTTCTGTTCTTTGAGTAAGGGAACTTATCTGTGTGTAACTGTCTTTGTACTGCTAGGTTAAAAAGAAAACCCTTACAGTGTAAAACGTGTTTATCATAGCAATATGTAAATTCTCAAGTTAATAGTTTATCATAGCAATATATAAATTCTATTTGTGACACACGTTGAAACATAAATGGAGTACACAATTAAAATTTGTTTTAGATTTAGATAGAAGAGCTTCAAGAACACGACTTCCTGCTCAAATAGGCCACTTTCTGTTTTATAGCCTTCATAATTTAACGTAGAAATGCTTTCCTCGACCTAATAGTTTGCACATAATTACTCTCCTACAAGGCTACAACTTACTGTTAACTTAGTTTGGTGCAGTTCTGTATGGAAGTGACCTCAAACTCTTAGCATAACTTTTTATTACATTTTATGAGGTCGTAAAGTAACTGCCTAAGTGGAGTAGTTCTGTTATTGTTCTTTTATAAAAAGCTGTAGGAGAAGGAAGAACCCCTCTGAGCTGGTCAACCAGGTTAAAAATTGCTTTGGGTTCTGCAAGGGGATTGACATATCTCCATGAAGACTGTGAGTTATTAATACTGATCATTTGTGTTCTTAATTATTTTGCGAAGGGTTTTTTGAACCTGTTGGCAACTGTACGTGCAGGTCATCCTAAAATCATACATCGTGATATTAAGGCTTCTAATATCCTTCTTGATGATGATTTTGAAGCAAAGGTAATGTATTCTTAATTGCCTGTTCAGATCTGCGTTACTCATGGTCTGGGACGGGTTACTCTTGTTTTTTGTGATTTCTGAATTAAACTCTTCCAACTCATACTCCAACCACCATAGTCATCAAATCCTTAGTAATTGATTGAGTCAATGAAACTTCCCACCTAAGACTATGGTTTTCTTTATACTTGGCTCTTCTGGGTCTTCTGAATTGATATCTGTCTTCTTATCAAATATTTTGAAACTACATTGACGTATAACCTATTATGGACGAGCCTAATAGAATGAGTTTATTATGACGTGAATCTAGGCTACTTCTTTCCGAAGTTTCTCTGCTTGCCTTTGCCAGTGACTTAATGCGCTTGTCACATTTATTGTGCGTGTGTTTGACGGTTAGGTGGCAGATTTTGGACTCGCAAAGTTTTCTTATGACAATGATACACATGTGTCCACCAGAGTCATGGGAACTTTCGGGTAAATGTCAAGACATAGTTCTTATGATCTTTTGTTCAGTTTGCCAATAGCTCATCTCTGTAAGAATATGCAGTTACTTAGCTCCAGAGTATGCATCAAGTGGGAAACTGACTGAGAAATCAGATGTTTTTTCCTTTGGAGTAGTGTTGCTTGAGCTAATAACTGGTCGCAGACCCATCGACAAAGGTCATTGTTTCATGGATGACAGCATGGTTGAGTGGGTACGCCTTCTTCCTTTACCACTTATTCACTCTTCTGTAAAAGAACACCCCCTTTGATGCAAAAATTGTGGAGGAATGAATCATGATATGTTGAATGTTCTATTAAATCAAAGATGGTAAAAGGTGACATATAAATATGAAGGTCTAGGATTTACAAGTTGTATTTATTTTGCAGGCAAGACCATTACTGAGGGAGGCTTTAGAAACTGGAAATTTCGATGGTCTAGTTGACCCGAAGTTAGATCAGTACAATGCTGCAGAAATGGGTCTAATGGTTGCTTGTGCTGCTGCTTCTGTGCAACAATCCGCAAAGCGAAGACCTCGTATGAGTCAGGTAGATTGAAACCTTGAAAAATTCAGTTTCCTCGTTATTTATTTTTAACCGTGCCTAGTGTTTCGTCCTGCTTAGTGACAAGCTTGAACTTTCACTATGGTCATTAGTATGTTAGGTTTTCATCACCTGCACACTAACAGAAAACGATGTCCCTTTAGAGTTTCAAGGTAACACACATGCCTTCCACGTGATATACCTAAATAAGATATACACTCACCTCTAACCTCCGTTTGGTTGTAACTCCAGAAACGGAAACTGAATGAAAACAAATCTAGTCCATATATATACTTTGATTCATCAAATGTCTTGGATTCATTCCTTGTTGTGGTTTCAAGTAATTGGAATAGAATTTTATTAATTTTGATAGGGGAACAAAATGGGTGAAAGGAAACACACTTTGCATTGAGAATGAGAGAGCATCCCTAAGAGTTAGTTTTATAAAATCAACAATAACATACACGTACACTAGATTTGTTTCCATTTATAAAATGAACAATAACAAACAAGTAAACCTAGATTTATTTTCATTCCGTTTCAGAGTTTAATCAAACTGACCCTAAATGTGACCTGAAACAGAAATATAAAACTAAGCTGAAATCTCCTTAAACCGAAAAGTACCAAATAGTTGCAACTCGAATTGAGCCATAAACACATGCCTTTCACATGATAACCTAATTCTGATACCATGTTATCCTTTTCGTATTTCGTTTCTTATCATTGTCTACTACATAATCAGATCGTCCAAGCTTTGGAAGGAAATCTATCCATAGATAATCTCTGTAACGAGTTGTCACCTGCATCGAGCGGAAAGTGGGGCGGAAGCTCAGAATATGAACAATACAAGGAAAACATGAAGAAATTCCGAAAACTCGCTTTGGAGAGCCAAGATGTTAGTACCTGTACTGGAATTACTGCTACAGCCAGCATTTCTAGTAACCCAAATGAGTCACAGAGTACAAGATCAGGTAACTCAAAGAAAGACAATGATGAAGATGTTCATGAGATTCCTATTTTGTAGTGAGCTTTAGAAGTAAAGATTTGGTTTCAACCAAAGGATTATCTGTACAAAGTAAAGATTAATGAGTGTTTTAGGTGGACAAGTAATATATGGACATTAAAATTGATTTGCAAATGTTAAAATTCCATAATTTTGGTTATAATCTTCAATATATATTCTCTTGTTGGTCTTGATTTGAAAATATTGTTGTTGGTCCTGATTTGAAAGTCCTCTGAACTATGATTTATGTAAGAAATGTTCAATATATATGGTTTGTGATTAGGAAAGCTGATCTTGAGCTACAAGCTTTCATTAATGCATTACTGTCGAATATTTGAATTTAAATCTTAAAATAATAAAAATATTATCTATTTATTTTAGACTAGACTAGTTTATATTTCATTTTATTTTTTTTAATATTTATTATTTATATATATTCTCTTGAAATCTCCTTATAAAAGGTCATTATCACTACATAATATAAATAATTGTGGTATTTTTCACCAAAACCTACGAGTATGCCTCCCTGCTCGAATAATTTCATGTTTTATTTAAACTTGAGAGTCCTCAATCACGCGAGATGGGTGGGGTAATCTATTGTTACCCATGAGAATTTTCTGTCATGGATGGAAATTCTAAATGAGACGGGTGAAAATAGATTCTCCTCACGGAAAGACAAGGATGGTTACAAATATGTACCCACCTTAATTCCTTCTCGAATCCGATCCTATTCAAAAATCCTTTGAAAAACCCATTGATTGATGAAAAATAAGTTAATCACAAAAAATTATTTGGATTTGAAATCATTACTCAATGGAAAGAAAATTACAATTTAGTTTATCTTCAATAACAACAATGAAGTCATTTAGACATTATAAAGCTAATACAATATAATATAAATTTGGTTTAACTCTTTAGTACGGTTTTTCTCCAACATAATTACCGGGAGGATCATAGTTACAAGTAATGAAGGTGCCTCCGTCATTGCATTTCACCCTACCACAACCCAAATTCGTCGAATTCTTCCACATAATTTGAGTATAATGACGGCATTCTTGTCCCGAGGCACAAGTATTTGAGTTATAGTCATAATATTGATCTTCACTCATCCACATATCGATGGCACCCTTAGCTGTAAAGCTTTCATCGCTCCAATACGCAATGTTCTCGCCATAGGGACCTTGTGAGTGAATTAGAGCACAATCGGTTCTTTGTTGAGCGTAGTTTTGAGCATATGATGCCACCTTTTCGTCCCATTTCATGGGTCCAACTCCACATTTAGCTCGTGCTTCATTGTGGAGTTTGACGTAGTCTTGTGGTTCGTTTTGAGCATTTGAAAATATGAGAAGACTCAAGAGAACAGAGATTGAGATGATGAAATGACACATTATTTCTCTCTCGTTGTTAGGGTTACGAAACATGTTGTATTAATAAGGATAAATGGTTACATTTTTCTTAGTTATTTTTGGTAAATTTTGGTAATTTGCCTAACTTAACATTTAATTTGTTAATTTAGACAAATTAATTGGTTTCATTTACCTAAATTGAATGTTAATTTGTTATTTCAGGTAAATATATTTTTTTTATGTTGAGAGATTAATTTAGTCCTATCCTTAATAAGTACGAATTTAGGGGTCGATTATGGTTTTCTCAAACCCATCCCCAAATTGTAAAGCCTATGTGTATTTTGCATAAACTAATGTTTATTCAAGTTGACTATCTAGAGGATATAAAAGTGGTCTACAATTTAACTCCTCTATTTTGCATATTTTTTTTATTAATAAGATATGACTTTTTATCGCGTAATCTTTGAATGTAATTTACGTTTGCGTTCATTTAAGTATTTTACATAATAACGTTAAAATATAACAAAAAAATCGTAATACACTAACAATAAAAGTTACAACACAAACTTATCGTAGATTACAAATATTGACCCACAATGGTGATCGACGTCAATTGAAGTTAATAATGTTGAGCACCAATGTGAATAAGGTTGGGTAAAGTGTGGGTTGTTATTGTACAAATGAGCATAATAAGTGCTCTTATGTTTATAATGGGATAAAATAAGTCCCTGTCATTTCTTACTAAAATAAATAAGTAAGGAACGAAAAAAAAATTCTGTCAACTTTATCCATTATCTCTCCTAATCTGGTATGAGTCTAGTATGGTTTTTTGTATGGGTTTGACATGGGTTTGTGGTATGTTTGTCGGGTATGAGTTTTTGATGTGGTTTTTGGTATGAGTTTCTAGCATGAGTCTAGTATGATTTTTTGTTTGAGTTTGATATGAGTTTCTGGTATGTTTGTCTGGTATGGTTTCTAGTATGTGTATGCAGTGGTATGGTTTCTAATATGAGTTTGATATGGGTGTCTAGTATGTTTGTCTGGTATGAGTTTCTAGTATGAGTTTGATATGGTTTCAAGAATGAGTTTGATATGAGTTTGTGGTATGATTTACTGTTCATCTGTGTATATTGATATGATTTGTCTAGTATGAGCTTTGATATGTTTGTTTGGTATAGATTCTGGTAAGAGTTTGATATGAGGTTTTTATATAATTTTCTGGTATTGAATGTTGATAGAGAAGAAAATGGCGATTTCCTAGAATGACGAATTCCTAGAAGACAAATCATAATAGAGAAGAAGATGGCGATTTCCTGAAACTCGAATTTGGGAGGATTGTGTGTGAAAGATTATAGAGAGAGTACAAATTTGGTGTTTTAAAGATATTTTGTTGTCATTTTTTTATCGTAACTTTGAGAGAAGAATTGGACAGATATGGAGAGAGAGTGGAAATTTCAACAATAAAAAATTTAGGGGATATTTACAAAATGAGTTTATGTTATGAGTACTCTTAATAAATAAATAGTGGTAAAGGACATAGTTAGCCATTTCACCCTACATAGTTTGAGTATAATGAAGGCATTCTTGTCCCGAGGCACAAGTATTTGAATTATAGTCATAATATTGATGTTCACTCATCCGCATATTGAAGGCACCCTTAGTCGTAAAGCTTTCATCGCTCCAATAAGCAATGTTCTCGCCATAGGAACCTTTTGAGTGAATTAGGGTACAACCGGTTCTTTTTTTAGCGTAGTTTTGAGCATATGATGCCACCTTTTTGTCTTATTTCATGTGATTTGTAGTCATAGTTGTGGTTTTTGAATAGATTTTTATAGATTCCGATTTTTAGAAAAACACCGTAGATAAATATGTAGCGTGTTTAGTAAAAAGAGAGTTAAAAGTATTTTTAAAATGGTAAAAGACACAAATATCATTCCAATCCATGTGTATGTCACGTGATAGCTAGAAATGATACATTGATCTAGGGATGAGCGCTCATAATCCCGCTCCTCCTGCTCTGAATTCATCGTTTGCAATCTGTTTTCAAGATGGTCAATTCAAACCCCTATTTCCATCTATATGTTGTTCAGAGCATTCAACTCGAACCCCATTTCCATTTTCATTCTAATTCGGCTTAAGCCGAAGAAAGAGGAAGAAGCATCAATTGATTTTTTGTACAAAAGAAAGAAGAAGAAACCTCAATCGATGTTGTTTATTTGTAGATAATAAAGAGTTGCATATATGGAGTTAGATTTGGACCATCTTTTGTGTTCCAACCGTGAAGAGGAAGAAGCATCAATCGATTTTTTTTATACAAAGGTAAGAAACTTAGGTGGGTCAATTTCTACCGTCCTAAGGTATCCTTTCGGATGAGGTTTTCAACATCATCTGATATAGCATTGACATCTATGGTTGGGTTGTGACCATGCAACTCGAGTCTATCAGCAACAATGTTTATTTCCCTAAAAACATGATGAGTACTGGATTGCATGAATCCCGAGATCATGGAGGAAATATCAGAGATGATCATGTCCGTCTCTCATGGAGGTTTTCAAACTTGATTGATCACATTAATGAGTATCAAATTGTCTCCTCCAATCTCAATGGATGTAGCACCTAAACTCGCGGCCTTTTGGAGGCCCTCACGAACAACATCAATCGATGTTGTTCGTTTGCAACTTGTGTTTCATAACAGTCAAACCCGGAACCCAATTCACCAAAAAAAATTGTTAGACAATTTGTTGGCCAAAAAATTTGTTGGTCACCAGATGGAACAAAGACATAAGTGCCTATAAAATATCCATATCTATGCCCAAAAAATTTCTAAAATCTCATCTTCAAAGATGTTGAAACCAAAAAAACTAACCTAATTTACAAAGCTCAAACAAAACGAAGTTAGTAAATAGTGGGACCTAGTTAAAATCTAAAAAGAAAAATCTCCTCTTGTTCACAAAAAATTTACTAACCTAATTTACAAAGGGCCTGTTTAGTTGTGTAGTTATTGTGTTTTTTTTAGTTTAGGGTTTTAAACACACTTTTCAGATGTCCGTTTAGTTAAAGATTGTGGTTCCTGGTAGTTGTTTTGGGGGTGGTTTTTGAGTTGTAAGAACTCCAAAACTGAAACCTTTCAGTTCAAGCTTTTTGGAAATTTGAGAGTGTTTCTGAATTACCTATACCAATGATGCCCCTCTCCACTCCTCTCCACTCTTTTCTCCTCTCTCGATACTTCACAGTAGATCACCCTCTACTAGGGTTGTATTCGCAAGGCAATTCATGAATGCCGGAAAGCGGTGGATCTCGAGAAACAAGTGAAGGGCTACAACTGTTTTCCAGGGTCTGAACTGAATGGGGTAGATTCAAGTTAGGTTTGGGGTTAAGATTGATATTGGGACGGGAGTCGGCATTGGAAGGTATGGAGAGCAAGTCAGCGCTACCGGAGCTGAGTGCGCTGGCGTTGGTTGTGGCGGTGGAGGCTGTGTTATTGATCGGAGGTGGAGCGGGCTCGGATCGAGAAGGAGGTTGGAAAGCGGAGAAAGGTGTAAGAACGTCGGAGTAGAGATCGCCGAACTCATCATCGTCTTCCACGGGTTGCTGAGAATCGAAGAAGAAGAAGGGTGAAGAAGAAGAAAAAGGGGTGAGAGTTTGAACCTTCAGCTTGTGCCTTCTCTGCAGAGAAATAGAGATGTCGACAATTGTCTTATTACAAGGACAATATTGTCATTTTCACACTTCACATCTAATTAAAAAAAAACTCTAACGAAACACATATCACTAGTTTTTTTTAAATAAACTAACATTCAAATAAACTCGAAATAAATCGCAACTGCAACCACAACTACAACCACAACCACAACCACCCATAAAGGGTATTATAACAAAAACGGTAACTAAACACACCCAAAGCTTAAACAAAAAATTTCTCTATTGCAGGTTCACTTATGCAATAGAGAAAGCCATTAATATTCCTCTGCATATCTCCGAACCATGGCTTAGACATACACTTCATAATATCTGCATAGTAAGTTGTTGTTTGCTTGATCTGATTTGACAGTTATTAACCTCCATCTAAATATTTTGTAAAAAAAATTAGATTAAATAGGTTTTTTTACAAGCTTTTGTTTTGTAAATTTTTTTTACTTTTACCCTATATATGATTCCTCCTAGAAAATAGAATTGGATTAAATAAGAGTATATTTACTAAATGAGTTTATGGTATGAGTACTCTTAATAAAAAAATAGCGGTAAAAGTACTACTTATCCATTTTACCTTTTTTTTAAATCGTAGACGATCATTGTTTACTTGTATACTAATTCATAAAAGCCATTTTGTATGCTCTATCAACTTCTTAAGATCAAATATATTATTTTCGTTCTTAAATTATTTAAATTTGGTTATTCTAAGAAGGTTTGTTGCTAACTACATAAATAGTTTAATACTTTTGCGAATAAATTAAAATATGGATGACTGTTTGAAGAAAAAAAATCAAAACGAGTTTGTGTGATTTTATTCATTGGGGGTATGTGTGCGAATCCTTTTTTATGTAATTTTGATTTAATTAACTCAAATAGTTTGTTCTTTTTATAAATATTATTATGTTCAATCGGGTTGAACCCATTTGTTAATGGAGGTACTTGAATTTCTAAAATGTCATTTGTTTCTAAACAACCCGTAAATTTACATTAAATTCCTAATTTGTTCTCCTTTTGTCGGTTAATCGAATTATTTATCGGTCGTACCAAATTGTTTCAAATTGAAATGGACATAATGGATCAACAAATACATCAAGAGATGTTTTATATTATTTATAATAATTTGTAAATGTAACCGATTATTCATTACACCATTTTAACTAATCTTCGCAAATAAGTTTCTCAAGATGTTAGTCATCTTGAAATTGCACTTGTTCAATCACACAATTATAAATTTATTTTTCACTATTAAAGAAGAACTATTACAGACTTCTCGACTTAAATTTCTGACGTTCACCTCATGCCCTAAAACCGTTCACCGAGCCACGGCCGGGATACTACCAAAAAATACAATTTTATTTATCCTCAATAACAATGAGGTTGTTTAGAGATTATAAAACTAATACAATATAATATAAATTTGGTTTAGCTCTTTAGAACGGTTTTTCTCCATCATAATTACCGGGAGGATCATAGTTACAAGTAATGAAGGCGCCTCCGGTCTTGCAATTCACCCTAGCACAACCCAAACACGTCGAATTCTTCCACATAACTTGAGTATAATGACCGCATACTTGATCGGGTTGACAAGTATTTGTTTTGTAGTCATAGTGTTGAATTTCACTGAACCACGCATCAAATACCTCTTTTGAGGTATCAGTTTGATCCCCCCATTGACAAATGTTTTCGCCATAAGGACCTTCTGAGTGAGTTAGTTCACAATCGATTCTTTTGTTTGCATAGTTTTTAGCATATGTTTCCAACTTGTCGTCCCATTTCATGGGTCCAACTCCACATTTGGCTCGTGCATCATTGTGGAGTTTTAAGAACTCGTGTACATCGTATTCGGCATTTGAAAATATGAGAAGACTTAAGAAAACGAAGAATGGGATATTGAATAGACGCATTGTCGATTTGTTTCTGTCTTCTTGTCATATGAAAGTAGTTGTATTTATAAGGATAGATGGTTGCATCTCTCTTAGCTATTTTTAGCTATTTTGATTGTTTGCCTAAATTAGCATTTGATTTGTTAATTTAGACAATTTGACTAGTTTAGTTGGCCTAAAATGAATGTTAATTTGTTAATTTAGGCAAAAAGGGTTGTATGGTTGCATTTGACTTATCTTTTAAATTTGAAGTTCCAAAGAAAACATTGATAAACAAATTTCCTTCATATACCAAATTCATCATACTTGATATGTTGGTCTCTTTATGAATGAAAAGAAAGAAAATTCAAAGATGCTTACTATATTTTAGCATTGTATTGCTTCATCATATCCTTATTTGACTACTATGACAAAACTCCAGAATATATGGTACTATATATGAGAGCAACCATGACAAAAGAAAGAAGTTAATTAATTTTCATTCGAAAAAGTTAAGTATATGAACTTTGATTTGGATAATACTGGTTTTGTGTATATTAAATTTGGGTTTTGCATTTTTTTTTTTTGTTGTTGAGAAGGAGATTCAGTGGTCTTCAGCGTATTTTGGGTTTTACATTTTGGTAATACTAGTTTGTGAAATTAGAAATTAAGTATAACTTAAAAAAAATCAATTCAACTACCAAATCTGTATTTTTATATTTGTGTAAATCGATTGAACTTGAGTTGTGTAAATCGAAATTAAAATAAAAGGGTATACTTGACCCTACATTAGACAAAAAGAGTCCAGTTACACAATTTCTTAAAATTTATCCGATCTTATCACAACAATTTTGTTAAAATAAAATCTTTGATGTTATGCACTTGAATATGATTTATCCTTGTTTTTTTTACCAATCGGTAACTCCAGAGTTTATCTCATTTACCGAGCTAATCCAAATATTGTTTTACGATTTAATATCCTACCAAAATTTCTAGATTTTTAAATAATTTTGAATCCACTTCAAAATTTTATGTTTACATCTAAATTTCATTTATGTTTCTATCTCTTTTAATATTCCATAATTCCGAAATATGTTGACTCAACGTCTGCACAAGGTGCTAGTAATACACTAGTCGGTATTTAAAAATAAATGTTAATTGTGTTTGATTTAAGGTGGTTGATAAACTGTTATGGGTTATTTGGAGAAATTATAGTTTTTAAATAATTTATATCCAAGTTCACGAGGTTTTAAAAAATGTCAATTTTTATTTTTAATTTTTAATCTTTATCCTCAAATTTAATTTCCATTCTCATATAATCCCCATATTAAACCTTAGACAAAACATGGTATGATGTTTATTGCGAAAATTATTTGACGCAAATTATAAACAAAGTTTCGATTAGGTATATAATATTGGTAATCTATTTTTTATTGTTAATTTATTTTAACGTTGAACCTTATTAAGTTTATGTGATGTACTCAAAATCTATCGTGCACGTCGACAAACCCTCCACGTTAAATCAATCCACCGGAAATGGTATGATGTTTGTATCACAAGCAACTTCAACTCAAACTTATATTAAACCAATTAATATTGACTATAAAATAGATTTCAAGCTTCACTAATGAACAAATTGTAAATGATCAAACACAAACGATTCCAAAATTTTTGGGAATTCTATAAACAATTCAAACTTCAATTATATATCGATAATCAATAATCAAATACAATATGGATAATATATAGATCGAATCCATGATCCGATTCATCATCGATGATAAATTGATGATGATGTCATGTAGATTCAACATTAGATAAGAACGTTCTTTTCTTCTAAATTTTCGTACATGTAAACCTATGTTAGATCTCTTAGAACGGACGCTTTCCCCAAACATTACCGGGAGGATCATAGTTGCAACTAATGAAGGTACCTCCATTGTTACAACGGATCGAAGCGCAACCCAAATGTTTCGAAAATTGTGACAAAACTTGAGTATAGTGAAGGCAACCATTTGTCGGGTTACATGTATTTGATTTGCGGTCATATAATTTCTCTTCGCTCATCCACAAGCCAACGGCATCTTGAGCTGTAAAAATTCCTCCGGTTGTCAAAGCGATACTTTCTCCAAAAGGAGGATGCCCGCCTTTCGAGTGAATGAGTTTACAATCTTTCCTTTCCTCGACGTATTTTCGAGCATAGGAGGCTACAGTTTCGTCCCACACCAAGGGTGCGACACCCACTTTGGCTCGCTCCTTGTTGTGGGCCTCGAGGAAATCTTTTTGAGAGCTAAAGGCATTTGTAGAAACAAGAATATTCAAAAGAATAAAAACTGAAATATGTAAAAAACGCATTATTCCTTCTTTATTTATTAGACAAAAAATAATTAGAGATAAAGTTTTATTTGATTAAGAAAAACACGAGTCAAAGGCTTTTTATTGGGGCAATATGGCTATAAATAGAGTTGTTGATAAAACAATCCTTTTTTTTTGTGAAGCAATTATTTTTTAGACTTTTTTTTTTTTAATTTGCAATATCTAAATTTAGTTGTTTATTTGCGGAGGAATTTTCAAGGTTGATACGACCCTAATCCATGATTTGGATTTTGGAGTACAAAACTTGGATCACCTATAGGTTATAGTTGACTTGACTTAATAGATTAGTTAATTTGCAATTTACTTATAAAAAAGCAAACCTAGGTAGGGGTGTAATACGAGCCGAGCATCGGCATGCTCAAGTTTGACTCGTTTATAAACGAGTCAAATCCGAGCCGAGCCTAAAATTTATACGAGCTTTAATATGTGCTCAAGCTTGGCTCGTTTAGAAAGTGAATGAGCTCGAGCCGGGCTTTTGACGAGCTGAACCCGAGTAGCTCGGCTAAAATAATGCTCCTATAGTGTTATTTTAGCCGAACGAGCTTGAGCATTGACGTGCTCAAGCTCGGCTAAAATAATGCTTCTATAAACGAGTCGAGCCTAAAATTTATACGAGCTTTAAAATGTGCTCAAGCATGGCTTGTTTATAAAGTGAACGAGCTCGAGGCGAGCTTTTGGCGAGTCGAACCCGAGTAGCTTGTCTCATATTACAACCCTAAACCTAGGTAACCCATTTGACAAACCCTAATTAAAATGGAATATTATATAAGGGGTGTTTGATTACAACTCCGAAAATAAAATAAAAAAAATTAATCTCCTTATATAAATCATTGTCCAATCTTAGTCAAATACTCAAAATAACATAAAAAGATTTCATGATATTAGTAAGTTTATATATAAATGAATTAAATTAAATTTTATTTTGTTTTGTTTTCATTTTTTAAAGTTACAACCGAACGAGAAAGCATATTATTCCTTTTTTATTTTTATTTGAAAAGAAATAAATAGAGATATTCTAAGTAATATTAATGCACAATATGATCCCTTCTGATTCCTTTTCACTATAAACAAATATGGTCAACATTAATTGTGTTTGATTTAGGATCGTTTGTTTAATGATATGTATTATATGGGAGGATTATAATCTCCAAATGACTCATAATTCAAATTCATGAGGTTCAAAACATCTATTTTTAGTAAGAAGATTGGTATGGTAAAACTTTTTTGTATAGTAAGCATAATCTAGACTCTTTAATTTTTTTTAATTAAAATTAAATATAAATACATGGGTTATTGGCTATAAATTATAAACTTATTTAAAGGTAACAATGTAAAACAAGGTATTAAATCTGAAAAAAAAAAAGAAACAACTTTGAAAATTTTGGTAACGGCGATTTACTCACGAACAACTTCACGTCAAACATCCATTCGGCAACAAATTGTAAATGATCAAACACGAACATCACAATTGAATGTAAATTTGTGATACCATCCCTGATCCAGTTCATAGCCGAAACACTCGCCTTTTGACCGATCTCGACCCTCAGTGAACTATCTCGGCCGAGATTACCTACCATTGAGACTAACCCTACCCAGTCATCTCTCTCTAATATCATAAGTTCAAGGTATGTAAAACTCTCTTCTTAATCTCTTGTGAGTCTATTTTGTGTCTTTTTCTACTCTAAACACATTGAGTCAATTTCTTTGGGTATGTTAGTGAGTATCTATACTTTCTATCATACTAGTTGTATCTATTTACAATATTCTTTCTACTTGGTGTCAATAGTGTGAAGAGAACTCCAACAACGGTTTCCTTAACTACCATCCAACACAAGAACCTTCTTCCAAATCAAGTCGACTACTTGACTCATCCAAGGAGTTTCTAGTTGAAACTAGTCATCGATTTTAAAGGATTATATAATCATCCAAGACATTTACATCAAATTAGCTTGAGATCTCACAACTTAGTGTATGAGCGTGAGAAAAAACAAGTAGAAAACTTTGATTTCAATAACTTCACAAGTTTGATGTTACTTTGCATGTTTGTATAGTTGGCAAAGCAAGGAAGCCCTCGAGGGTCACAAAAGAGTGAATCCTCAGGTTTGGAAGCCATAGACATGTTAAAACAACTCATGGTTATAGTCTCAGCATTGGCTGAATGGATGGAGAAACTGGAATCTCGCCCCACAGTAGAATCTCGGCCCAAAATCTCACCCATTTCCAGCCGAGATTCCAACCAAGATTTGCATTCGACGTTGGTGAAAGTTTGCGTAATCCAAATCAGTTTCCAGCCCCAATATACCGCAAATACCGCCTCAAGGGCCGGGTATGAGACGTTCAAATCCTCTTAATAATACAATCAATACTTCAAATTTTGTTGATGATTTTCAGGAATTCGAGGAGTATGACGAGGGCATGTGAAGAGAGTATCCTAAACGTAATCATCGCCCTATGAGAGATCAAGGCTTACAACCTTATAGGCCTCACCATGAGCATCACCATGAGCATGACGGAATTGACAAAGTGAAGGCAAATGCGACCCGGACGCCTTTATGAAGTGGGAGACCAAAATCGAACAAATTTGCTCGTCATAATTTTAGTGAGCAAAGGAAGATCCAACTTCCTGCGTTGGAATTTCAAGGTTACGTATGTATGTACGTATGTACGTACGCACGCATTTAATGTGTAAACAATTCAAGATGAACATGACACATTCATTTTCTTGCCTTAAATATTAAATTATTACCATATAACATGATCAATTCATTTAAATAAGGTTAATTATAATAAAAGATTATTATTATTATCGAGATCAACTTATTTAAATTTATACCTTACAATGAGATCACTTATAATTAAATATTATTATGAATATTTGTTAATTTAAACGAGACCAACTTCTAATAAAATATTATTATTGAGACCAACTAATAAAAATATATATTTTACAAAGAGATCAACTTATGATAAAAGATTATTATGAAGATTTGTTCATTTAAATGAGATCAACTTCTAATAGAAATATTATTACTAAGACCATCTTATAAAATAGATATCTTATAATGAGATTAAATTATAATAAAAGATTATTATGAACATTTGTTATTTTAAATGAAACCAATTTCTAATAAAAGATTATTGTTGAGACCAACTTATAAAAATATATACCTTTTGAATATTTATTCAGAAAGGTATGTATACGTAAGTATGTACAAAGTTGTATATATTATAGATGTATATATGTTCAATTAAATTAAATGAGATCAATGTGACTATGTGAATACATATAAAGTTATACATTTATTTTTATCAATTCATTACTTTGATTAACTAAAATTGTTTACCATGTAATGTTGTAATATATGCCAAATATCAATATCAATACAAAATTGCATAAAAATATAAAGGAACTGAATATGCATAACTTTATAAATTATAACAAAATAACATTATTAATTCATTACTTTCCTCAGCTCACATATTTTCCTATTTAATATATTTTTAAATATAAATATTAGTACAAAATTGTAATATCCTTCCTAAACAAATACATTTAATATTATAGTAAAAAAAAATTTAACACCCAAATATCCGAGAATACATAGTGATCCAGGACTATCCGAATATTCGACAGTCCGGAAAAATCTATCAGATCGGATCGGATAAAACGGGTACTAAAAGGTAAACAGACTTGACCCCTAAGATTCTGACTTGTAAAAAATGCATATGATAATTCAAGGGGACTAACCGACGAGTTCACAACTGAGTTATCTCCAAAGTCCAAACCCAGAACACATAAAACTAGGAGCAGATCACATTCAATCGCCAACGAGCCAAGATGTCTACTGCAACATCAATCTGGTCAGTGCAACAAAGAAGCTGGAAACCAGTTATGTGAACTGGCAGCCCAACGCCGGAGAATCAAAACCCTCGGCATATTGCACAAACAGCCAACGTGTTTCAGCTTTAACACGACCCAGTGTCGCTGAATGAGTTACCGCATGTTCCCTTCACGTAAAACATCAATCATATTGTAGATTCGTTTATCTGCTTTGGACTGAACCTGTGAATCCCAAACAGAAATCGAGTAAAAAAAAAAAGAGCAGGAAAACAAACTAAAATGGAGATGATGAATGAAAAAACCTTCTTGGCTAGGAAAAGCACAGCATCAACAGTACCCTCGGCATATATAGATCTACCACATACATTATGTTGAAATTCGAATGACACCCTGCAATGAAAAACATGTGTTTCTGTAGTAAGCCTTTCTGAGAATTCTCTAGTAACTAAGTCCATGGTATAAATATGTTTAGTAAATGTACCCTAATCAAACCCCTTACCTTCCAAGCTAAAAATTAAAGGGTACACAAACCTAATGGAAACAGAATATGGCCTGTTTGACCAAATTCTTTCATTAAAGATCTAATAACAGGTGGAGCATTACGTTTGATCAGGTGATGTCAAATGGTACATGTGAAATGCATGGCCTGCAAGATGCTCTTCTGGTACGCCTACCATCTCAACTTGTTGCTTAGGGTCACGGATGAGTTGTATCTGACAAGGACACCATCAAACATAAGAAAAGGCAGCTTATGAATCAAAAAGACATTGTTGCCTGTTGAAGTGAATAATGGAGTTACTGCTAGATTAAGAGAAATTATTTTCTCATTGTCTGTTTAATGAGCCATACCACCTACTTTCTATCCTTTTAATGGGCACACTGACACCCTTTTAAACTATTTCAGTAAGATAAGAATATCAAAAACTACATTTTATTATATATCCTGTTTTTAAGGGAATTTCCAATTGGTGCCCTTGTGGTTTGGGGTTTTTCGAAATTTGCCCAACAGTTATTGCCAGTTTGGTTCGTGCCCTTGTGTTTTCTTCTTTTCCGGATTTTTCCCTATTCCGTCAAACATTGTGAAAAGCTATTAACATCCGTTTGTCCCAAAATCAAAGATAAAGAAATTAAGAGCAAAGTTGAAGGAGGAATTGAAAGTGAAATCGAAGAGAAACGTTGTTAACATCCGTTCATACCATTGTCTTCTCCTCTACAACGTTGCACAGACAGCAATGCATAAGCAACGATCTCCTCTCCAACGTTGCACAAGAAATCGAAAGAGAAATTTGTTTCTCCTCTTCCCTGATCCTCTTGAAATTGAAACAGAAATCTGAAATTCATCTCGTCTTCTCCATCTTTAATATTTCACAAGCAACGATCTCATCTTCTCCGTCTCCGGGATTGAAAGCTTCTAGACCTTCGGTTTTTGTTATTTTGGTTAATATGAGACTGATTTTTTATCATTGGGGTTTCAGGTAACTATAAGCAACATCAGTTTCTGATTTTATAATTTATGTCTTCATTTCTGTTTTTACATGGAAAGAGAAATGACTGCATTTGTTATTTAAAGTAGGATGCATTTGAAATTGTCCTAGCAATGATCGTAATCAACATCAGTAGGATGCATTTGCTATTACTTAGATGCCTTTTAGTTTCTGATTTTATTTGCTATTGGATATGTGTTTGCTGATATTTTTTAAAGCTGTTATTTGGATGCCTTTCAGTTTCTGATTTTAGTTGCTTATATATATATATATATGTGTGTGTTTCCTGATGTTTGGATAGATTCTGAAAAATGAGTAGCTAATTGCTAATGTGTGTGTTTCCTAATTTTTTTGTTTCATGGTCAGATCTCTCGAGATTTAATGGATTTGGCTACTTCTTCAATATTGAGAAGGGAAAACCCATAATGTAGGCGTCAACAACCAACAACTTGAAGAATGAAGTGAGTGAGGGATTCAAAGGTATATGTTCAATGTGCCGTTAAAGTAGGTCTTATCTAGAATTTCAGATTCGTGTAAAAAATCAACATTGTGTAAAAATTCAGCATTGTGTAAAAAATCAGCATTATAGAATTTCATCATTGTGTAAAAAAATCAGCATCTAGAATTTCAGGATTGTGTAAAAAATCAGCATCTAGAATTTCAGGATTATGTAAAAAATCAGCATCATGTGAAAAAACAGCATCTACAATTTCAGATTTGTGTAAAAACTTTGCATCCAGACAAATTTTAAAAATCAGCATTGTGTGAAAAAACAGCATCGACAATTTCAGATGTGTAAAAACTCAGCATCTAGACAGATTTTAAAAAATCAGCAATGTGTAAAAAAACAACATCTACATTCATTATAGAGAAACATAAATTTCCTACACCAACAAATAGATCGGGAAATTCAGACAATAGATCGAGAATGTGTGAAATTAACAGAAACAGAAAAGTGTATAAAAATAAGTACCTTGACTGCCTGGATATAAAAATTAGAAAAACAGACAGTTTGTGTAAAACAAAAACAGAAACAACTTCCTCTAAAAAAAGTAGAAACATAATTTTCCCCTAAAAGCAATTTTTAGAAACACATAGTTAGTGTAAAACATAATTAAGGCAGTCTAATGCTTGTTATTCATTTCCCCCTAAAAACAGAAACAAAAAACTATAAAGACCATAAGCAGATTATATAGACCATAAGCAAAAATTCAAGCAGTTTATCAAAAATTAGGCTGTTTGATTTGTGAAATATTTTTCTCAAGAAGAAGCTTACTTAGCCTTCTCCTGTAATATTTGGTAGTCAAGGTATATGTGGGCATACATCAGTATAATATGGTCAAATGATCATGGATTGTTGTCGTTGTCAGTTCAAGATGCATAACCATTTGGTCTGAACTTGGTTCAGTAGCCTACAAAAGTCTGATTCTACTGCTGGTTTTGCTTTGTTTGTTTACCATCATTTTTTTGTAAATTGACTTAGTTGAACTCCCATCTCTGTCAAGTTGGTAATCTGGTTTCTTTCACCTTGTTGCTCAATTAAATCTGATTATAGAACTTATGTACTCTGCAGCAAGTGCCTCGGCTGTGTTTCATGCAGCAAGAACACAAATCATTTGACTTCCAAGGCGTTTCAGGTATTCACATTCTCAATAGTCCCATTAACTTATATCTTTTGTATGAAGAATCAGAAACTGAAATTATATAATAACAACAAACTTAGTTTGACTAAAATAGAAAAAAACATCAGACATGAACACAATGGAGAATTAGGGTTTTCAAATCTGGAGATAAGAGGAGATTGTGTTCTTTCCTTCAGTTTGAAGCTTGTGACAGTGACTATGGAGAAGATGAAATCATTTTCTTTCACGATGGGATACGCTTGTGTTCTTCCAAAGGAGAAGACCACAGAGGTCGATTTCGTTTTCTCGTTTATTTTTTTAATTTTTTCTTTTATTTTTTTAACGGTTTGGAAACTAACGGATGTTTTTGACAACCGTTTGTGCTTTTGAGGGAATAGGGCAAAATCTGGAAAAGAATAAAACACGAGGGCACAAACTGATCTGGCAAAAACTATTGGGCAAATTTCGAAAAACCCCAAACCACAGGGGAACCAACCGAAATTTCCCCTATTATAATTAAGTTTCTACTACAATAAAGATAGACATGTACAAACATGGGCATGGGCAACTAGTTTGGCCCGTTCGGGTCTGGCTCGGCCCGTATTTTGGTTGAAAGAGTATGGGTAAACATTTTGGCCAGCAAGCCAGGGCAGCCCGGCCCGTATATAGTTTTATGCATATAATTTATTTATATATATTAATTTCGAGTGTCACCTACTCTTATTTTTCATTTAGTTTATTTTAGTATTTTGACGAGTTATACTCGTTTGTAATACAAGAATGCATGGATAACTTATCTGTAATGGTAATTATTGTTTGTCATGTATTTGGATTTATTCATTTTTGTGTGTCAATGGTTGTTGAACTCGTTGGTAGTGCACTATGCAAGTATAAGTGGATTGAAAAAAAATAAAATAAATAAATAAATAAATAAATACATTATACTACTTGTTTTGAATGATACATCCCAGGGAGGAAAACCCACAATCAAGTACATACGGGCCATCCGGGCCGAGCTAGCAGCCCGTCCATTTTTTTACGTGGGTGGACATGGCAGTGTTTGTGGCCAGGACAAGGCGGAACGGGCCAGCCCGGCCCGTACCTTCCGGGTAGAGTTTTAAGTTATGGGTCGGCCCGAGCCCGCTCTTGTACTGGTATTTATAAAGATAGATGGAATGTGTAAAATACCAACGGGGTTTGAGGTTTTGATTTCAGCTTTAGTTTAGGTTTAGAGTGGTTTAGTTTCAGTTATACATTTGTCTGCCACAGATAACAGGTTTCTGTTCAGTGTAATTACATATTGAAGTTTTATCAAGTCCAACTTTTACTTTATTTGCAGTACTGAAAATAAGTGTTCTTATTCCTTATCTTCTAATTTCATTCATAACTTTATGAATGAAATCAGTTTAGGTTTTGATTTCAGCTTTTGATCAAGGTGAATAACATGACATATTCAAAACCTTTTTATCACAAGGGAATAATACAACCGATTTAATAGTTTATAATCTAGGTCTATAATGCGAGTATAGAGTTTTTTTATAATAATAGATCGATAGCTTCATATAATATTTACTTGATACCCAGATCCTTAGATGTCTTTTATTTCTATCTTTTATATTTATCATATCTTTGATAAAATCGTCATCTTTACCTTCTTTATCCTTTTTGTTTAACTTATTTATTCATACTAAGCCATAGGTCCTCTGGGAAGAATATTATATTTCATTACTTGGTCAAAATGCTATGATACACCTGCAGTCTTTGTAAGATATAGGGGACCGATTTAAGCAGAACTCCAAGCAGGGGAACTTAAAAAGGTAAAGGATGTTAAAGCCTACCTGATCCATATCAAAGGACACACCAAGTTTCTCAAAGCATGATATAACAGCCTTAGCAGTTCCAGAAACATCTTTCTTTCCAGTTTGGTGAGATTCCAATACCTGATGATTAGGAGAAAACATGCCTTCTCATTTTTCTGTACAATATCATGTCGCAATCACATGCCAATTATTTTAATTTTTTACTTAAAAAAATCTCCAAAAGAAAATAAATATGTAATAAAAAAATTCTGGAAACATAAAATTGAAAATTTTTATGGAAAAGAAAAAATATTTGAAACTAAACATGGATTTTTAATAAAATTCAAAAAGAAAAATTTAGGAAAAAAATATTTAACTAAGATTAACTTAATTTAGGCTTTTTATCATATTAAATGATGATGTTAATTTAATTATTTTTATAAATAAAATCTACATCACACACCTAATCTTTTTTTTAAGTAAGAAATCAATTGCTACGTCATTGGCAAAACCGATTGTTTCCCGGAAAAAACCGTCGTATTATTTTAGATAAATACATTAATAGTATTATTTATGATAAATACATTGATAGTTTGTTTGGCTCAGTAATTTTTAAAGTTGGTATTATTTATACTATAATATTTTGCGTTATTTTATCTTTTAAATTTATTAACAAAGTTTATGCACCTGAAGAGAGTATCCTGTAAAAGCTCCGGGAAATTGCTCTGCCATAATTTCCATGGCTGCAAGAAAAGCAACAACCTAAAAAAGAACAAAAAATTAGTCATTCTTCACTGAGAAATGAGAAGCATCGTCCCTGAACAGTTAAAACTTTTGCACATATATTTGAGTTACCTGCTTTCCCATTTGTGGAGAAATAACAGCATAAACATTAGTGTCGCTGACTGTCTTGTATAATCTATCCCTGTCTCCACCAGTAGTCCCCATTACAAAAGGCACTCCAACTTTCGAGTACAAATCAGCATTGTCTGCAATCATATAACATTGAAAGGGTAATTGAAATACATATGAATGTAAGGATAAACAATTGGCGGTTTAAAATACCCATAGCAGGAAAAAGTTAAAATAACACCAGTAAGATCTTTCAAGCCTCCCTATCTTGAATCTACAATATCAATATTCTACTCACTTCTTCAGAACATAAAATATCTTATATAAAACTGATTAGATAAAATAGGGCATTTTCTTTTCAAACTATATTCCCACATAACAAAAGTTTTATAAAACAACAGCCTAGTCCAAAATCATTGTTCTACTTCCCTACAGATATAAACTAATCTCTGATGTACCATTGACGGCTGATGGGGCAGAATAGTCCACCACAATAAGATTTGGGTATTCATCAGCAATAGAAGCAAGACCCTTTTCTCTGTCATCGTAACTAAGAATTTGGATCTCTTTGCCACCAGCTTGGATAGTCCCACTTTCCTCAGGAGAGCCAAATGATGCAGGGACAATATGAAGTCCTGCAGAGACTGCTGCTTCAATAACGGCTTTCCCCATTCTCCCAGTGCAACTGTTCACCTATAAGTCAATAACACAACTATTAAGCTGAGAAACAGTTTTCAAATATCAAGCTCACTGATAATTGATGCCATCAAACAATTTTCAAATATCTACGATAGATGACATCAAACATTACATTGTAAATGTCTCACATAGAATGTATATAAACAAAGAATCATTCATAAGTATTGCCTTTAAAATTTCAGATTTCACACATCCTTCTGAATTCTAACTTTTGAGCCAACATCAGATTTTTGAAGTAAAAGCCGTTACAATGCTAATCTCCATCTGAATATGTTAAATTTCAGTGAATAATTTAAGGAAAGTTAAAATCCCTCGTTATCACAATTGTCAAAACATGCAAGCATTGCTCAGGGGAAAGAGTAAATGCCTCAGATAGAATATAAAGAGAGAATTAGTCATAGTTATTGCCTTTAAATTTCAGACTTTACACATCCTTCTGAATTCAAATTTTAAGCCATTGTTATTGGATTTATAAAGTAATATGCTGTTACCAGGCTAATCACCGTTTGATGATGTTAAATTTCAGTGAATAATGCAGCATGCATCAAAGTCGTTACCATGCTGTTACCAGGCTAATCACCCTCTTTATCACAATTGTTAAAGCATATGAGCATAACTCAATATTGTTAGCTAGAAACACAATGCAGCATGCATCAAAGTCAGTAAACATAATCTCATGACGAAACATTTAACTAGGCCAATCCCCCTTCGAAGATTGAACACATTACCAATGTCATAACTATTCAATTGAAGGTATTTTTTATACATCAAGGCTGCTGACACTATTAGTTACCTCATTATCACTGTGATATACACATTTCCAGTTACAAAATTAAAGAGTAAATGAAAACAAAGAAAGGGCACAATTCGTAAAATTCCATATTCTGCTAAAATGTATGTCACTGAAAAGCATGTGACAATTTAGCATAAGACCCGATGAAAAATTACTCCATAAGTGAAACCTTTAAAATCAGCCTACGTATATGCTTGAAATGTTCAACCCATCAGCCTTAAATTTTGTTCCAAGTCCAATAATAGTAAGAAAACTTGCACTACAATGGCTAATCCCCATTCAAACACGTCAAATTTCAGCGACAATATAAGATAAGGTCGAATTTTCTTTGAATTCAGGCCCAATTAAACTTCACAGACCAAAACATATAATCAAGGAATTCTACCTACCATTACAGGAATAGCAGTCTCCTTTGATTTCAAGGAGAGTTTATCAGCGTGCTGCACCTGGGAGGTCGAGCATGCCACGGAGACACGAGAAACACAACTTCTGGCTCGAATGCTAGGGAATGACTCCAATTTCCCTATCTTACATACACTGATACTAGGAAGCAACGCCATTACTGCCATCACAAATAAAGGAGTCAGCTCAAATTGAAGAAAGCAGCAGACCGACATTATGTACTTGCGAAAATCAATAAACAAACAAGGCACCAAAGGATGATTCAAGTCAATTACGTAGACTTGGCATTGAACTGTTAATTTCCAACAAAGGAGAAATCTAACATAAACAAAAAGGCTGGAGAGGAGACACATCAAAGCAGTTTACAGCGAAGAGGGGCGGTGAGACGGCGACACGATGGGTGAAGGCTCGCCGCTATAGCAGGGCAGGGTTTGAGTAGGGCTGAGCATCCATAAAACATGGACCGCAATTTGCGGTTCAGGTTCGGTTTGAACCGCAAATTTGCAGTTCGGTTTAGGTTCAAACCGATATCAGAACCGACATTAAAGCATAAATCAAGTATTATTTATGATTTTGTGTATGTTCCAACTCAAAACCAGTTTGAATGATGCATACACTAAATAAAATTCAGAAACAGTAATGCTGAATACACTAAACAAGTTTGAATGCTGCTAATCAATTACTCATTTGCATTCCACCAAACAGCAATGCTGCATACACTAAACAAAATTCAGAAACAAAATAATAATAATCCACATTCAACCAAACAGCAGCTGCAAGCTCCCCACAACCCACCAGTAGGAAGAAATTCTTTAAAGGCAGCTACTGACTAGGTCATGCCATAAACAGAAGAAGCCAGAAATGACTCAAATCAGTAATGGAGAAACGCAGGAATCACTTAAAGAAGAACCCAGCAGAAATAGAAGGCATAGACAGAATCACAGAAAGAAACGAACCTGTTACCTGCGTGAAGAAGAGTACTGACTAATATGCATATCACTCGAGAAATTCAATAAAAATCACTGCCTAAATCACTAGAAGTGTCCAGTGCGCCACAAACTTTACAGTATAGCTGTTCCCACTATATAGACACACATGTAGAAATTATTGTTCTAACTTAGGTCAGAGTGAGGGTACACAAGAGAAACAGATGAAAAACAGGATACTACTGTATTTGACATTTTGACTAGTGAAAAGGAAAACTAATCTGAGTTTATAATCAACCACAAATTGTCCACGGAAATCAAACTGAATTTCAATCAAGCAGCAAATAGCAGAGATAACAGCCATTAAATTCAGAAAACAAAGCATCCACCATTTTCACACCATGATTGACAAATAGTTAACTCAACACTCAAGCATCCAGCGTGAGAAAATTGCAAAGCTCCGGAAAATTAAGTCATCTAATTTCATGATTGAGATACTAACAGACTACGTTAGGGTTCAGGCTCCGACGAAACATCAAATATGACAGGGGAAAAAACGTAGAATCCAAAATTTCAAATGAACCAAAGATTGATTTGGGAAGACAGTTAGATAATCGACATTGAATATGGCTGAGATGGAGATTACCTCTTGAGAAGGATCCCTTCTCGCCGAATAGAGGCGCTTGGACGAATTTGGCGTGGCTGGGCTGGGGTTTATGCTGTGATTATTGTATATTTCTTCAACCCACTATGATTATTATTTGGGTCTGACGTTAAAATGGGCTCATCTTTTTTAATAAATTAAAAATTATTTATAAATTTTAATTTATATGTAAAATCATGAATTTTTAACTTAGGTAATCAAACACATTCTTTATTTATAAATATATATTTAAAATTTAAAACTATTAATAAATTTTAACTTCTAAAATTCTTTACCATAGATTTTATTTTAATGGATGTAATCTAAGACAGGCTCAAACACTGAGGGCCAACTTCAATAAGCTACTCTGAGCTCAATCAGAGTTAGCCTAAGTTGCGGTAAATTTGGGTAAAGTACGTCTTGCGATAACCAACCATGTCCAACGTTACTGAGCACTGGTATTGTCATTTTCAAGATTTGTCTATATTAAGTCAAGACGTTCGACCTAGATGAGCTCACAGAAACTGTGTTGAGATTCGTCAGAGTAAGCCCGAGTCTAGACACACTTGACCGTGCCTAGTCAATTGGCTCTACATTTTCTTCCTTCCAATTCCATTTCATTCCCAATTATATCGACGCTTTATCGTGCCGGTCACTTGGCCTTACCTCCCACAGCCCTAACCATCATGATACACATGTGAGCATCAACATGTACTTGGTTTCGACGACTAACTCAAAACATGGGGAGATTTGAAGCCAAATCTCTATCATTCCCCCCATTTGAGTCAAAATTTAAATCAACAAAACGATGTCGTTATGTTATATGGGTAAATGACGTCGTTTAAGGATAGTTTTCTGCGAACGTTCTCATTTAGTGAGCATATTTGTAAAGTGAATTTTAATAGGTGATTTTTAGCAAAGAAAGATGTTTGAGGGATAGTTTTGTGAATTAATTAATTTACTCTGACAGTGTAAATTAAAAAAATAAAAACTCCACTGAATAATTTGGCGCTTAGTGCTTTACTGGCAAATATGAAAAATCAGTTCAAATTTCCGAGGCCTAAATTATTTTCATCTCCCAGATCTCATACTCTCATACATTGAACTTTCTTCACCACAATGCATTCCAAATCAACATCTTCTTCAAATCCTTAATTCAGTCATTTATTGCTTACAATTTCCGACCAAAACGACGTCGCATGACGACTTCCGGCGGATTCATAGCTTTCGCCGGAGCCATGACCATCTGCAATTTCTTCTTGATGACTTCGGCTGACGAGAAGGTTCTAGAAGATGGGATTTCGTCTCCATCGTTGGATCTGAAGACCTACACACACGTTTGGCCGGTGAGTTTAAGCCTTGAATCAATTTGATTTTGACCCGCCCGATTGATTGCGGATCCGGGTTATTGAGGGTTTTTAGTATTGTGTTGAATTTTGATGACAGGTGATGGAATTCGGGTGGAGGATAGTGGTGGGGAGCGTAATCGGGTTCGTCGGAGCCGCGTTTGGAACCGTCGGTGGTGTTGGCGGCGGTGGGGTGTTCGTGCCGATGCTCACTCTCATCATTGGGTTCGATACCAAATCATCTACCGCCATTTCTAAGTGTAAGTGGAACTCAAATTTGTTTATTCTTGCATCTCTGGTAGGTGGATGATGTTCGAGTAGCTAGGTTCTAATTTGGTCAATTGAAAAAATGGTACGAATTTTAGGTGTATTTACAGAAAATGCACTAAACTTCCAAAGCTGTTAAAAACTAGGCTTTATGCTAGTGAATAGCGATTGTTTGGCTGTTGTAACTCAGGCATGATCATGGGAGCTGCAGCTTCAGCTGTTATGTACAACCTCAAACAAAGGCATCCTACACTCGACATGCCTGTAATCGATTACGACCTCGCCCTTCTTTTCCAGCCAATGCTAGTACTTGGGATTAGCATTGGAGTCGCCTTCAATGTCATTTTCGCCAATTGGATGGTTACGGTTCTACTCATCATCATCTTTTTCGGTATGCACGTCTTTAGGTTCATGCCAAGCTTTCATTTTAACGACATTTTTCGTGAAATGATCCCACTTCGATTATAAAGTAATAAATATAACCCGTATATAAGACTCTTTTTCTATTGTCAATTCATTCTAATCTGATCAACTTATGTGTTGGTGTTGGACTCGAACCTGGTAAAAATCAGGAACATCAATGAAGTCATTCTTGAAGGGTGTGGAAGCATGGAAAAGGGAAACTATACTTAAGAAGGTTATCATTCTTTTTTTCCTTGCATATCTTTTGTGGGTCTTGCTTATGAAGTCTGGAGTACTATATCCTGAGCTGCTTTTAGATATTATTAGTCTATGTAGTCACAAATTCGTGGCGAACTAGATAACCAATTCAATTGTCCTATTTCTATCTTTATTCTAATCCTAAGAATATTTCAGGAGGCTGCTCAAATATTGGAAACAAATAGTAAGCATATGAACCATTTGTGGTTTAATGAAACCGACTCCTCGTGTCATTGTTGATGTTGTTGTCGTTGTTCTTCTCTGGATAGATTCGGTTAACAATGAATTTGAATACACGCCATTGCCCGGAGAACCTAGAAAAACGAAAAGGAAAGTGTCGATCATAAGAAATGTAAACTGGAAGGAAGTTAGTATTCTTATCGCGGTCTGGGCTGCGATTCTCGCCCTCCAAATCATCAAGGTTTAACAATGATTCTAAATTACTATACACTAATCTGCAAATCTGTTCAAATCCAATCAATTTCTGCTGAAATATGTTCAAATTATGCAGAATTGCTCATCAACTTGTTCAGCATTGTATTGGACAGTGAATCTCTTGCAGGTACATCTCTACTTCAATGTATTTATTGTACTAATGTTATATTCTAAGTCATGTGTTTGGTGTACAAGATACCAGTGACTATTGGAGCGTCGGGATACAAGGCAGTAATGCTATACCGAAAGAAGAGTGTGTTAGCGTCGCGAGGGGAAACAGGGCTCGATTTCACAGCACTCCAGTTGGTTGTCTACTGTGCAGTTGGGTTACTTGCCGGTGTCGTTGGTGGCTTGCTCGGTCTCGGTGGAGGACTCATCTTAGGGCCTTTGTTCCTCGAGATGGGAATTCCTCCTCAGGTTAGTATATTTCATAGACGTTAGTGTAAAGCGTCGGCAAAGTATTCGTCGCGACTCGCAAGTGCTAAAGCGTTGGTAAATTAGTATTGTGAAACTTCTTGAAGGTGGCCGGGGCAACGGCTACATTCGCCATGACATTTTCGTCTTCAATGTCCGTCGTTGAGTATTACCTTCTCAAACGATTTCCGATTTCATATGGTACGTAAGATATTTCCCTATGACCTAAGAATCATAACTTAAGACTAACCAAACTGTGTCGTTTGTCAATTTTAGCGGTCTACCTCATTGTTGTGGCTACAATTGGTGCACCTGTTGGACAATACTCGATGAAGAGAGTGAACACGTTTCTAGGAAGAGCGTCGCCAATTATCTTCATTTTGGCATTTACCATATTTGTCAGCGCGGTTTCACTAGGTATTTACGCGTTACAAACGATTTATATAGCCTTGATCCTTGTATGAATAAGTTTTCGTCTCTCAAACATTCATCATTGATCATGCATTCATTAATCGATCGTTTATGGTTAATGTTGTGCAGGCGGGGTAGGTATAGTAAATATGATCTACGATTTCGAGCATCACGAGTACATGGGGTTCGAGAGCCTTTGCTCGAATGATACATAGTGCTACAACTACAAGTCTTGAATTTTGATGTTTATATTGTTTGTGTAGAATTTACGAGCTTCTGCACATAGTTTCTTTATTTTGATTCTACAAAAGCTCATTTTTGTTGTTTTGTGTTTGGGTTCAAAAGTTGTACAAAACCAAGGCATATTTACATGGTTATTCATTCATCGTTCAACGATCTTATTCATTAGCGACTTGATTATACACGACGTGGGACAATATATCCACACATCTTGAAACTGGGATGTATGACAAAACTGCACGATTAGACTAGCGGTCTTAATACATGTCATCAAGTGTAAAACCTAATATTTTTTAGGGAAAGATATATGCATTTATTCAAATATCTAATTCTTCCGAGTCTTGCAACCAAGCAGGAAAGTTCGAGAGACACAATAAATCGGTCCTGAAGTCGGAGTAAGACACGCAATATAATGAGAAATAGATGGAGCAAAGGGACTAATCTTGATCCCATGCAATAGATTCGAAGAAACGAAGTTGTCCAACATCGAGGAAAAGGCTTCTCCACGGGGAATGAAGAGATAAGGAGATAAAGGGCAACCCTTACGTAATCCATGGGATGGATAATTTCCCCCTAAACACCTCCATTATACTTAAAAGTATGAGAAATGGAATTAAGACAACTCATCACTCACCGTACCAAACCATAAGAGAAATCCATATTGGTCATAAGATCCTCGAGAGAAAGTCCACTCCACTCGATTATAGGCTTTCATCATAAGAGCAAAACATGTGATTTGTTATCCACAAGCCCAACATAAGAGCAAGTAGTGTTGGCCAACCGTATATATCTTTTACTTCTTATCTAAGAGAGACGAGCCGCGGTGAACTGTAACTCCGATGGCCTAGTATGGCCATCCCCAGACCGGCGAAAAAGCAAGTAGTCATGAAAGCACCATGGTCCATTGTTCAGAACAAATTGTATATCATCTTGCATTCTTGCATGATTATCACATATTATGATCTAAAATATAATTTATAAACGGATCGCTAAGGCGGTGTTTGATTAGGAATTAGAAGAGATTAATTTAGATTAAAGTTTAGAAGATAAATTTATGTAAGTGTTTGAATAAAGATGCAAATTATGGGCAAGATTATAGATGTATTAATTGAGATTAAAAATATCAAAAAAATAACCTCATAATATCATGGTTAAAAGAGATTAATCTTTAACCATCGGTTAGAATTCCACTCATACCCCTAATTAAAGTTAAAAACTTAAAATAAAAATAAATTCATAAATCTACCATTAAAAAAATCTTCGACCTCTAACCTAAATACATTATTTTATATAAAATAACCCCTAATAAATTTTCATATAAAATTTAACCCCTTCAAATATCATCTAAATTAATCTTCAAAACAACCTTCATTTTTTTATCAAATATGTTTTTTTCTTCTTTTACTTCGTATTGTTAGTCTAATTAGACTAATTATAATCTCAACGTCGTCGTATTGCGTAGTCTGAATAGGGTTCAACGTCACTTCATAAACAATTATTAATAATACACATGGGCCTTGTGCACATGTAATTGAATTGTGTACACAATCTTTAACGTGATTGCAATCTCAAAAAATGTTGACTCACGCTAAACAACACGTAGTATCTATATTATATTGTAACATATATAACATTTTAAAATAATACTACAGTTTTCGTTAAATTAGAAAATATATACGGTTGTATTACGAACATATGACGTAGCTTGGACGGCTGTAGTCAACCTCAAAACCGGACAAAAAGTTTTAAAACACGTACTTATAGATTAATTTTAAAAAATAAAGTGCTGAAAACTACCGACTCTCCTTTTTATAAATAAAATATAGTTATTTATAATATTTTAATGACTTGTAATATTATTTTATAATTTAAAATAGTAGAGAAAATATTAATTGTAATTCATAAATGTGAATTTATGGAGGGTTAAATGGCTTTTAGTAAAATATTATATGAATTATTTATACTAATTAATATGAATGGGTACAAATATTTTATGACAATACTTGATGACTTGTAATATTAATATATTTTTGGTCAATTTGATGACAAATGTTTATTTAAGATGTGTGGTCAGTCTTTGACTAGTGCCTTATAAAGTTCAAACTATAATTGGTAGTCACTTGACTGCCTTTACATATATTTATTAATTTTAACACATTTTACAAATCACTGAAAAAATATTGGGAGAATTTGACATACTACGCTTTTTTTAGTTTTTGTTTAAGAAAATGTACCCCAAATTTTTGACCACTTTCATTTAATAGTAGGTAAAAATTATTAACCCTTCTAATTAGAAAGAAAGAATAAAGGGCTAATTTAGTAAGTAGGCTTTTTTTTTTAATTGTACACTAAGTAGGCTTTTATTAGTTTTTCAACTAGTAAATGTACCCCACTAATTATTTTTACTGTTCACACAAATATAAAATCCACAAATCTAAAATCCACAATCCTAGTACCTGTGCAAGGGCTGCAACCTGTGCAATTCATAATACAATTCGTAATACAATTTGCAGGAGCGGGGGGTGTGGGTGGGTGGGGCTCACAAACCTGTGCAATTCACAGTTCCGGAGGGGGGGGGGCAACCTGTGCAATTCCAACCTGTGCAATTAATAATACAATTCGTAATACAATTCGCAGGGGGCTGCTACAAACCTGTGCAATTCAGAATTCGGGAGGGGGCGCAACCTGTGCAATTCACAATTCGCAGGCACGGGGGGTTTCTGGTATACCAGGGGTAGTCATGTATGCATGTTTGTTTTGGCAATTTAGAGGCCCAAATTATGAAGATAGAGGGTAGTTTTTTTTTATGGTATGTAATTTTATGAAAAATTCTGGTATGACAAAATACAACTTTATGGTATGTAATTTTATGGTATGAAAATCGGGTGTAAAAAAATTTTGGTATGACAAAATGTAATTTTATGGTATGTAATTTATGGTATGAAAATATTGTGTAAAAAATTCTGGTATGACAAAATTTTGGTATGAACTTGTATGATAATTTCTGGTATGAAATTTTTGGTATGAAATTTCTGGTATGAACTTTTCGTATGATAATTTCTGGTATGAAATTTCTGGTATGAGAAATTCTGGTATGAGAAATTCCGGTATTAGAATTTTAGTCCAGAAAATAAAAAAGAAAATAAATAAAAAAGGCAAGAAAAATAATAATTAAAAAAAATTCAGTAATTAAAACTTATACTTATATAACAAATAACAAATATCATTTATTCCTTTCTTTTTAAATAGAAGGGTTAATAATTTTTACCTACTATTAAATGAAAGTGGTAAAAAATTTGGGGTACACTTTCTTAAACAAAAACTCAAAAAGGCCTAGTATGTCAAATTATCCCAAGAATAAATGATGTTTGTTATTTGTTATATAAGTATAATTTTTAATTTTTAATTACTGAATTTGTTTTCTTTTATTATTTTTCTTGCCTTTTTTTATTTATTTTTTATTTTCTTTTTATTTTCTGGACTGAATTTCTCATACCGGAAATTCTCATACCATAAAATTTCATACCAGAAATTCATACCAGAAATTATCATACGAAAAGTTCATACTAGAAATTTCATACCGGAATTTTTTTCATACCAGAATTTTTTTCATACTAAAAATTTTTCATACCAGAATTTTTCATAGCAGAAATTTCATACGAAAAGTTTATACCAGAAATTTCATTCCAGAAATTTCTGAATTAAAACTAGCGGCACAATTAGTACTTGATCCTTGTGTTTTCCGTCTGCTATTTATTTTTGTTTACATAATACTTTTATTTTGAGACAATTTTAACATATAATTCTCCACTCAAATAATGCTCAACTCCTCCACGTCTTGTCAATTTGTCATTGTCAACTGGGAAAAAGAACAAGTCTTTTGGAAACCAAAAGAGACGGTGATGGACCCATTTTTGCAAATCGTCATCATATACGCAAATTACAATAAAAAAAAATTGCAAAATTACAACGAGCCCCCTAAAATTTGCAAAATTAAATATTAGACAATTAAAAATTCATTCCGGTATGTAAATTTCGGTATGTAAATGTCCGGTATGTGAAATTCTGGTATGTGAAATTCCGGTATGTGAAAATTATGGTATGTGAAAATTCCGGTATGTGAAAATCCGGTATGTGATAATTCCGGTATGTGATAATTCCGGTATGTAAAATTCCGGTCCGGTATGTGAAAATTTCGGTATGTGAAATTCCGGTATGTGGAAATTCCGGTATGTGATAATTCCGGTATGTAAATTCCGGTCCGGTATGTGAAAATTCCGGTATGTGAAATTCCGGTATGTGGAAATTCCGGTATGTGATAATTCCGGTATGTAATAATTCCGGTGTGTGAAAAAATTCTTCATTCTAGAAAATAAATAAAAAATAAAGAAAATAAAAAAGACAAAAAAAATTAATAAAAGAAAATAAAAAAAAGAAATTCAGTTTTTAAAAAGCATTCGGAAGAAAGAATAAAACAAGAGGATGAAGAAGGTTTGATGGTAAAAAAAAAATAAGAGGGGTATATTTACTTAATTGAAAAACAAAAAAGCCTACTTACTATCACTATTTCTCTAAATAGCCTACTAACCAAATTTGCCCAAAAATATTAGGGTGAGTTTTTTTTAACTAATTTGGTAGATATTTACGGGTGTTCGGGTTTATTTTTGAACGAGTTTATTCGGGTTTATAAACCTCTAAAAAATAATCTCCTCAAGACAATGTTATTTTTCATAGATGGGTTTATTTTTTCTTTATACGCGAAATTGCACTCGTTCGCATCTTTACAAATCCGACCATAACATTCACACCCGTGAAGTTCCTCTCCTTCAAAGCAACCACATCATTGTCGTCCACAACTATACCTTCGAGATTGGATTTTTCGATTACCCTTCAATTCATATCTAGAATAGATTATTCTTTAATTTTTTTAGGGGTAAGAGTGTTTTTTTGCACTAAAATAAACCCACAAAAAACCTTAAGTAAACATCCTTATCGGAATAATATATATGAAGTTAACGGGTTTATAAACCCGGAAATAAACTATAAACTCGTATAAACTCATTTACTTTATAAACCCGAAAATACACAAACTCTTGCTAAACAAACCCTTAATCACCACTTTTTTTTTTTTATAATTCATTTTATATGAATTGACGGTCCATTTTACACTCATTGATAGTCCGAAAAAAATATATGTTGACAATCTTTACACTTATTTGACAATCCATTTTATATATATTGACAGTCCATTTTACACTCGAACCCTGCGAGCCTTAACCTCACTCCCACCATCATCACTAATCAATTGATGCACTGCCGTCTCAACCACCTCACAAGATCCCCCCAACCAACCTGCCCTTTTTGAGTGCTCCTTCATATATGCAACAACTCCCCAACCAATTGACCTAACCTCTAGAACCCTATCTCTACCATCCAACTTCTCAACTCCAACACACCATGGGCTCTTTTGGATACTTCAATGTTACGCTTACCCTTGACGAAAAGATCTCCAATAATACTCCCTCACTCTCACAAAACTCTACCGAGCTCTCCTCTTGCCTGAACTAAAATCACCTCTCCGATCTACCCTATTCAGGATGTAAGTTTACCTGGAACAACAAGCAAACCAATTTCAGAATCTGGTGCAAACTAGACCGCATTATCACCAACCCTTCCTGGATCCCCTCCTTCCCAAAAACCACCGCCTTCTTTGACCAACCCTACATATCGGATCACTCTCCTACCATCATCTCGCTTAACTCCAACGTCACCAAAAAACCCAATTCAGATTCAACAATGCATGGGTCATGCATGAAAACTTTCACACAAATGTCCTAAGCGCCTGGAGCATCAACATACTGGGCCATTCTATGTGCAAGCTTGTCAACAAGCTAAGGCTTCTCAAGCCGATACTAAAGAAATACCCCAACAAAAATCTCAAATCAATCCACTTGACCATTCGTGAGATCCAAAATCTTCTCTAACACCAAGGAGGCACTCAAATCCAAACCCCTTGACCCCAATCTTCATGAATGTGAGAAAAGCACCACTATCAACTTATCAAGCTCAATGTCAACCTTGATCATCTCAGAGTCACTATGGCCTAGATCTCCGAATCCAAATGGATCAAACACGGAAATCAATGTACGCCCTTCTTATTTAGAAGCATTAAGTCCAGACGGAGCGCTAACAAGATCAATGCCATCCAAGACTGTTCCAACAACACCATTCATGACCCTGTGCGCAATGCTTCCATCTTAGCCGACCAATTCACATCCATCCTTGGACCTTCAAACCTTCCATGTCCTGACCTCATACCCGACATCCCTCTCTCCACACTTAGCCCATATGAGTCCAGAAGATCTCTATGCAAGTAACCCACCAGGAAATCAAAGATGCTCTCCATAGCATATGAGACAATAAAGCCTCTGGGCCGGATGGCTACAATGATTTCTTCTACAGAGCCTCTTGGGACACCATTCAAAAGGACTTCATTGACGCCATCCTTTGACTTCTTCTCTCATGGCAAGATGCTCAAGCAAATAAATCATATCGCCATCTCTCTCATTGCCAAAAAAGATAACCCTGCAGCTCCAACCGATTAGCGTCCAATATCTTGCTACAACACCACATATAAGACTATTGCTAAAACCTTGTCTACCCGCATCAACTCTATCCTACCATCCATTATTGGTTCTTACCAAAGATCTTTGTCAAGGGTAGGTCGATCAAACACAACATACTTATTTACAATGAGCTTCTAAAAAAATATAACTAGAAGAACATCTCCCCAAGATGTGCTCTCAAGATTGACATCACTAAAACTTTTAATTCCATCGATCACAATTTCACTATCCAATGCCTTCGCAAATTTGGATTCCCTAAGAGCTTCATCCTCCTGATTAAAGAGTGTATCACCACTACTTATTGCTCTCTTAACATCAATGGTACCCTCAAAGGAACTAGAGGCCTAAGACAAGGTTGCCCACTCTCCCCACCACTCTTCATGATTGCTATGGAGGTCCTCTCCTCCATGATCGCTTCTAACACCTCCAACCCGAACTTCAACACCCATCCAAAATGCCACGGCCCAAGAATCCCCAACCTATGTTTTGCTGACAAACTGATGTTGTTTTGTAGGGGAGACCTCTAATCTATCCTCTTCTTTAAGCAAACACTGGATTCCATTGGCAATGTTTCTGGGCTCAAGATCAATCTGACCAAGTCAACCATTTTCCTCAGGGCACTTGCTCCCAACCAAGCCACTCAACTCACTATCTCCTCAAGGCTCTCCAATGGCTCCCTTCCCTTCCATTACCTGAGGGTGCTTGTTGGTAGTAGACGTCCCAATCTCAGTGACTATCAACCAATTAATCATTCACAACATCACGAAGAAGATCCACTCATGGACTGCAAAACTGCTCTCATATGCTGGTAGAATGCAAATCACCTCTTCAATTCTCATGTCTATGTACTTTTATTGGTGCTCTGTCTTCCTCATTCCTCCCACCATTATCAACAAAATTCAGAGCCTACTATGCTCGTTTCTCTGGTCTAGTAAGGACTATAGTAACAAGTATCTTGTTGCATGGAATATCATTTGCTCCCCTAGGAGTAAGGGCGGTCTTGGATTCAAAGAGCTCCTCTCTTAGAACAAGGTATGTCTTGCCAAACTCATTTACGTCAACCTAGATTCAAATGCTAGCAATTTATGGTGCGACTGGGACAAAAAGAACATCCTCAGAAGACACAACATATGGAGCTGCCAACACAACTACAACCATAACCACAATTGGAACTCTATCATCAACGTTCGAGATGAGATGACCAATGCTTCAAACCTAAATGGCAATATTTACCCATCTACAACTCTAACGGATCCTTCTGCACAAAGAAAGCATACACCATTCTCAAGAATCCTTCACTCCCTTCTACTACCATGAACTTTTACACAATATGAAGGGCCTGAACATCCCCAAGTGCAGTTTCATTTCTTAGATCGCCAAACACTCCAGGCTGCCCACCTCACAAAGCTCCTTCAATTGAACACTTTCACCAATTTTACCTGTAAGCTATGCCACAACCAGCAAGAAGACGAAGATCACCTATGGACAAAATGCAACTACACCACTCTCGTCTTGGACATCATCTCTCGATGGACAACGACACCTTACCCCCTCCATACCTCCAGAACATATGGACTTGGCATGAAGTACAACCCAAGGAGAAAACCAACCACGTGGACAATATCACAATCTCCTCTATTACTGTCTTCGTCTACTTCAACTGGAAAGCTAGAAACAACGCACTCTACAACAACACTCACACCCATGCTACCACATGTGCTAATGAGGCCATTTGTGCGATCAAATACAACACTGCGCTGCACTGGATTGATCGCTCTAATAACTCTACCTCTTGGGCCAACCTGTTAGGGATTCACCTTAGCTAAAAGCTTCCCCCATTTTTCCCTCATCTCTCTGTTATGCTTTATGATCTTGTAAATTTCCTTTCTTCCTCAATATACGTAATTTTCAAAAAAAAAATATCTCGTTTCGCAATTTATACATCCGAATTCTGGAATAAAGCCTTCAAACACAATTATTTATAATCTTGTAGACAATTATTTAAAATTTATCATTTTTAATATTATAAAATATAATAACTTCAATCTTTCCAAGGAAATTTCCACTTCCATAGCTCACAATTTTTATAAAAAATCTTATAATACTCTAGAAAGTACTCCACTTTATAATCAATATGAACCGATTTTGGTCTTTGTTCCCACTGCTCTTTGATCTACGATCATGTACACGTTTTTTTGAACTTGCCCTTGTAACCTGGATAAGAGTCCAACCTCCATCTTGTACATTCACTCTCAATACAAATTAACATTTCAAAAAA
>BSUD01000001.1:169653709-169663755 GCA_033239045.1 Fagopyrum esculentum
ATATATATATATATATATATATATATATATATATATATTATAAGGGCAATATCAAAAAGTCTTTTGTAATAAGACTCCTTTGTACACGATCATTTGGTCAATTATCGCTTTCGCACTTCATTTACGTCCATATTATATTTCTTTAATATATATATACACACCTGATCACATGTAACTCACTTCTTAATTTTTTATTATTTCTTTTAATCTCATTTATTTTTCCTCGCAAGTAAATGAAGCTTTAAATTGAGCACTTATTTTCTTACGTCCAAACAGCAAATCCTTCTCCCATTCCTCATCATAGTCTTTTTTTAGTACAATCTTTGGCTGGTGGCGATGGTGAAACCTAGTCGAGCAGCAGCGGCGTTGGTGGTGATTGCCGCCTGTTACTTGGTGTTGCTTGCTTCAGCCGATGAGACACGTCAGAATACGACATCATCGTCTTCTTCAAGCAAAAGTTCAAATACCTACACCCACACTTGGCCGGTATATATATATACACCTAATATTATAGAGAGTAGATTATATGAGAACATGTCTTATCGTGTAATCATGAGAACAATTCGTAAATAATTAGTTTTGTTACGAAGATGTTATATCGTTTAATGTATTATTCGTAGTTATTGTTGGTTGAATTGATTATTCGTAGTTATTATTAGTTTCAGAATATTATTTATCTAATAATTATGATATAAACCCTAAATCTCGACCCTTAATACTTATCGTCCGACGGTTTAAGATTGTTCTCATGATTATAAGATAAGGTTGTTATCATGTCTGTGACTGTGCTATATGAATGCTATTGTATTTTGCTATTATTTTCTCTCATTGACTAATGATCATCATAGGAGATGGAGTTTGGGTGGAGAACAGTAGTGGGCTCCATTATGGCGTTTTGTGGGGCGGCGTTTGGAAGCGTTGGTGGCGTAGGTGGTGGCGGGATTTTTGTTCCAATGCTTACTCTTGTTATTGGCTTCGACACTAAATCCTCAGCTTCGATGTCAAAGTGTAAGTCGAAAAACTAATTAAATGATTTTTATATGATTTTTATATTAGATGAACTTACACACAAGTTTCTGAATTTCATACTAAAATTAATATGATATAAAAATTTTTTTACTACGTAAGCATTATGTCACTAATATTGATTAGCATATGTCCACATCGCTAATTATATTTGCATTTGACATCATTTTGAAATTTTAAAACAAAAGTTACCCTCATGCAATTACAAGATTGTGTAATTATTATTGCCTTTTACATTATAATAGACTATAGTGCTAGAAGGTGAATCGATAATGGTTAATAATTTGGATTAACGTAATAGATCGCCCATGATAATACCAACAACTGTAATATTTCTCTATGGATTTGAATTCTTGTATATGAATTTCACGTACAAGAATAATCAAATCATTTGTGTACAAGAAAAATAACTAATAATATTTTTGTTATTTTTGAGTTATTTATATACGATACAATAATCGTGTACACTACCACCCAGAGATCCATTCTTCATGACTACATTCGTTTATTATTATTTTTTTATATTTTTTTGTAAGAATTATAAAATTACAAGAATATACGTCTAATTTACAAGAATAAGTTACAAGAAATACGTCTCATTTGCGTGTCTATTGAAAAATTATTATAGACTTTAAACTGAATAATCTCGTAATTATTCACCTTCTTTATTTAGATTTTTATATTATAATTTTCAGATTTTGTAGATTTATTCTTGTGACTAAATAAGATAAATTGAGATATGATAACATGTTCAATTTATCATTATTTGTTAAATGATGTTATTTACCTAATAATTTATATGCCTGAGTTATTTAGTACATAAAATTTATGTTTGGTGTATTTCATCTAAGTTTTTTTTTAAAAATCTTTAGACATATATATTAGGTTCACGTACTTGATGTGACAATATATCATACACAACTCAACTACTTTTATCACCTTAAACTAAAATAAGATAGTTTTTCTTTCTTTTTTGCTTGTAAATAAGGACTTGTTTGGTCATATACTTGTACGTAGGCATGATCGTCGGTGCAGCTGCATCAACGGTTTACTACAACATTAGACAAAGACATCCGACACTCGACATGCCAGTCATCGACTATGACCTCGCACTTCTCTTCCAACCGATGCTCGTGCTCGGTATCAGCATTGGGGTTACCTTCAATGTCATCTTTGCTGATTGGATGGTCACGTTGGTACTCATCATTCTTTGCCTAGGTAAGGTAATTAAAGTGTTACAAGTTACGCTTAAGTTGCTATATGTATGTGTACTAAATTCAAGTTCAGTGTCAAACAAGTTCATTTTGGTTCAAATTAGGGTTTGGCTATATTATTTCGAGTTTGCATGTAATTCTATTTATTTTTCGTTTATATAGTCATATCGTTTTGGAACCTCGTAGTTACATATTTGTAACTACGTGATCCAACGTAGGCTCATTAATTTTTCCTTAATAATGCAGTAACCTCAATTAAGGCTTTCTTTAAAGGCATTTCGAAATGGAAGAAAGAAACTAGCCAGAAGGCGAGTATTCATCTCTTTTCATTTCTCCCCATTTTCTCGATCTATTTATACTTATTCGTTTGTTCCATCTTGTGAATACTTTCCGTACTATACTAGGAGGCTGATCGGATAATAGCAACGGGTAAGCTCGTCTCATATTCAATCCATTCACATCATGCATACATACAACCTAGCTTTGCTCTATTGATCTACATTACCTTTTACACTTTCCTTGATTGTTACATACACTAACTATGCTAACATTGAATTGTGATTTAACTTGGATCAGAATTGGACATAAGTACACCAACCAATGAACTCGAACACCAATCTTTACCCGGAGGAACAAACAAGCGCATAAAGGTACATGTGATCGAATAGTATGTTCATACATAACTTGGCATGACATGTGTGTACATATATGAGTGTCACTAGCTTATACACAAAAAGCTAGTCCAATTAACGAAGTGTAAAGTAGTTCATCAACCTTATACACCGGTTTTAAAATTCTCTTAAAATATAACCAATTCCGTTTCCTCAATACAAATTATGCAGGTTCCCTTCATAAAAAACGTGCATTGGAAAAAACTTGGTATCATCGTTTGTGTTTGGATCTCTATTCTCGCGCTCCAAATCATCAAGGTAACTTGACTAGAAATTAGTCATATATTGTTGATAATCAACCAATTTTGTTAATGTTCATTTTTTTTGGTTGAAATGCAGAGTTACACCTCTAATTGTTCAAAATTATATTGGGTGTTCAACCTTTCGCAAGTATGACTTTCTACCCTCACTAAACATATATATTAGTGTTCATTTATCTCCATATCTATATATACTCACTAATGGTCATTGTCAATGATCGATCTATTAGATCCCCGTGGCGCTTGCAGCGTCAGGATACGAAGCCGTGAGGCTATACAAAGGGAAGACGAAGATCGCCTCACGAGGTGATAAAGGAACCGACTTCAAAGCACGACAATTGGTCTTCTATTGCTTCACTGGCGTGTTTGCCGGAACCATTGGGGGACTCGTAGGTGTTGGTGGAGGTACAATTATGGGGCCTTTGTTTCTCGAAATGGGAATTCCGCCTCAAGTGGCGAGTGCGACATCTACCTTCGCTATGTTGTTCTCTTCATCTATGTCAGTGGTTGAGTACTACCTTCTCAAACGATATCCTATTCCATACAGTAAGTCGTTTGTGTTGATATAATAACTTTTCACATTTAAAGTTTGGAAATTCCGAGCCTATATATTCTATTTCATAAAGTAAGTAATTATAACTTATTACTTTTGTGGATGTAGCTCTCTACTTCGTAGGAGTGACAACCATTGCCGCACTTGTTGCACAATACGTCGTCAAGAGAGTGATTGCTATGTTGGGAAGAGCATCTCTCATCATCTTCGTCCTTGCCTTCACCATATTCATTAGCGCCTTTTTGATCAGTAAGTTACCCACCAAAATTTACAACAACATATATATATAGTGTTAGAACAAGTTCACAAGACAATGACGTCCAGTGTTATAACTGATAAGTCAGACGGTTGCACTTAAGGACATTATTTCCTAAATCAATCCATTATTTTGATTCGTTTTTTTGTTTAAATTCTCTTGTAGTGGGAGAAGGCATTGTAAATACGGTCCACAAGATCCACCATCACGAGTACATGGGTTTCGAGAGCCTCTGTTCAAGCCACTAGCTACTAACGTACACTCGGCTCCTGTATGAAATTTCCCCTATAGGCTTTATCGATTTTCTTAAAAAACGATGCGCATATTTGTATTAGGTAAAACAAAATGGGTCTCTCTTTTACGTTCAAAATCAACGGATTGATATTGATTTATGAACCTACTAGATTGTCTCTTTTTACTAATAAAAGTTAATTTACCTCTGATGATCACTATGAAATTAACCATTGTTAGCTTGATTATGAAGCTTCTTATGTTCTTATGGATATATAGTTGTTGTGAACCCTAAGCCCAAAAAAACACGTTTGAAATGTGGCCCATTTTGTTAATGGAAAAGTGCACTTAAGCCCTAATCCAATTTAGCTAGAAGATTTACCGATATAGCCCATTTTCAATTTTAACTATTTCCGTCAAACATAATGTTTTACTAATGTAAGTTTATTGCACTTGTTCAGAGGGGGCTCCGGAAAAAACGAGTCAAGTTTTAACATGCTCATGTTCGGCATGTTTATAAATGAGTAAAGTATAAGCAAAGTTTAAACTTTAACCGAATTTTAAAATGTGGTCAAACTTAGCTTAGTTGAATCGGAGTCGGTTGTTCGGCTTGCAAAGCTCAATCCTAACAGATAAACCCGATGAGCTTCCTTCCAAAAACCAATTGATAATAGGAGTAGCGAACCAACCTTATATATTAGGTTCGGAATGTCCCCGACTTTTGATGTGGAAACTTATTATCTCCAACACGTGCCCGCAAGCGCAACTAGAGAGGATGTAGACCGAGTTGCACTTGACCACATGTTAGGATCGCGAGCCGAATAGAGGCTAGCTGCTCTAATACTATGTTAAATTTTTATCTTTTTATCCGTTCCGGAACCTTAGACGTGGAGGGCACACGTCCAATGATCCATACACATAAACATACGGGGTTCAATTCCAAAACCAGTTGACAATAGAGGTGTAACAACCGAACGATATATGTCCTTTATTAGCCTCTATTGTAAAATTCTAGGCCCTTGGGCACTTCCAACATTCGTATAAAAAAAAAAGTGAACAAAGATCTAATTAATTTTTTTTTTCTGTATTTTTTTGAAAAGTTACTTGTATTAGAAGAAAGAAGGATATACATATGGGAGATAGAAAAACAAGGAGCAAGGAGCATAATCACGGGCTCGACGGAACATAAACAAGATCGAGACTATCTTAAGTGGATCCCGAGTATTCGGGCCGTAGTAATAGAGTCCTCCGATATGTCCTTCCAGTGGTGACCGATGTGAAGTTTAATAGCTCGGATTGCTTCATTAGCACAGTGAATGACCCTAGTGAAGGTGTTGTTGTAGATTAAGTTATTTCTGGCCTTCCACGAGAAGTAAATGAAGGTGTTGTTGTAGATTAATTAATCTTTTTTCTAAACCCTAAACTGAACTCGAGTCACAAAAAAAACCTCCCAAAAACACATTAACCATAACCTGATTAAACAAATGCAAATCTGCTGGACACCAACCACTTACGTATTAATCCATTTATGACTCAAACTCACGACGATTTCTTACAAAAATGAAAACATATCTTCAATCCTTGACTATATTCTTACATATATGATAAAATCATTTGCGTACAGAATGACCTTCCTAGCCTAGCTTTGCGATATTGTATTTTTCTTATTTTTTACAGTATTTTTTATATTTCCATCTAAGCTTAATTTGAGAGTAAACAAAAGAAGAAGAACACAAATCATATGGCAGCTGACAATGCAATTTGTTAGGGTTAACTGACAGCCATTGAAGAAAACATAAAGAAACCCTAATTATGACAGCTAATTATTAACCAGACAGCATCATTAACAGAAATCACGTTAGAACGTGAGCATTTCATAAATTAATAATAATTATTGGTAATATATATTTATAAATAGTAAATAAATAACGGGAAAATAGGAAATACCCTCCCCAGTGAAGATTGTGTACTGTGCATATATAACGCAGGAAACACCCACCCCATGTAATTCATACTCAAATTGCTCTATGTCCATGGCTGGCTTTTGGATGATCAAAGGGTTTAATTGGATCATAATCTCTAATATTTTGTTAACCCTAACATATTAGCAAATCTCGATCCGAGGTAGGACCTTAACTGTTCTATGTAGTGTGTATACGAGCGTACATGTGTTAGGCTCAAGCCTAACACGTAAACTCGACGAGATTTCATTCTAAGATCAATTGTCAATAGAAGAACTCACCGACTTATATACTAAGCTCGGAATTGATATATATAGAGCGAGTTGTATTTGCCCACTAACCTAGGATTGCGAGCCGAATAGAGACTAATCGCTCTGAAATCATGTCACAGTCCGATACAGACGGACTGTAAAGCGGGAATCGTGTGCATACGAGCGCACGTGTGTGTTATGCACACGCCTAACACATAATCCATCGTGGTTCCATCATAAAACCAAATTGTCAATAAGATGAGTATCTCACCGACCTTATATTTAAGCTTGGAATTGTCCCCACTTTCGATGTGCGAACTTATTTTCTCCAACATATATCCTAACCTTATCCAATAATCAATCAAAATTTAAATAGATAACTAACCCCTATAAAAAAAAGTAGCGAGACATCGGAAATGTTAACATATTATCAAAGCAAGTCCGATTAGGGCATATTTCATAACTTCGGGATTAGCTAACTTGGATATAAAAATACGACCCGCCAAAACTGTTAAGAAGAACTAAAGAAGTAAAATATAGCCGAATGTGCTTCACGTAAAATAGGCGGTATCTTTTATACAACTCTCTATATTTTTTGTCATTTCTGTTAGTTTTTTTCCCGATTTTCAGCCTCTCGATGCAGGGTTATCCCTATCATTATACTCGATTAATTCAGTTACAAAAACTAAAGGTAGTTTCATATTAGGCAAAATTGGCAAACTAGCCTTTTAAGCAAATCAATTGAGAAAGAAGACTCATACTATTTGGTATTGGTATTTTGACTCCCTATAAAATAGAATAGAGGAAATAGAGTACAAAAGAGGGCAAAGTTTAACAATTGATGGATGTGACATGTTATACTATCTCACATGTCACATCAATCAGAAAAAAGAATTTCCAACATTCTTACTTTATCACCTATTACCCAAAAATCCGCTTACCCAAATAATGTCACAATCATACCCAAAAATAAATTTGTCAAAGTACATAAACATACTCGAAAACAACATACCCAAAAAATCAAATATCAAAATAAAAATCATATCCATAAATTGGATAATATTTTATATTTATACCAAATTTAAATATCACTTAATACAAAAACCATACCCAATTTAAATTTTTCATACCCAAAATTTTCAAAACTCGATATTATACACAAACATCAATATCAAATGACATTTGATCATTATCCAAAAATTCGCTTGAATTTGATCATTATAACACAGTTTGGGTAACCATAAAACATATCCACGATATCACATTAAAAATATACTTAATAATAAGAAATATACTACAAAGCCAATACGCATATAAAAGCATACCCAAAAACCCGTTTACCCAAATAATGTCATAATCATACCCAAAAATAAATTTGTCAAGAAATATATTGCCTCTATTTTCACAATCATACCCAAAACCATACCCAAGAAATATACTACAAAACCAATCCATGTAAAAAAGATACTTAAATCAAAAGTAAACATCTAATCACCATCATTTCAATTAGAGAAATTATTACCCCTATTTTTTAGTTTCCATACCTATTTTTTCTTCCTTTTGTATAGAGACCTAGTTTGCAAAAGAAAATTTCAAAGGGTCCTATTTCCCTAATTAATTCTTCATATTATGTCTCTATCGATAGTACAAGTGGGTCAATATCAATAATACTACAATTAAGGAGATAATACATACCCAGATAAGAGATTATCTACACTGAGGAAGGTACACGCCGTATAAAAAACACATTTTTATTACCCTAGATACATAGTTTATCGTACGAGAAAGTATACAAAACATCAACTGGTCAATTATGAAATATCTAATATTATATGTATAATCACATGTAACGTAACACTCACACATGCATATTCTACGTTTTACTCGTCTCTTTTCCCGCAAGAAAAATTAAACTTTAAATAGGCCATCCTACAATCCTCATTTTCCAAATCCCTTAAAACCCTAAACAAGCAATCCCTCTCTTTCATCTCCGTTTTTCGGGTGTTCAAACTCGTCTTTAGGTGTTGACGATGACAAAACCCATTGGAGCAACGGTGGTGTTCATGGTGGTTGTCGCATGTTTCTTGGCGTTGCATGCCTCAGCTAATAATTTACATAAAAATACAACATTATCTTCTTTTTCGAGCAAAAACTCGAAAAGTTACACCCACGTTTGGCCGGTATGTAGTAAAGATTATTGCATTTTGTGCGTATTTTTGTTATTTTTATCAAGTTTGAATCGAGGATGTTTCTTTGTGATAGCGAAATGTGTTTACATAATTATACAGGAAGGCCTCTATTTACAATATTTATATATTCTATCACTTTGGATATTAATTAACGTTTGCATGTATATTTGGTGGATTATAGGATATGGATTTTGGATGGAGAACCGCGGTGGGCACTATCATGGCGTTTTGTGGGGCGGCGTTTGGAAGCGTTGGTGGTGTAGGCGGCGGCGGAATTTTCGTTCCCATGCTAACTATCATCATCGGCTTCGATACTAAATCTGCAGCGGCAATGTCAAAGTGTAAGTCAAAAGTCTTACTCATGTACTTTTTTTAATTTTTAATTTATATTTTGTATAAAAACGTATTTTTTAAGGATGATTTTATACTTTGATATAATTTATTTTAAATCTTTACTTTCTTGAAATTACAATCAACCCTATTGCGGTGTTGCCCGGTGGCGGTGTAACTTATACGTACGATGTGCGACAAAGTAGTCCAACCTTAATTGATTTTATATTAGTGTATTACACATTTGTACTTTGCATAGAATTGTGAGTTATTTAAGTTATAGTATAAGTAATTTCAAATCTTATTTACGTGTTTAGTAAATCGAGGTTTATATAAGGCGTTTTAGTCTTTAAATTTCGATTAAATATGTAGGATAATTCATATTTTTTAGATGTCGAGTTATGAAAATTGTCATTAATTTATATATTTTTTATTTTACTTTTAATATATCTCTTAAAAGTTGTGTTGGATGTTATAATGTCTTATATTATTGATGAGACGAGTATATCTGACCTCGCAAACGAGTTTAAAATCTAAATAGTATTAGTTCACAAATTGGGATTGAAAATCGGGTAATAAGACTAAGCGACTTGATATTGATATAATATTAAAGTTCATTGAAGTATAGAGAGGTTGTAAAAACGGAAAAAATGTGCTCGTGAGAATTAGATTAATGTAAAACTGTTTTCTGTTTTTGAAAGTTTACGTTTATTAGAAAGAGGGGGAAGAATTTGCAATGGGCCTACTAGACACGTGAGAGCAGAAGAAACAAAAAATAGAACATAGCATTACAAGAGGTTAAGGAGAGAAGAAGGGAGAGAATGATCAAATGAGATAGATTCCGAGCATCTTGGCCCAAAATAGGGTATTTGGGGATCGATCTTTCCAGTGGTAAGATGAGTGGGGTTTTTTCATGGTGATGATGCTACTAGCGAAATTGATAGCAGATGTGGAAGTGTTGTTGAAGATGAGGTCGTTCCGAGCTTTCCAAGTAAAGTAGATGAAAGATCTGATACTAGAGACACGAGCACTAGTGATGAAGTTTCTGTTGCTTTTAGGGAGAGAACTGAGCCAAGTCCAGGGATGGGGGGGGGGGGGGGGGGG
>BSUD01000001.1:169672758-169732577 GCA_033239045.1 Fagopyrum esculentum
GAATTTCACATACCAGAATTTCACATACCGGACATTTACATACCGAAATTTACATACCGGAATGAATTTTTAGTTGTCTAATATTTAATTTTGCAAATTTTAGGGGGCTCGTTGTAATTTTGCAAATTTTTTTTATTGTAATTTGCGTATATGATGACGGTTTGCAAAAATGGGTCCATCACCGTCTCTTTTGGTTTCCAAAAGACTTGTTTTTTTTCCCAGTTGACAATGACAAATTGACAAGACGTGGAGGAGTTGAACATTATTTGAGTGGAGAATTATATGTTAAAATTGTCTCAAAATAAAAGTATTATGTAAATAAATATAAATAGCGGACGGAAAGCACAAGGATCAAGTGCTGATTGTGCCGCTAGTTTTAATTCAGAAATTTCTGGAATGAAATTTCTGGTATGAACTTTTTGTATGAAATTTCTGGTATGAAAAATTCTGGTATGAAAAAATTTTAGTATGAAAAAAATTCTGGTATGAAAAAAATTCTAGTATGAAATTTCTGGTATGAACTTTTCGTATGATAATTTCTGGTATGAAATTTTTGGTATGAAAATTCTGGTATGAGAATTTCCGGTATGAAAAATTCAGTCCAGAAAATAAAAAAGAAAATAAAAAATAAATAAAAAAAGGCAAGAAAAATAATAAAAGAAAACAAATTCAGTAATTAAAAATTAAAAATTATACTTATATAACAAATAACAAACATCATTTATTCTTTCTTTCTAATAGAAGGGTTAATAATTTTTACCTACTATTAAATGAAAGTGCTAAAAAATTTGGGGTACATTTTCTTAAACAAAAACTAAAAAAAGCCTAGTATGTCAAATTCTCCCAAAAAAAAATTCGGGACACGTGTCGGCCGTATCGGAATAATGTGCCTTACTTGAACAACCCCATATATATATCCTCCCATTTATATATAATTCTACAAATTTAAGAATTTATTCATTATTCTTATAATAAATGTCTCTTACAATTTATTTCTTTAAATTATAAACAAGTATCTCACCATCCCATTATACGAAGAAAAAAAAAACTAATATGTGTACACATACATAACTAGTGTATTACCCGCACTTTGTGCGGGTTCAGTTTTAATAAATGTTTAATACTTAGAAATTTATATGTATATATTTGTAAAATAAAATTCCGAAAAATGAAATTATAATCAATATTATGATTTTTAATTCTCCTTTAAGTATTTATCTCTTCTAATTAATTATATTTTTAAATTGATTTGTTAAGATATGCTTGTTGGTAAAAAAATTCATAAAAATTTAAAAACTATTTTTATAAAAGTATTTATTTAAATAGTTTTTAAAAAATTTAGAAATCAATTTTCAATTTATATTAACATTTAGAAATCACTTTTTAAAATAGTATTTGTTTTTTTTTAGCTTCGAGAAATCTGGGTTGACACGTGGCAATAGAGGCTTCTGATTTAATAGATATAAGATTATAAGTTAATGTTTCTTCGAACCCACAAAAGATGCTGATTTCTTTTCTATATCCAAATAAATGCAGGTTTCGATCGTGAAAAATATTCATTGGAGAAGACTCGGCATCATTTTCTGCGTTTGGAGCACTGTTCTAGTCCTCCAAATTTTCAAGGTTAATGCAAAAACCCAATTTAATTTAACCGTTCATGACATTTTATGTTCAATAAAAGTGTTTATTCTCACGTGAATTTCACCATATATTATTATTTATTCGTTATCACTTCCATCGTCTAATAGAATGTTTTATCATGCAGAGCTATAAATCTAAGTGTTCAACAATGTATTGGCTCCTCGATCTCTTGCAAGTATGACTTTGTTCCATTTAATATATCGACATGATGTCTATCAAGTTTTTTCGGCATCTAGTATGATAGCCTAGACATTTATCTTAAATAATGATATATCTGCATGGATTTCGTAATCATTGTTTATAATCGTTTAACCAGATTCCCGTGGTGGTTATAGCGTCAGGATACGAAGCTGTGTTATTGTACAAAGGAAAACGAGTAATCGCATCACGAGGGGGAAATGGGGCAAACCTCGAGGCATGGAGACTAGTGTTCTATTGTGTTATGGGTGTGGTTGCAGGAACCCTAGGAGGCTTAGTTGGTCTTGGTGGAGGTGTCATTATGGGACCTTTGTTTTTGCAGTTAGGAATTCCTCCTCAGGTGAGATTTTTGCTTTATATTTCAATCTCTTGAACAACTCTGATATCATGTTAAATTATATAGTAAAATCTATGGACGGTTATGCTATATAATCTAACAGTTTGTCACGTTTGCAACTCGCTATTTATATTCAACACATTGTCGGTGGCATCTTAACCATGTTAAGTATTTTCAAAAAAGTTATTTATCACATAAAAACTCACTTATTTTAACGGTTTTGTTCTCGTTGAACATCTTGATCTCTTATAAACCAATTTAAAATATGAGGTGGTACACTTTCCTCTACTTCAATTCTTGACGATCGTTTTTGTAAAAATTAAGTCGAGGCTAGACAATGAACCTGAAAGTTAAGAGTGTTAAGTTGAGAGTAGTATCAAGATGTACGACATCGATCTAGAGAATTACTTGTTTTGGTACAGGTGATTTTGGATCAGTGTCTCAAAAACCTCGAGTCATTCACTAATTATATATTTGAACACATTTTTAGGTCAAACCATATATGTTTTAATTTCAATTTTTTGCATTTTGTGATTTCTTAAGCTCTACGATAAAAAATTTTTATTGTTCATGTCAAACAAAGCTACTAAAACTTATATTTGAACATTGCTTGAAGGTGTCAAGTGCAACGGCTACGTTTATAATGTTGTTCTCTTCATCCATTTCGGTTGTAGAGTACTATCTTCTCAAACGATTTCCGATTCCATACAGTAAGCAATATCAATTTAACAACTCAACTTTTTTCTTTTCACAAAACTGAAACTCGTTATATGTTGAAGACAATCAATAAACGAATGACTATACTCCTTTGTTGGATGCAGCTTTGTATTTTGTAGCAGTAACCACCCTATCCGCACTTGTCGGACAATATGTTGTCCAGAGAGTTATCGCGGTTATAAAAAGAGTGTCTATTATCATCTTCGTCCTCACTTTCACGGTCTTTTTTGGCGCTTTGTTAATGGGTATGTTGTCTCACATAAACTTACAACTTGTACGTATCAAAACACATCTAAGTTTGATATTAATAGTTTTCTTTGTTATTTTCGTATAGGGGGACAAGGCATAATCAAAATGGTCAATACGATCCAACATCACGAGTATATGGGGATCGAAAGCCTTTGCTCTCAACATTCCTAAACTACACTCAAGTTCTGCTCACAATATCACATAATGTTTCATTATTAGGGTTAGTAACTTATCGATTTCCAAATTAGATCGAAAATCTCATTGTTTACGATTTTTTATAAGCTTCGTTTTGTCAAAAAAGGCATCTCAAGTTGAGTTCCGATAGGAGGAAGTTATTATCAACTAGTTTATAATCTCGTGTCTTACATTTAAGTTTCAAGAGGTATTACCAACTAGTTTATAACCTCGTGCCTTGCACCTTGACCTGGGCAAATCTGACTCAAATCGGACTTTTCAAAATTTTTATCCGTTTTTTCTTAATCGGACTTGGACCGAGCTTGAATTCGGGTCTAAGGTCTTTGCTCCTACCTGGGCGGGTCAAGCTAACCAGGCATCCCAAATTTGTGTACTTTGGTTGGGCCAGAAATTGGCCAAATTCTATGGACGATAATTGATTGTGTAAATAAAGATTTGAGTATGAAGAAGGCCCAAATTAACTTGTTTCAAATCTTATACAGCGCAATGTTCATCCAATATTCCAATGTATCACATTTATGTTCAAAATTTTTAAAATGTTATTATCTCGTCTTCAAATAATAATAATAATAATAATAATAATAATAATAATAATAATAATAATAACAATTTATTTTTCTTTCTTTTATTGCAACCAAGACCTGTTCATATTTGGGCAGGGCCGAACCCGGCTACTGAAGCCTAAAATGGTTGTTGCGGGCATGCAGATACCCGTTTTCTTTTGTTTTTTTTAAAATGAACATTATTTGTTTCTATAAATTATTTACGATGACACATGATATGTTTCTCTAAATTATATAAAATTGGTATTTTTTTTTCTAAATTATTGAAATAAGTATAATCTATACAAACTCTTTCCAAAATAGGTTAAATACCAAATAAATTATTAAAAAAAAAAATCAGCCATCCATCGTTATCCTCTGAGCAATGAACGAGATGCACAATCACTCACACGTAGAGAGAAACCCTAAAAACAAGGAGAAAACAAACAAGAAAGACTTCAGAACAACGTGCCCACTTCAAATTTTCCTATACGTTCGGAGTTGATTGAACACTCGCTGGCCCTTTTCAAACTTGACAGACCATTATCTTTACGCATGAATCCATTTCCTTTTTTGTTCTTTTTTGCACTTTTTTTTATGTGTAATTATCATACAACTTCACAAGAAAAAAACCCTTTATAAATACTCAAGATTCCCATCTGGGTATTGAGGATAAGGCTCTTTCAGACCATTTCTCATCTGGGTTTTTGAGTTTTTAGAGAGAGAAAGCTTCATCTTCATCTGGGTCTATCTGGGTTTTTAGAGAGAAAGAGAAGATGTTGGAAGGGAAAGCAATGATTCAAGATACTGATATGCCAATGAAAATGCAGCTTCAAGCTATGGCTTCTGCTTCTCAAGCTTTGGATCTATATGATGTTGTGGATTGCAGATCCATTGCTGCTCATATGAAAAAGGTAACAGAGAATTGAAAAAGTGAATCAAATTTTAGTTTAAAGGTTGAGTCTTGATTTGGTTTCTTTGCTTTTGTTGTTTTGTGAAAACAGGAATTTGATAGCAGATATGGTGGTGGATGGCAATGTGTGGTGGGTTCTAACTTTGGTTGTTACTTTACACATTCTAAGGGTACTTTTATCTATTTCAACCTTGAGACCCTAAATTTTCTTATCTTCAAAGGAGCAGCTTAGTTTAGTTGTTTTTATCAATTAGTATCCTAGTCTTAGTGTACAGATGAAGAATGAAGGGGAAGGGAGGATTGGGAAGAAGAAAGTTGCAATCTTTTCTCTAAGATGTCTTTTTTTTTTTCCTTCTACTTTTGGTTGTGTTTGCCCTCTATTGTAATTTGTTACAAATTAAGTATTGGGGAAAGATGAAGAAGAAAGAGGGATTTGAATGTCATATGAAGAATGAAAGGAAATGGAGGATTGAGAAGAAGAAAGTTGGAATCTTTATCAAAAAACCAAAATGTCATTTTTCTTTCTACTTTTGGTTGTGTTTACCCTCTATTTTAATTTGTTACAAATTAAGTATTGGGGAAAGATGAAGAAGAAAGAGGGATTTGAATGTCATATGAAGAATGAAGGAAATTGGAGGATTGAGTAGAAGAAAGTTGCAATTTTTATCTAAAATGTCCTTTTTCTTTCTACTTTTGGTTGTGTTTGCCCTCTATTGTAATTTGTTACAAATTAAGTATTGGGGAAAGATGAAGAAGAAAGAGGGATTTGAATGTCACATGAAGAATGAAGGGAAATGGAGGATTGAGAAGAAGAAAGTTGCAATCTTTATCCAAAATGTCCTTTTCTTTCTACTTTTGGTTGTGTTTGCCCTCTATTGTAATTTGTTACAAATTAAGTATTGGGGAAAGATGAAGAAGAAAGAGGGATTTGAATGTCATATGAAGAATGAAGGAAATTGGAGGATTGAGTAGAAGAAAGTTGCAATCTTTATCCAAAATGTCCTTTTCTTTCTACTTTTAGTTGTGTTTGCCCTCTATTGTAATTTGGTACAAATTAAGTATTGGGGAAAGATGAAGAAGAAAGAGGGATTTGAATGTCTTATGAAAAATGAAGGGAAATGGAGGATTGAGAAGAAGAAAGTTGCAATCTTTATCCAAAATGTCCTTTTCTTTCTACTTTTGGTTGTGTTTGCCCTCTATTGTAATTTGGTACAAACTAAGTGTTGAGGAAAGATGAAGAAGAAAGAGATATTTGAATGTCAAAATGTCAAATGGATGAGAAATGTAGTGACTCTAGAGAAGAGCTTGCAAAAGAGTTCAAGTATGTTTGGTTGTGTGTTTATAATATTGTTTAATTAGTGTTAATTGGTGTTTATTTCTTCCAATTATAATTTCTAATTGCAATCAAAGCTACTTAGAGTTTATTTTGGCTGTATGTTTATGAATATTTTTTTTTATAAATTACAAAACAAACCCACTTCCAATTACAATTCCTTTCGTAATTTGGTACAAATTAAGTATTGGGGAAATATGAAGAAGAAAGAGGGTTTTGAATGTAATATGAAGAATGAAGGGAAATGGAGGATTGAGAAGAAGAAAGTTGCAATCTTTGGATAAAGTTGCAATCTTTATCCAAAGAAGAAAGTTGCTATCTTTAGCAAGTTAATTGTGCTTGCAAACTTTTTCTCAATTCCTATTAATGAATGCGTCAGGTTTAGGCATGATGCTTATCTGGGCCGCTGAGATCTCGATAATGGGCCTTGGCCCATTTATTCAGCCCACTATAAACTCCTACTGAAATCTTTATGGGCCTTGGCCCATTTAATCAGGACGAGTCCATGCATGATGTTTACGCTACAAAAAAGTTGCTAATAAAGATCGGGGTATTATTTACACGGTTCAAGATTTCGTTAACGCATCACTCATACGCAATGCGTCATGGTCACGCATTGCGTAACCGTAAAAAAAAAAAAAAAAAAATTTTGTCGGGTTAGAATTCATGTAGAAAATTATTAGGATCCGAAACCCGTAAAGTTCACGGTTATGCATCCCGTAACTGTGACATTATGACGGTTACGGGATCCGTATGCGTGGTGCAATAACGAAATCTTGAACCGTGCGAATACTGACTTCCCTAAATATCTCATTAGTGTGGTACATTTTGAAGCATACAACGCTAGGCAACCTTAGACAAGAGAGCGGCGGAAGTGAAGTGAGCGTTGAGGTTGGCGAGTACGAGGTTCGTCATGGCAATTCGTGACTCGATGGTGGAACTTCCAACATGAGGCTGAAGCACGACGTTGTCGAGTTCGTAGAGCTTTGGAGGTACATTCGGCTCATCCTCGAAAACGTCCAATCTTGCACCACGTAGTCTTTTCTCAACGAGGGCCGCTACAAGCTCTGGCTCGTCGACATGGGCACCTCTACCGATGTTGATCAACACGCCTTCTTCCCCTAAAGCATCGAGCACTTGCCGGTTTATGATGTGGCGCGTTTCCGACGTTAATGCACATGCTACAACCAAGATGTCATTGTTGGTCGCCAATTCTATGACGTTTGGGTAGTATGTGTACTCCGATTCCGCCTTCTTTCGCCTCGAGTGGTATGAGATTGGGCACTTGAATGATTTCGCTCTCTCTGCTATAGCTTCTCCGATCCTTCCTAAACCCTACAATGCCAACCCTTTTCCCACTGAACTGGACATGCTCATTTGTAATTCGTATATAGTCGAGTCAGAGTTTTACAATGGGTTCAGATTCGACTCTCTTATAAAGTGAACGACGAGTTTGAGTAAATTTCAAGTAGCTAGACTCATGTAACAAACCTAACGAAAATTGATTTGTATAGTCTTTAGGTTTTTATCAACCAAGCTTAAAACATGCTCATATCATGCTTGCTTATTAGACATGTTCAAATCCGGACTACTCGACCGGGCCGAAAAGCCCGGCCCGTCAGTTCGGGTAAAAAAATAAAAATATTATATTATAATTATTATAAATATTAAGTTTAATATAAATTATCTAATATAATTATAATAAATTTTAAATAAAATATTTTAATTACAATTTATTTTTAAAAATATCAAATTAAAAACATTATTTAAAAAAATTAAAAAAACGAATACCCGTGAGCCCGATCCGCCCAACTAGGCGAGTAAGGCACCGATCCTAGGTCCGGTAACCGGGCTGAACCCGACCCGGATCCGGCTAAATAGACTTAATATTTTATAAAGTCCGGCCCGGACCCGGATATGAACAATTCGTAGTTGTTACTAGTTTTGTTACGAAGGTGTTCTATCGTTTAATGCATTATTCATAGTTATTATTGGTTGAATAGATTATTCGTAGTTATTATTAGTTTCATAATATTATTTATCTAATGATTATGATATCTACCTTAAATCTCTACTCTTAATACTCAACATCCGATGATCTAAAATTGATTACTCTTAATACTCAACATCCGATGATCAAAAATTGATTACACGATAAGACTGATCTCGTGGGAACAGCACCTGTATATATGTATATATATATATATATAAGATGTGAACATTTTCACATGTAAATGCTACTACCAAACAAAAGCATATGCTACTACCTAAGAAAACGTGATGTCCCGATTTGGTGTATTAGCCCGATCGCCAAATCGGCGACGTCGTCGGTAAGCACATCCGGAGTATTCGTGACGGGGATCCCTCGCTCCTTGCACTTGACCAGATCTATCTTATCGACGCCGACGCTTAACGTTGACACTATCTCCAGATTCGGGAGAGCGTCGATGAGCTCGGAGTTAGCACCGGCGCGGGAGGTTCCAACGACGGCGTGGATCGAGTTGCCGTTCTCAACAAGAAATTGCTTATTGTCCTCATAGGTCCAGAAACGAAAGAGTTTGTATCTCCTGCTTAGCTCTCTTTCCAACATGCTCATCGGCGACAACGTCAATACGCCGATTGACTTGTTTGCCTCCATTGATGTATCACTCGCCATTTTGTTTGCTGAAATCTTTTGGAAGTCTGAAGAATGTTTATTGAAGAAAAATGTTGGGCTTCTTCCAAATCATCTTGAAAGTTGGCAATGGTGTTTATATAAAGAAGTTTGAGGCTTCGAGCTGGTTCTGAAGATAGGTTAAATTTTAGTTTGGCTCGTTTTGATAGAATAATATTGTGCATACGCTATATCGAAAAAAGTCCGAGCTCTTTCAATTTTTACACGAGTCGAGTATGTCCCATTTTAAATCTCAGTTAAAGTTTAGGCTGCACTTGTTTATAAATAAACCCGAGATTGATCATGGCAATGTTCCGCTCGTATGACATTATACGGTTGCACTCGGGGAACGGCGTAAACTATCCACATCTATAATATACAAAACCTGCACCGGTGTTCCATAGGAAGAGTAGCACATTTAATTGAAATTCTTAAATAAAAGAGTGGGTAATTGATGATTTCAGGTACAGAAACTGGGTTGTTGGATCGGCGCTGTTGGTGTTCTCGTTCAGAGCTCGTCGGAACGACTTAGGTCCGATCTGCTGGTTGGGAGTTGGGTTTTATGGTGATGCTTCAGGGCGGCCTGCTGGTGTCGCGACGGTTCTGACTCGGAAGAGGCAAAGAGTGTTAATCCATGGATTGGTTGAAGAATTAATCTACTTTAGTAGGACATGAGTTCGATTTGTTAAAGATTTGATCTTTTAGCAATTTTATGTCCAATAGCCTTTGGAAAAGGCGGTCGGAGATTCTACATGCCCGAGAGCCGGCTGGCCACCTACGGAAAACTCCTACTGGGTTGGGGCAAGACCTATAACAATCATAGAAGAGATATCGTCGCCATCGCACATTCCCTAAACATTCACATGTTCATTCAATCATCCAAAGAGCAAGTTCTCATGAAATGCATCTCAAAGTTTGAACTTCTTTAAGAGCTTATTTGGGCTAGTTTTACCTCCATTAACAAAGAAACTAACAAGCAATGAAAATGAAGATGCATTCGAGTTCTTGATCAAACTACAGGTGTTAACAAAGGCTTACCATTGAAATGAGCATCAAGATTTCCAAGAACAAGATTGGCCATCGACGTACGTGTTTCCACTGTAGCACTTCCTACATGAGGTAAAAGAACCACATTCTCGAGGTTAAAGAGTTCTTCAGGCACATGAGGTTCATGTTCAAACACATCCAATCCAGCTCCCCCTAACCGGCCTTCAACAAGGGCTGCCACAAGCTCTGGTTCGTCGACATGTGGCCCCCTCCCAATGTTGATGAGGACACCCTTTGGACCCAATGCATTAATCACCTCACGATTGACAATATGGCGAGTTTCTTTGTTCAATGGACAAGCAATGACTAGAATGTCACAATTTGATGCAAGTTCGAGAACGTTAGGATAGTATGTGTACTTTGAATCAGGCTTTCTTGTTCTAGAGTAGTAACTGATTGGACAATCAAATGCTTCTGCTCTCACGGCAATTGCGCTACCGATCCTTCCTAATCCAATGATTCCAACTCGTTTCCCTGTGAACTGGAGTACAGTGAAAGAACTTACTAAAATTAAAACAGCAAGCAGAGTTCATTTTATCAAAACATATCCAGTGCCTATTATGATAAACCATTATGTATGTCATGGTTGAGAAATGATGATACAATAACAGTTAACAAACACACTATTTGCCATGTTCGACTAAAACCCCTGAAATTTAACGCTTTCTATTTCACAAGGGAACCATGTTTTACATTTGGAGACGGGGAAGATTGAATTTGTAACATGATATTTGGTTTAAATTGTCAATGATTGATCAATATCAGTATGCAAGAATGTTGTGACTTTGCAAAGGTTCAAGTTTAAGTTAACAGTCAATAATAAAGTTTAGGACATCCTGCTCAAAGAGTGTTTCGCGTCGTCTTTCGACTATAGTGAACGGATTAAGAAACTGCTGATCTGGAGTCTACATGTCTCCAAACTCCAAATGACTAGAAAGTGTATATTAAAGTTCTTGATTAACAGGTTTCCAAATTTAGCAACCAACACAATCAACATAGCTATATGTCAAGCACTTCCAATGTGATCAACAGATTTGAATCTGTTAACTATGATTGAAGAACTGAAATAAAATTTGAGCATGATCTCGTAAATTTTTACTGAAATCAACTTGAAACTACACGACATTCAGAAACGTTGATCAATTATCCACAATTTAAACCATATATGATATATCATGTAAGAATTCAATTTTCCCACTTCCAGTTCTCCAATAAATCCCACTCATCCACACACATAAGGTTGCATTTACATTTATCCATCTATAAGATCAGCAATCAATACATCAGAAGAAATTCGCTTTGAGAACAAATAAACCGCCATAAGAACAAATCAAAAGGCATAGAAAACAGAGTTCTGAAGGAATTCACCTTAGTGGTCAGCTTGAAATCGCCCTTCTTCCAAGTTCCACTCCTCACATACCGATCGCACTGAGGAATTCTCCTCAAAACAGATATCATAAGCCCAACAGCCAAATCAGCAACATCCTCAGTGAGCACATCAGGCGTATTCGTAACCCTAATCCCTTTCTCCTTGCACTTACCCAAATCGATCTTATCCAATCCAACACTGAAGCTGGATACTATCTCCAGCTTCGGAAGGGCCTCAATTAGCTCGGCATCGGCACCACCAAAGGCGTTTCCGACGACAGCACGGATTGATTTAGCGTTTTCGGCGAGAAATTGCTTCCTGTCGGGATAGTTCCAGAATCGGAACAAATTGTATCGCCGATTGAGCTCGGATTCCAAGTAACTGTTAGTTGGAACCACCATTAACACCCCTATTGATTCCATGGGTCAGTTTCTTTTGTGAGATTTAGTTAGGGATTAGGGTTTGTGGTTTGGGATATTCAGACTCCTAGATAGTGGAAGATGGTGGAATTTGACACGTTTTATAAACGAAAAAAAGCTATATGCACGAGATTTGTTTTACTAGCGTAAAAAAACAAACGCATTTCGAGCGTCAGCGCCTCCCGAAGGCGCTTAAATGTTAAAAAAAGGGGCAAAAATAACAAAAATCAGGGTTTTGGACGCCAGCGCCATAAACCGGCGCTTAAAACTCTAATTTTCCCGAATTTTTTTCTACTTTATTTTTATTTTAAGATTTGAGCGCGTCGCAAAGCGCTCAGATCCATTTAAACGTCACCGCAAAACGTTCATATTTGGTATTTAAAATTGTGTGTATAACACGCCCCTTTATAAATTAACGATATTTACTTCATTCACAATTTAGTTATTTTTATTGAAATAAAATGTTGTTAATATTTGTTAGAGGATTAGCCTTGTCATTAGCCTTATCTTTTAAGACTTTAATAGTATTAGGCTTATCATGTATTGTTACTTTTTTTTTTTTTTTTTTTTTCTGAATAAACATTGTCCGATCAATAAAAGAAACCAACTTTCTATTAAGGATTTGGCCTACGGCCTTTTTAAACTTTGTGTTTAATAAATGTATTCCATACTTTTTTTTACCACTTTTATTGAATGGTAGTTAAAAATAATTAATTCTTCTATTAAAAAAAAGAAAGAACATAGGATGTTTGTTATATAAGTTTTGATTTTAATTACTGAATTTGTTTTTTATTTTATTTTATTTTTATTTGCCTTTTTATTTTCTGTTTTCATACCGCATTTTCATACCAAACATTTACATACCGGACTTACATACCTGACATTTGACAACTAGATTCTCAGCTTCACACTCTCAGCAACTCATCAACAAGGCTCTTACAATCACAATGGGATATCTTGGGATTGATGTTCATAATTCTAATCCACCGGTTAATAAAACCGTTTTTATTGCTAACCAAGTTACACCATAACCATTGCTACTGGACATTACAGGAAAGAAAGAGCAATGAATGAGACAATTGATACATGTTGCTTGGAAGCCTCCTACATATGGCGCCTAATGCTTATAAGTTAAATACTGATGGTGGTGCGTTCATCGAGAGGGACTCACAAGACGATTTTACGATCGTTAGTTCTTATCAAGATATTAACCAAACTTAATATACCAAAACAAGTTAATAAACAATTAAGGGTTTTCTTTTGGTTTAAGTGTATTGCATGACTCTCCCGAGGGTGTAGTGAATCTTTTACGTTGTGATGTAATAAGGGATCAAACTATCCCCCGCTTGCGTAACACTTAGCCTTTTTATTTATTGAAAGTGTGTTTACATGTGCGGAGACTACCGACTCTCCTTTCGATAAAGAAAACAATTAAGGGTCGAACCCAAGAGAGAGATAGTAATAAAGAACAATATGTAATTAAGCTATCAAATATATGTAACCAGGGGTTGGTGTTAAAGTGACAAAATGAAAGAATGCATATAACAAAGCTAGATGATGAGAAATATGAGAAAATAACTACACTTGGTTTTTATTCACTTTCATTATGAGTTGGTTTATCCTAGTTTTCTTTGAAGCATTCAAACATTTGTCCTAATCCCGATCACATGTATCAGTTCAATTAGCCCTAATATAATTTAATATTGATTTCAATCCATAAACCTACAAGATCAAATAAAACATTAGCATTCAAACAAGGATAAAGAGACATATAAAATATGGTTAGATTCCCCTCACAATGACACTTCATCCCGCTTATGTCGATTGTGTTTTGCTACTGAAAAAGTGACCCAAACCCGAAACCAACAGTTCTTAGCACTTTGTATAAAATCAAACTACTTAGGTGATCAAACTAGGTAGAAAGTAAGATACAAGTAACGTTAGAAACAAGAAATATAACACAAATGACTTGAACTCAAACTTCAAATATAGAAAACTTACAACTAAGCTCTGTATGAAAGCTTCAATCAACCAAATGTAACTAGAGGACTTAAGCACTCCATACAAGACTTCAATGCAAAATAACAAGTAAATAAAAAAGAGAGGTTTTTGGATGTGAATGAGATGCTCTAACACAATCCTAACACCTCTATTTATACTAATATAGGTAGTAAATAACAGCTAAAGGACAACCTAAACCGTCACCTTAAATGTCATAAAGTGAATGTTGTAAACCGTCGAGTTTATTACAACTGTTGACTACCTGCGGGCGCGGGATTTGGGTGCCGCGGGTACGGAATAGTGCAATTTAGCACAAATGTTTCATCTTCAAAGGGGTCGCGGCCTGGATGGCCACCGGGGCGGGGTATTCTTCGGCTCTTGAATGGTTGTGACTCTTCACTTTCTGTCTTGAACCGGAGGCGCGACTTGGTGAGTGTTGCGGGTGCAGGAAGTTGAAGAGTTGGCCTCTTCAGAAATGAGGTTGCGGGGTGGGGATCCAAAGAGTCGTCAAGGCAAAGTTCTGAGGCCATGGAGGCGAGGAGTCACCGTGGGCGCGATCCAATGCAGCGGTCGTGGTGACAAGGAGTGATGGGCGTTGGCTTGTCCACGGGCAAGGGCGCGGGGGCGTTGGGCACTGTAGGCCGATGGGATCTGGACGCGGGTGCAGTTCTTCGACAAAAGCTTCCTATTGGACTTCTCTTTGTTTCCTTTCTTCCTTCCATTTTTGTTAAATCCTTATATTATGTTCACTTATTCATTTGGATTCACAAAGATGGTACCTAAATATAAAAAAGTGACTCTAAAAACATGTTTAAACTACCTATATAAGATAGTAATTCTATCAACTATCAGGGGCTTTGCTATAGGGGGAGTAATCATCATAAATGAACATGGACAGTGGGTGAAAAACTTTAGTGTCAAGCTCGGTAAAATTTAAACTCGGCTTGAATATTACGAGTTGAGTTTAACCATCTCAAATCGCAACTCACACTAATTAACACATTCATCGTTTACCAATGAAATAACTTTATTCAAATGTCCATGACTATTATTTGACCTTTATATACATTAAAACTTTCAACCATCCATTTTAATTACAATTGTGCATGTCTCTTTTTTTTTAGTTTGCTATTCCAATCTCAAACTAAAAATAGCAAATTTTCAACAAAACACAAATCAAGCATTCTACATCTCATAATCTCAAACTAAAATACTTATTTTGAATCCAAACAACATCCTTGACAAATTTTCTTCTTCTCCTCCTATTCTTACTCTTCGATGTCAAACAAGTAATCATCCTCTCTTTATCTCTTTCTTGTTTTGTTTTGTTTGCGAATGAATCATAATGCTTCCTAATCATCAACCGGGTTATAATCATCAATACCAAATGTAACATTAGATACGTAATGCATACTCATACAATGAGCATGACCATTGAGGGTACTAATAATGAAGAAATGGTAGATGAGAGATGTGCTAGGAGTGAGATTGCTATGACCCCAGATCGAGCTTTGGATAAACGTTTCGACATGGATGATGAGTCTTGTCCCGAATGTGATGATGCCAATGAGGAGAAAGGTCACACTCACGTTTTATTGTTATTGTTATGTTTATTTAAAGCGTGTAGGTTTGATTGAACTTGTTTTTCGTTGTCTATAGAGATGGAACAAATGAAAGATCGTTTTGCAAAACTACTTCTAGGAGAGGATATGTCCGGTGGAGGCAAGGGTGTTGCATCGGCTTTAGCATTGTCTAATGCCATCACGAATTTAGCGGGTACGTTCGATTTTATTGAAAATACGGACTATTTTTTTCGTTTTAGTTTGACTAATGATGATCTTTACGCGATTGGTATGCCCTAGCTTCTGTCTTCGCTGAGCAGAAGAAATTGCAAGCCATGCCTCCGGAACAAAAGTCGCGGTGGATGAAGGAAATCGAGTGGCTCCTCTCGGTTGCTGATTTCATCGTTGAATTTGCTCCTGCCCAACAAGTCGGCAAAGACGGAACATGTATGGAGGTGAATGTTCTTTCGAATAACTTGGTGACATTAGCCAAGTATGATATATAAGGTTGGTGGGATAGGCTTATGTATTGTGTGTCGTTGATGACAGATCATGACGACGAGACAAAGAAGCGATCTTCAAATGAATATACGTGCTCTTAAGAAACTTGATTATGTGTTAATGGTAAGAAATCAATCAACTCGATCTTGAAGTGAATATTTATTTCTCACGATAACTTATACATGGATCACATATATACAGAATTGCCTTGACAGCTTTAAGGATCAAACCGAGTTCTATTATGTATCCAAGGATCCTAATGATCAAACAAAAACTGATGTCAAAGGTGGTAACAACAAATGGTGGTTACCTACCGTTAAAGTTTCTGCAAATGGATTATCCGATGCAATGCTACAATGGATTCAATTTCAAAAGGATTCGATAAACCAAGTGCTCAAGGCGGCCATGGCAATCAATGCTCAAGTTCTATCGAAGATGGAGATTCCAGAAAACTACATAGAGTCGCTACCAAAAGTAATGACAAAAGAACAACGCTAGTGGAATCAACCTAACCAATGAAAAAGGGTGGAAGCTCGGGTGATAGATTGGGTTGAATCCGGGTGAACTTTTCATGAGGGGTGAACATTTCCGGATATCCGATCAATAATTCTATAAAAATCTGATCCGATTCCGATCTGAGGGTATCCGGATATCTGACACTTTTATCCATATCCGATTTGATCCGAGTATTTATTACTAGACTAGTTGGATATATTCGATCTGATGATCCGAAAATTACTCCCAAAACAGATAGGACTCGGATCACCAACTACAGGATATTTTCAGATTCAGATTTATCCGGATACGATCTTCGGAATCCCGGATTGGATTAGGCGGAATGGATTTTTTTGCTCACCCTTACGTTTCATCTACCCATCCATCCGACTTGTATTCACCCGATCCACCCACTTAATCCGTTGGATGCGGGTGAGTCCCTTAGTAAATGGTTGATCAGATGGGGTTTATAATTTTGTGTGATGGATAAGATCATTCACCCGTCACCCGATCCATTATCATCCCTAAACCCTAATATTATTGCTACTTGTTCAAACTTAGGGTTAAAAAAATCTAATAATTTGTTTTTCACGAGTGTTGGTAGAATGGACGATCTAGCCTTGGAGATTCAATCTACAAGAGTATAACAGATCAATCCTTTGACCCAGAGCAGTTTCTTTCATCAATGGACTTCTCCTCCGAACACAAAATAGTTGATCTCAAGAATCGGATTGAAGCTTCCATTGTGATATGGAAGAGGAAGATGAACAATAAGGACAGTAAATCGCCTTGGGGCTCTTCGGTTAGCTTAGAGAAAAGAGAGATATTCGAAGAGAGAGCTGAATCTGTGTTGCTCATTCTCAAGCACCGCTTTCCGGGTATTTCTCAATCCGCATTGGATACCAGCAAGATCCAATACAACAAAGTAAGAATCAAGTCGATTACAAAAATATTATATATCTTATAGCCTGTAATTATTGTTTTGTTAAAGATAATAAGCTCTCACATCAAAAGTTATGTTCCAAGACAAGTATATAACGTCGGTGAGCTACTCCTCATCGAGTTTATGTACTGGACTTGGGTCTAATGCTTAAGTGCGCTCATATGCACACGACTCCGCTCTACAGGTTCGTATGTAACGAACTTGGACATGTTATCAGAGCGATTAGCCTCCGCGATCCTAACATGTGGGCAAGTGTCAACTTGGTATATACCCTAGTTGCACTTGCGGGAGCGTGTTGAAATAATAAGTTTCCACATCGAAATCCAAAGTTGTGCTCCGAGCCTAATATATAAGATCGGTGGATCATTCTCCTATTGTCAATTGGTTTTAGGACAGAACCTCATCGGGTTTATGGGTTAGGTTTGGATCTAATACGCATGTATGCTCGTATGCACACGACCCCTACTCTACCGGTCCGTCTGTATCGGACTTTGACATGGTATCAAAGCGGTTAGTCTCTATTCGGCTTGCGGTCCGGTGGACAAGTGTCAACTCGGTCTATACCCTAGTTGCACTTGCGGGGCGCGTTGGAGATAATAAGTTCTTACATCGAAAGTTGTGCTCGTAGCCTAGTATATAAGGTCGGTGGACTACTCACCTATTGTCAATTGGTTTTAGAATGAACCTCAATCGGAATTATGTGTTGGGTTTGAGCCTAATACACATATGCTCGTATGCACACGACCCTCTTTACCACGTATGCAGACGACCCTCCTTACCGGTCCGTCTCTATCTAACTTTGACAATTATCTTTGAATTTGACAATGTAGGATGTTGGTCATGCATTGATAGAGAGCTACTCAAGAGTGCTAGAAAGCTTGGCACACAAGATATTGTCACAAATGGAAGAAGTGCTATACTCCGATTCTCTTATCCAAAACCCGACACTAAAAACACACAAGAAGGATCCTCAGATTCCGATATCGATGAAGTTACCGAAGACGAGGGCGGAGATAGAGATGTCACTGAATGCTATAGACGCAACGTGTTCAATGACACTCTCAGATTTTATGGGCGTTACTCAAAATGAAGGTGGGGATATGACAGACGGCGATTTAGAAGAACTTGCTAAGGATGTGAATCAAAACTCATTGTTGGCTAAGCTCAAAAATGAACCTTCGAGGAAACTCTCTTACATTGAGAAGTTAGAGAATTCAGGTGGATCAAGAAGTCCTCGTCATGTTTAACATAAACTATGCAATTCATTTACGTGTAGATAAAGAAATTTGTGTAAATTTGCCGGAACCACAGGAAATTTGTGTATCACCAACGAATCGAAGTTGGGGATGAACATAGTACATGGTAAAAGACAAATGTTCACTTTTATTTTTATTTGAGAATTTAAATTGATTTTAATCTTTATTTAATGTCTTATCAAACAACGATATCAAAATGTGTCAGACCGACTTAGCCACTTTTATAATACGTGGGGGTTTGCACGTAAAGGTGAACCTCGTCATGTTAATGATATAATATGAGATGTTAGGTTCACACGGTATCATATTGTTGTTGTGGGACACATTTCCACACATTAACAGTGGTGCCTCCGCCTACGTCGGCTGAGTCCGACATGGGTGTAGTTCCACTAGAGTGTAATCATACCCAGGTTTTGGGGAGTGTTGATGATACAATGATGGCGAATTCTTCAACCGAGCCCAACCCTTCTATTAGGGTTCTATAACCGTGGTAGAGGAAGTTCAGATTGAAAAGCAGGCAGCTTTAACCAAGGTTACTGGATTGGAGTCACTTAATGGGAAGTATCAATGACGCTGCCCAATGGTCCGGACGGAAATTCGGTGTTCTAGAGATCGCGAAGGAATGACTTGAAGTCCTTGAAGTTAATGGGCAAAATTCGACCGTATTCAGTATAACCTGCAAAGTATACACGATTTTGATTATCAAATATAATCCAACTTATACAATCAATAATTGATTTTATGATGAAATTACATGTACGCAGATACTGGTTTTATCACCTCTAGTAAAAAAAATGTAAAATCCATTGAAATTGCAAGAATTTCGACAACATACATCCAAGATGACAAGTAACACCAACATCTTTCAATAAAACTTATAACATCAAAATCATATAAGCCTATTCAAATGCAAAACAATCTTCACAACAACATCCTTTGATAACAATGTTGCTAGTGAATATTCTCCCTAACACACTTGCTAAGAGATTAGCATTTACATCTTCAATTGACCAAGGACAAAATTTCTCTTGGATTGGAGACTTCCTAAAAACAGGACCATCCTGCTCTTCATTACCCAAAAATAAATCAAAATAATATATCAAAATATCAAGTTTATGTATTTCATAAAACTGTAGATATATCTATCTAGCTACCAACCTATAGTTCATATACCAAATGAATATCAACTCTCCTCGCATTGCAAGCTTGTCTTGATGTTCTTGAGTGTGCAAGAGATTAGTGTGCCGACGGATTCGACGGATTCCATACTGAGTTTTGCTGTAGGAGAAGTGTTTGTCACTAATTGTAGAGCTATAGTAAGCAATGATCCTCCTTCCGAGCTCTTGTCTTCGTCTTGTCTTGTCGTGATAACGAGAGGCCGAGACTCAACCCCGTCTGGTAGAATCGAGAACCCGGATGGGAGAACCGCTAACCCACTCGAGTCACAACCCGTCATCACAGATTGGATACCCGGAATGTCTACCGGTGCATAGACTACCATTGATTCATATGCATTTGTGCAACTTTCTTGGATCACCCACTTGTTTTCCTTGGACTTGAGTGCCTGAAAACGGAAACCCGGGTGAGGTTTCATCTAATATTGATGTTCAGTAAGATTTCATCATAAAATCAATTGACAATAGACAGAAACTTACTTGAATGGCGACTGCATTGCCGCGGTCCTTCCCTTTGGCTAGGTTAGCAATCAACTCTACTTTCCCTCCATTAGCCATAACATCCCACTACAATGAACACAAAGACACAAGAGATCAACATTAACCTAAACCACTTGCTACATTGCTAGATTGAGCTTCTATAAACAAAGCATTAAGAGTGACAAACCTCATGGCGACGAGCATCATCTCTTAAGAACTCAAAGACGACGTTGGGAGGAACCGGAAGCCATATAGAAGACACTGCACAAAGAATGACACCAATAGGCTCCCCGGGATCATTTAGGTTCTTCCTATAAGAAATCCTCATGTCCTCCCCGGTTTTCGTTGCCACTTTTGTCCATGAATTGATACTCGAAGCTCCTAGAGCTCGACAAAAGCTCCAAGCCATCCTTTGAGCTAGCTTCAAAATGCTTTTCCTCCCAGCAAGCGTTGCAACTCCTAAGAAACACATTCATTCATCAACATAAGCTTCAACACATGAAGTATTCTTAGTGTAAAGTGTATTTTTTTGTCACATACCACTAGAATCTTTTGTTGGTACATTGGTTGCCATGTAGAACACAAGACGCTCACATTGAAGTTGCAAGCTTGCCATCCAATGCCTTGCTCCAAAAGCCGAGCCACTATTAACTAAGGTCCGGTACAAGGAATGAACCGCGCTCTTTTGGCATTCCAAGTGCTCTACCCAAGTGACCTAAAAAATGCAACAATGTTAACATCCACATACTAAGCTTCAAATAGTGTTGTTTTGATTCGGGTAATTGATATGTCGCGAACCTTGCAATGGCCATTCGATTTGTCTTCAATGATGCATCCTGATGGCCGTTTTCTGAACTTAACTAGGGACGCGTCAATGTTGTCTTCTACATTGTCAATTGAGACGTCGACAATTGCCCATTGCTCGGGACTTAGTTGCTTGCAGTATCTAATGAAGTAAACTTCTCTTGTTGGCACCATTGGTGTTAGCATTTGCATCTCTACAAACATCTGCAATGAAGATTAATGTGTCATGTACAAGTACAAGCTAGCTAGTTTCTTTGGTAACAATGATTTCATGCATGATAGTTGGACCCTTATGATAAGCACTTATGCAAAGCGCAATACTTGAGTATAAGACATCATTTTGCTTTAAGAAAAGGAAATGCAATGAATTGAAACTTAAGCAATCTATCTATAATCTAGAAGGAAACTCGATACAGTAGCTCATCAACCTTATATACTTAGGGCTCGTTTGGAATCACTAAGAACTATACTTGTTTATAGGTCTTTTAAGATAGGAAAGCAATCTCATCATTTTCATTTTCTTTCCTTACCCTTATCCGATTTCATCCCGTTTTCATTCCGCCGTTTCAAACAAACGGGCATTTAGACTTTATATCTATATGTAATAGAGCTTTAGCATGAGCTACTCACCAGCTGAATTGCACCATCTCTATTTGGCCCTTCACCATGGTTGATAACATCCACAGTTGCAGCCTTTGAGATCAAGCAAGGGAACATTTCCTTCCATTGATTCTACATAAACACAAGACTTGAAGATGAAAGTGAAAGAACATAACTTAGTAACAATTATGCTTGTAAAGATTTAGTACTCACCACATCCATGAAGCTTTGGATCAAGCGAGGAAGATCAACAAACACAACCGCGGTATCCCTTGATGCTTCAATGGATCTCTTAGGCCATTGCGCGCCACTAGAGAACTCGCGAATGTACTCATCATAGTTAAGTATTTCCCTTCCGGTTTCAACACTTTTAACCCACAATGGCTCCTTTGCACTAGCCATCCTCTTGAGCTCTTCAAGTGCTTTCTCGGCTCTTTCCGTGATCTTCGACTTATCAATCCCGAATACTCCGGTGTAGAACTCCAAGGAGCTCCTATTCTCAAGATCATTCCCAGCTGAGTTTGATGGACTTGGAGATGTTGTTGCTTGTGGGTTTTTTCCTACCATCATTTTTAGCTTCTCCACCTTCAAGTTAAACCCAAAACAAAGCAATCAACTTCCATCATACATACGTACATGCATACATGCACAAGAAACTTAAAAGACTTATATCATGTGCATACGAGTGCACATGTACAAACCTCAGATTTGAGCCTAGCATTCTCCATTCGTAGTTGTTGATCCTCGGGGCTTAAGGACGTCGAGTCCTTGGAGCCGGAAGTGGAGGTGGTGAAGCCACAATTTGGGCAGCAAGCTTTCTTAATAGTCTCCCTAAGAGACTTACTCTCATCTTTAAGCTTATCTATCTCAGATTTCAGCAAAGAGTTTTCATGTCTTTCTTGTATAGCCTAATATTCGAAACACGAAAATAAAATCTAATCAACCACATAACCATATCCATAAATCTTCATTCAAATGATTATATATACAGAATCACGAACCTTGATCTGGGTTCGACGATTTTGAAACCAAAACTTAACTTGACTAGGATGAAGTCCTAGTCTTTTGCTTAGTTCTTGCCTTTGTCTTTCGTCTGGATGTGGTGACTCTTTGAATAGCCTGTGAAAATATGTAATGATATAAGGGTATGAAAATGCAATACAAACAAGAAAATATTTAAAAAATAATAATTCGTTGATTAAATTTATTTTCTTTTCTAGTTTGAAACAAAAATCATTGAAATTTGATGTACTGTACTTCTGCACATGAATACAAGAAACCTTAAATGCTAGTATATGCTGCAATGAGTATAAAACCAAATCAAAATAATACCCAGAAAACAAATTCAATGTTAAGAAAATATAGGACAGAAGGTGTAAAAGCCTGCAGACTTATAGGGAAGTTATCTCGAGTTCGAGCCGAGGTTAAATTTTAACGAGGGGTAAAACGGGTTCATATTCGACTCGTTTTGAAAAGTAGCTAGTCTGAGCCGATCAACTCGACTAATATATCAATAGTATAATGTTATTATAGTTAAATGAGTCGGGTTTTAAAATGTGTTTGTATTTTACTCGTTTAGAGTTATTTCTTTAATTTTTGAAGAAAAGATTAAAAGGTTTTTTTTTTGTAAAACTAATAGTCAAAATTCACCTTTTGATATGAAAAATATTTTAAAAAATCATAAAAATGAAGTGGGCTTGCAGGTGACAAATATATTTTATTAAAAAAAAACACATAATGGAAATTATAAACCAAAAAAAAATATGGAATTTAATATTGCAATGCAGTATGACATTTATAATTGCCCATATCTCTTTAATGATTTTTAGTTGTGAGTTTCCCCTCTGACCTAACCAGAAACTCACCAAGTCCACCAGGTTTAACTCCGAGTCAACTCATTATTTTGGGGGGTTTTTTATTATTAGAATATAATTTGGTTCAATTTCCTAAAAATCCCTATATCATCTACTATCAAACAAAGAAAAGAACAAAAATAATTCTCCAATAAAATCACTAATTTTTTTGTTAAATTTCATTACTTTATATAAAAAAAATGTTATTATTTGTAGGGCTGAGCATGGGTCCAAAACCGAACCGAAAACTGAATTTTCGAAATACATGGACCGAAAACCGAACCTATAAAATTAGGTTCGGTTTCGGTTTGGACTGAAAACCGAAAAGTTGAATTATACGAACCTAAAAACGAACCGATTATATCAGTTTCGGTTCGGTTTAAGTTTTGGACCGAAATACTAAAAATAATACTAACAAATTATAAAATAACAATAAAATAAAAATTTTCAATTATATAACAAGTTAAGTAAAAAAGTTAAAACATATAAAAATAACAATCTCAAATAAGTAATAATTAAAATTGCCAAATGAGTTTCGATTTTTTCGGTTTCGGACCTAAACCGAAATCCGAAAAAATATGGACAGAAGACCGAACCTAAATTTTCGGTTTAGGTTCGGTCTGGACCGAAAATACAAAGTTCATCGAGAAAAACTTACGCTTCCATTTCTCGAATTTGCTCCGCCGTGTGACGGTGATACTTCTTGCGTTTCTTCCTCTTACTACCGCCAGGCTCATCGTCGTCTTCACCGTCATCGGGGTTCGGAAACTCGTCGTCGGACCTAGACCGAGCAAGACCGGAGTTTTCGCTACTAATCTCCACCGTCGTCTCCCGTCCTGCACCTCCGCTCCCTTCATCTCCATCTTCAACATCAGCCGCCGCACCCGCCGCCGCAGCTCCCCGGAAAATCCCCGCCTGAGAAAAAAATAAAAAATAAAAACCAGGCTTTAAAAAAGAAAAAAAATGGAATTGAGGAAGTGGGTATTTGCGTACAAGGGAGAGAGAGAGAGCAGGAGAAGGGAAGAAGTCTTTGGTGGTATTAGGAGGATTTGATTTCGACATGTTCAGTACACCCATTTGAGATTCGAATGGAAATTGGGGAAGAAGATGATTCATGACGAGGGGGTTTTAATTTGAAGATTAAATTATGGGTTTTTGATTTCTTTTTTTTTTTGTTGAATGGGAAATATTGGGTTGTGGGACCGGATAGAGTTAAGGGTATAAAAACAAAACAAGGAAAGATAGATACAGAGAGGAAGAGAGAAGTGAAAATGGTGGGTTTTGAGGTTGAAGATGAGTGGGCTGGTAGAGTTGACCGTTAGATATTTGAGCGACTGAGGAAGACAACTAACTTTAAGCGGTTGAATCTCCCAATACTATACTCCAACTGCCCTTTTTTTATTATTTTTTTATGTTTATTTGGCTGGCGGCGGCTTATTCAGCTTCGGCGGCTTATGCTGAAGCCGTCAGCTTTATTGAAATGGCAAATTACAAAACTGACCCTATTATTAGGTTTATTTGCAAAAAAAGGAACTCACTTTGCATCTATAGTAAAGTTTTACTTCTTTGTTTAGTGCAAAGAAAATGCATCGTGAATATACATGATTGAAATCTACTAGAGATTAGGTGATGTTTAGGTTGCGGGTCGAGTGGATCGAATGATAAGCCGTTTTTCAGTATAAGATACTTGATTTGTTTTGTTATTTTTTCAAATGGAAAGCGGTTCGAACCAATAGACGACACGTCGTCTAGTGGACTAAGGGCCACAAAGCAAATGAGAAAAGAAATACACAAAAATACATCAAAATGAACCCAAAAACAAAAGAGGTATTTCAGGGAAAACAAGAAATCCAACCAACAGAGGTAACGAGTATAAACGTTCATCTTCGAAGGAAGTACACAAAAGAGAAGCCTGGGAAACAACCCGAAAGCTGGAAGATACTTGATTTGTTGTTAATCCTAAAATACTCATTTTTATATAAAAACACCTCCAAATTTAGTGCACTCTATAAAATTACTACAAAATATGTGCTAAGAAACATGAATAAACGAAATTCATATCATTAAGATATGAAAAATTACGAATGGTACCCTGTATTTTTGACTTTTTTTATAATGTTCCGAGAGTTTTTACAGGTTTTGACAGTGAACTTTAGAATTTTTCGGACCGAATCATAAATTATCAACTATTTGATCATTAACAACATCTATAAAGTTTAAGGACACCATCCGAAAACTGAAAAACTTTTGGACATAATTTGCAAAAAGTCTAAAGTACGGGATACCATTCGAAATTTGGCTAAAGATATTTTCCCTACGTAACATTTACCTCAATACCTTGCGTGTTTAATGGAAAATCAGCCATAAATCAATAATTAATTAAATTTAATAACATAAGAAAGTGTGTCTTCATGTCATTTATGGGCTCAACTGTTGAAAGAACCGAAAGTCAATTAATGTTTTGTTTGGCACCAAAGACTCATTCACTGTGTCCACCGGTCGTCTCCTTCCTCCTTAAATGTACAAACTCCGTTGACCGGAAAATTGTTACCTTAAATGCCCTAAACGTCACGGATAGGTTAACGAGATTGATATTCGTACCACATGTTTTGTGCTATTCATACTCATGGTCCGGTTACGCCTGGCGTACGCGTAATATTAAGTTGATTTCGTTCAAAAAAATATAGGAAAACAGTCAAGCTACGACTACGTCATGCGTACTAGGGCTGTGCAAAACCGGACCGGACCGGAATTTACGGTCCGGTCCGATCTACGGTCCAGGTTTTTTTGAAAATCCGGGTTACGGTCCGATCCGGTTTTTGGACCGTATAAAACCGTAACCCAGGTTGGATCGTAAACTACAAATTTTCAGTCCGGTCCGATCCAGTTCGGTCCAATCCGGTCCATTCCGGTTTTGGACCGGAAAACCTCACCAAAATTAAACAATTAAGGTACAAACCGGTCTAATCCGGTCCAATCCGGTCCGGTCCGGTCCGCAATATTCAAAATTGCACAATTTATGTACAAACCGGTCCAACCCGGAACCGGTCCGATTTGGCCCCGGTCCGATCTACGGTTCAAGGTTTTCTTAATTTACGGTCCACCGGTCCGGACCGGACCGGAAATATCGGTTCGGTCTGGACCGTATGCACAGCCCTAATGCGTACGCATAGTCCTACTACGCATACGCCATGCATAGTTGTAGTAGGACTACGACTACGAATGGCGTATGCATAGTCGTCCATGTCCAAAATTCGGATAAAAATACTAGGGACTACGTAGCTGCAGATACTAAAAATAAAAAATAATTTTTTTTATTTTTTTTGTGGCTACGCCTCGCGTAGCCGTACCCCGGGTACGTGTAGCACGAAATCGTGGTACGAATAGCAATAACCATAGGTTAACAATAATGTCCGATCCGAATCATTGTAAATCGTATTAATTTCAAAGATTTTCAAAAAAATTAATATTATATTTATATATTTTATATGATTATATCACGTCAAATTCAGAAAATAAAAATCTTAGCATTGAATGTTTGAAAAATATAAAATCTTTGCATTGAATGTGTATGTATAGAGTTTAATGTAATCGTACGTGGTCTCATTTTCAAGGAGAGAGATTGGTTTTGATTTTGGTTAATGGTATTAAGTACTAACAATTAATGTATTTCTGTCATTTAATGTATTTTTATATGGAGTAATTGATATAGTTGAATAAATTGAAAATTACGGATTTACCCACTACTATAAAAAAATAAGTAATTTTAATCTTTTTATACTTTCTGATTTTATCGTTCATTAATTATTACAACCAATCTTGTTAAAATTAAAAAAGTCAAAAAATACAATTTTCATCGATTTAAAAAAATCGATTTAAATTAGTTACCTTTGATACTAAAATACTACAAACAAACGAACACGTAATTATAGCAAGTGTGTAAGCCCCTATTATGTACAAAATTAGGGATGGCAATTGATTAGGTGACGGATGGATCGGTTAAGGTTTCACTTGCATTCAACGGGTGGATCGGATGAGATTTCGGATGTTCTACATTTATTCATAAAATTGTAAGAAATTAAATATTTTATTGAAAATCAAGAACATACTTAAATCCAACCAAAAATTACATAAAATCGTACATAATATCAAGTGCAATACTATAATCAAGCAAGATCCAAAATATATAATTTATAACAAATCAATAATAAGGAGCGAAATATATCAAGAATAGAAAGAAAAATAAAATAGGAAAGAACATAGGGAGTTTATTTTAATATAAATTATATAGTAAGGAAGTAAAGGTAAAAAAAAATATGGGTAAAACATTTAAGCAGGGAAAACGGGTTGGATGGATGGGTGGATGAAAATTCACCCGCATCCTACCAGACCCATCAATTGTTTCATCCACCACCCACTTTCACCCGTTTTTGCGAGTTTTCACCATTTTTATTGGATCTGGTGGACGGATCTCCATTAGGCATAGGTGAAATTATCATCCCTATACAAAATACCCTAAAAACATACATCAATATTTGTCCATTATACTCACATTGTCCGTCCACTTTCGGTTATGCTACGATAGACTAATGGCTCGTTGGAAGCGTTAAGAATCATTCTCATTAACGGAATGATTCCGAATCAATAAAAAACTATGTTTGTTTAGAGGGTTTTTAAAACTTGAAAGTAATCATATCATTTTCATTTATTTTCCTTACCCATATTCGATTTCATTCGTTTTCATTTCACCGCTTCAACCAAACATGGTCATACACGCAAACAAGAGCCATGCACTCACAACATATATCAATACAAACCAAGTTAAGTCCGTTCAACAAGGGGTGTCATTAGGCCCAACAACGTTTGACCCCCAGTTTTTTTGAGGGCCCATAATACTTATTTTTAGTTGATTTATGTAATAAAATAGTGATTGTCATATTGGTAAAGCATTAATATTAGGTCAAAAGTTCAAATCTCCATTTTACTTGTACTTTTATAATATTTTTTTATCTCCTCTATTATTTAAATTTTTTTTCCAAAAATATATTAAAATTAATAGACATTGAAAAAGAATGTACAAATTCGTGGTTTGCTCGTCCAACTCCAATCCATAGCCATATGGCTTAACCAGTCAAGGAGAATTCTTAGTGTCGTCAAATCATGGCATCTTGAAACGGGAGCATGCTTCCCTCTAAATTGTCCGGCTATAGGTACAACCATAAAACAAATGGTTATGAGACTCACTTGACATCTTGAAACCGCTCATGATGAATCCACATATTTATACAATTTTAAAGCATGACTTACCTGAGGTAGGCCGGCAAATCACGTGGGCAATCGTTGACTAGTGATCCGAAAACTATCACATATTCGAGAAACTAGCTAGATAATAAACCTCCTACTCAAGTCAAGCATGGTTTACCATGACCCGATCAATCTTGCTCTAAACAATTCTATTAGTCCATGTGCATTTATTCTCACTCATAATATCGCCAGAACCAAATTCCTCACAACACTGAATCATATCCTTACACTCACACATCCTAACCACCTCTTCATCGACCCTCTCGTCCGAAAATTTACCGCTATTCGACTCACCTAGAACGAGCCACAAAATGTCTTCTCCCAAACCAATCCCTTACAACGATCTAAATGTTCCCACGTAGAACGATATTTTGGAAGGAGAGTCAGAGATCTGTTTCTCATATAAAAACATACGATAATTTTATATTAAAGAAAATAAAATTAATGTGATTTGACACATCTTTTCTTATCTATATAACTATATATCCAAGTAATAACATTTAGCTTTATGACAATTTCCTTTTCTAAATTTGCTTTAATTTGTATCATATGAATCTCACTTTCATACTACACATACATCTATACTCGAAGAAGCATTATCTTTTGTTTGTGGTAGTTAAGACTTAGAATGGTAGATATGTATAATAATATATACTCACATGTCCAAACACAATAAATTACTCCCATAAGTTTTTATCTCAAAAGGTGTCCTATACCATAGTTGTAAAGAACATACTTCATAATAATTTTATCATATATATTTTTTTTTAATATTATTGCTAGATATGTGCAATTTAATGTTTATCTAGAGTTTATATACACAAGATAGTGTAGATTTATCACCAAAAATAATGTAATTGTTTTTTTCAATATGTGTGTTTTTGAGTTAGATGTCTCGAGTTGATGACGGTATATTGTTTGATGATTTATCTCGACCTCTCGATTTAGTATAGTTTGTCGATTATTGTTTTATTTTTCTTTTCTTTTGTATGTATAAAATAACAATAATGTTTTTATTGTGTCCATGTTTGAATTGCTTTAGTAGGAAATGTGTAGTTGAATCATATTTTAATTATTTTACAAAAGATAGATTTAGATTATTATAAATAATATTTATTTTTGAAATAAGTCAATTTTTCTGAATCCGGTGAATATCAATTCGAATATTTCATCAATCTGAATTTTAATCCAAAGAAAACTTTTGTTGATATGATTAACAACCTATTATAAACAAATTATATGTAACACCGAGTGTTACAATCGATTATTCTACACAATTTTGATTATACATAAAAAAAAATTTGGAAAAAAAAGGTAACATGGAAAGAGGTTTGAAAGGCCGAAAAATATCTGCAGACGGACTAACCGTCATAAGGACAACAACAAAGAAAAAAGAAACACACAAAAATACATCATAAAAACCCGAAAGTAGCGAGATATTTAAGGTAAAATAAGATCATCCAATCAACAAGAAGCGACGAACATAACGTTTATCTTTAAAAGAAGTACACAAGTAGGAAGCATGAGAAACAACCGTGGATAAAAACAAGTTATATTGAATTCAGATAATTTTGAGTTTGATTTGTTTTTAAATTATCTAATCAAATAAGGTGGATCAAATACCCTTGCTCATTCTTACTTGTTAGTCCAAGAACATAAATTTTAAAGGAATATGAGACAAAACAAATAGTACAAGAAAAAGAGACATATATGATAGAATTTGCTTGTTTTATAAGCAAGTATTTCCCAACTTTCTTGTTGTCAAAAGTAGTCTTCAATCGTACCATTGCAATAAAGGCCCATTACAAACAAGGATATGTTACAAAGACATAACCCCATCTTACACGTCTATAATAAATAGTTTGATATATACTAATTTTAGATCGGAAAATAACGGGATTGCTATTTATTCAAACAGTGACACCAAATGTAAATGTTGAAACGCATTGCAAATGCGAGTCTTACGTGCATTGCGTGTGATACGTGTGAAGGGGATGCATTTCATATCCCGTTTTTTGTCACGTTTGAGCAACGGTCATAATTATGAACGGTGGAGGGAACATTGGATTTGAGTTGAGTTGAGTCTCGCATGCAGTACGCATGCACCCGCACACGCATCACAGATATTCCCCATAGCCCGTTTTCTCGAATTTGGATGAGCTTCCGCAGCGGTCCGAACAAAGCCTTATATTTGTAGGGTTTTTGCGTACGAGACACGCTTGCCCTGCGCTTTTGGGGCATACCCATGGTGCGCTTGCGACCCAGCATTATCCGTTCTGATTGGACACTATACTTCATGGGCACACCCGTGATATGCCCCATAGTTCAACTCTATTTTTTCTTGAGTAAAATGGGTTTGCGGGCTATTATTATTCTGATAAGCATAATCAATCTTCTCTTTTCTTTTTTCTTCCCTTGCCTTTGTCTTGTCCGGTTCTATTGGAGATAATAAGTTCCCACATCGAAAGTTGGGGATATTTCGAACCTAGTATATATAAGGTCGGTGTACTACTCTTTTTATTGTCAATTGATTTTAGAAGAAACCCTATTAAGTTTGAATCTAACGTGCATATACACTCGTATGCACACGACCATATTCTACGATTCTTCTGTATCGGACTTTCAATCAGTTAATAACACTATTGGGTGATCTTCCTATGAATCATATCCACCGGTTAAAAGAGCCAAAAAGGAAATTGTCGGAATATATAGGATATGAATGTGATTAAGTCATCAACCACCTATCTATAATCTATCTCCCTAGTTATCTATTTGGTCCTTCAAACGATCATTATCTACGTTAACCTGTTTTTTTGTCTTTTTTATGCCAGGAATTGCTATTTTAGACTTTTTAGTAAGAGACTAAGAGTATATATATATATATATATATATAGGGTGTGGTTCCCATGAGAACACCCCTAACGTGAGAAATGAGAACAATCGTGCACCGTTGGATGTGAGTATTAAGGGTTGAGATTTAGAGTAGATATAAAAAATAATAATAACTACGAATAATAATAATTAGGAATCCAACAATAACTACGAATAATACATTAAACGATATGACACATTCGTAACAAAACTAATAATAATTACGAATCTGTTCTCATGTTCTCACGTTAGGGGGTGTTCTCGTAGGATCTATACTCTCTCTCTCTCTCTCTCTCTCTCTCTCTATATATATATATATATATATATATATATATATATATATATATATATATATATATATATATATATATGACAACATACCTTATCGTGTAACATGAGAACAGTTCGTAGTTATTATTAGTTTTGCTACGAATGTGTCATATTGTTTAGTGCATTATTCGTAGTTATTGTTGGTTGAATGAATTATTTGTAGTTATTATTAGTTTCAGAATATTATTTATCTAATAATTATGATATACACCCCAAATCTCGACCCTTAATACTTATCATCCGATGGTGTAAAATTGTTCTCATAATTACACGATAAGGTTGTTCTATATATATATATATATATTGGGTATGTTTATTGCATTATACTTATATGTCATAATTGGACCGTTTGGTTCTTTTTTTGCCGACACTTTGTTGCGAAGATACCTCAAGGACCTACATTCCGTCTTGATATCCCACTCGAGGAGAGTACAAATTGCACACTTTATCGTTGTTTTTGGCACAAGTCGTGTGATTATGCTTCAATATTTGCAATCTCGATAATACAAGAACAATGAAGGAAAGTAAAGCAATAACGATATAGAAGTTGTTTACGCGATTCGAATTAAAACTCCTACGTATGTAGATCCTCAAGAGGGAAGGACTACGTACTCACATATCCACCAAGTATTCAAGACAAATTACACCAATAGTAACAAGTGTTTGCACACAAAGCATGTAAAATAGAGAGAGAGGTTTCAAAGTAAAATTAAGAAACATATGAGATAAGGCTGAAAATTAACCGTGAGGCTAAGCAAAACTATTTTTCTTTCTTACAATGTCAATCGACAAGAGAACAAAACTCAATCCAGTCCTACAATGAACCGTCTTTGTCAACCTCCAAACCTCTCAGTAGTTTAATCTCTCTTTCTTATAAAACTAACTTGATCAGGGTTTCTGATCACCTGAAGCGAATATAAATACTCCTCACCAACTCGGACAAAGCACAACTTTTCAATATAAGTGAAAAGATGAAATGAGAATACAGTAAACCAAATAATGTATAGACAAAGCCATGTGATATTTTAATTACACGAAAATAATTTAATTTCTCTTAAAAAATAACCATCATAAAACCCTTAGATTTTACACTTTAACGATATTAGACAACTGTATTTATAGACATGTGCTAATTGACTAGTAATAAAAATATATTTATAATATAAATAGCTTTATATACCAAACACATCTAAATAGATAAATACTAGTATGCACATGAAATGAGATTGTAGGTTTAACTCCCATCTTCATTGAATGAATATACAATAAAGATCTAGATATAGTCTAAGAACAAAATCATTCTTTCTTACCAAATCTTCTTTCGTTAATCTCATTATTGGAAAGTTATTGAAGAAACGCACACATTGACAATGACAATTAACTAACAAAATCAGGATGATCCAGCCAGTAGGAGGCAACGAGCATAAACGTTCAAGATACTAAAGACGATTCTGCTTTCGAGTTTTTTGATGTATTTTTGTGTTTTCTTTTTTCTTCTTTTGTAGTTGTTCTTCTTGACGGTTATAGTCTGTCTGCCGATCTTTTTCGGCTTTTCAATCCAATAGTCGGCGCGCGTCTATTGCATCGAACCGCATTCCATTTAAAAAAAAAACAAAAACTAACAACATTCAAGATCCTAAATTTTAATATGGCCTACTAAAAATCCTAAATATTTCTAACAAAAGAAAAACTAAAAAAATGAAATATATATATAATTTATCTACCTAACAACTTTAGTTTGGATTTTTTTATTAAAAAAATACATAAATTATTTTATTTAAAAGGTTTGAAATTAAACTAAATAAACAACAAATTGAAAAATCTAAACTTTATAAAGTAAATTATGCATGACATCTATCTATTTGTATATATAACAATATATGGATCGGGTGACAGGTGATTGAACTAGTTTGACCACCACAGTATCAATTACTCAAAATTGTCTATCCACTCGACCTACCACTCGCCAGGGGTCTCACCTACATCCACGGTGAATCGGATGAGATCTCGGATGTTACACTATTTATTTGTAAATATGTAAAAGAAAATAAAATATTATATTGAAATCAATAGGTTACTAAAATCCAACTAAAATAACATATTATAATACTAATATCAAGTTGAAGTACAATACTATCAATCAAGCAAGATCCAAAATCACCTATTACAACAACGATCTAATAGTAAGGACAAAATAAATTAAGAAAACAAAAATAGTTTAATATACTTTATATAGTAATAAAATTAAGTTAAAATTTTTAATATAAAAATTATAAATATTAAACTATATAAATTTTAAGTTGGGTAAATAGGTGTCAGATAGGTGGGTGATGGGTTGATAAAACTTTCACCCGGATCCACCGCCCTCTTTGCACAACCTTCTTTCACACGTTTTTTAATGAGTTTTCACCTTTTTCGGTATATCGGATGACCGGATATCCTTTAAAAACAGATGAATTTAGATATTTTAATAATACTACTATTTAGTTTTTAAAATTTTTAGATTTTTTATGCTAACAATTCATTTTACAATACTAATAATATATTTTATCATTGATTATTAAAGACAAGCTTCTAGTTCACCGATATCTTATTGTTTTGAACGTATATATAAAAATATAACATAACATATAACATATAATGATCGATGCACGAGAAAAATAAAAATCTACTTCTACAATGTTAATCAGTTAAGCAGAGTGCAGATAGTCATGATTTATATCAATACTCAGTCAGTTTAGTGGTAACTTGTGGTGTTAGACTCCTTAAGTATTAGCCACTCGAATTCTTCCGGGGACGGTATCCCTTAATTGGGTCACTACTTTATATACTCTATCCAAACGTAGGCGCAGTCGAATCAGAAACGTACTATTTCAAAAAAAAAAAAAGAAAAAGATAGTTATGATTTAGGAGTATCAACTAAGAATCCCATTATCGTCTAATTCAACATAATTACGCACATCATCAAATTTTAAATCAAAATGAAGTTAAGATTAACCTATATATGAAGCTACGTGACTACGTACGAACAAACCGATAATTCAAACTAGATTGATTAGCAAATTGACCCTTTTATTTTAGTGGTAACTAGTTTTCGAGTGGTGTTATAATTACTTAATTATGAGTTAAATAAAATTAATTACAAATAATATATATAGAGAGAGTTTGACTCCTATATAAACAACCCTTTATCCGTTAGATCGTTAAATAGACGGCTGAGATTAGACGATATTAAAGGGGGAAAACTCGTTTTATTAATAGAAGAAATATTCGCCGGACCTGACTCTATATATTCAACGGCATAGTCACATAAATTTGGCGGTATAGTCACGTATATTCGGTGTTTTCATGTTCACATAGTAAAAGTTGTTTAGATGAGTCGAGATCTATATATATATATATATATATATATATATATATATATATATATATATATAAATAAAGTAGACGTATAAAATTTTAGTCAAAAAGCAAAATAAGGAAGTATAAGTAACACTATTATAGTATAAAGAATATCACAAATCTATACTTTTTTTATGCATAAATAGTTAAAATAATTTAGAAAATATGAAAATTAAAAAGTATTTATTATAAAGACTAAAAATATATGATAAATTATTGTTATAATTGAGAAGATATAGGTTTTTGTATATTCTTAAGATATTATGAATGACATTAAAGATGTGAATATTAAAAATATTTAATAGAACGTACTTATTTTGATAAGAAATAATAAGTTATAATTAAAGATGTGAATGCAAAAAGTTATAATATAATGGGAGAATTTGACATACTAGGCTTTTTTGAGTTTTTGTTTAAGAAAGTGTACCCCAAATTTTTTACCACTTTCATTTAATAGTAGGTAAAAATTATTAACCCTTCTATTTAGAAAGAAATAATAAATGATGTTTGTTATTTGTTATATAAGTATAAGTTTTAAATTTTAATTATTGAATTTGTTTTCTTTTATTTTTTTTCTTGCCTTTTTTTATTTATTTTTTATTTATTTTTTATTTTCTGAAATGAATTTCTCATACCGGAATTTCTCATACCAGAATTTTCATACCAGAAATTTTCATACCAGAAATTTCATACCAGAATTTCTCATACCATAAATTATTTTCATACCAGAATTTCTCATACCATAATTTTACATACCAGAATTTACATACTAGAATTTTATATACCAGAATTACATACCAGAAATTTACATACTAGAATTTTATAATACCAGAATTTTATAATACCAGAATTTCATCATACCAGAATTTTTCATCATACCAGAACTTTTCATAATACCAGAATTTTTCATAATACCAGAATATTTCATAATACCATAATTTTTCATCATACCAGAATTTCATACTACCACAATTTTTCATCATACCATACCAGAAATTGGATTACAGTCGTTGACAATAGAAAAACCAAAATGTAAGGATACCAAACTGACAATAGAAAAACTGAAATGTAAGGATACCAAAGTGTATGCTAAATGAAGTAGCTTTAATGCTAAAAGCATTTTTCTACAAAAACAAAGAAGTCACTGTCTTCAAATGCCTTGTAATGAAAAATGTCAAGAGGAGGCCTACTAGTGCGAATACCAGAACTGAAAACAAATAATAAGAAAAAAGTGTTTTTAGTTGTTATGTATCCCTAATTACTGAATTTGTTTTTTTTAATTTTTTTTAAATTATTTTTTATTTATTTTCTGGAATGAATTTATGGTATGAAAAATTTCATACTAGAAAATTTTCATACCAAAATTTCATAATACCAGAATTTTTCAACATACAATATTTCATAATACCATAATTTTTCATCATACCAGAATTTCATATTACCAAGATTTCATCATACTAGAATTTCATAATACCAGAATTTTTCATCGTACCACAATTTTTCATCATACCAGAATTTCATAACACCAAAATTTTTCATAATACCAGAATTTTTCATCATACCAGAAGTTTATAATACCAGAATTTCATAATACCATTACACTATAACTATACTCATTTGTGGGTATCCAAATGTTGGTAAGAGCTCTAGTATCCTTGATCGGCCTTTTGAAGAGTGTGGTAGTGAGAACAACAAATTATACACAAATATAGATCGATCGAAAAGTAGCAACAAATATAGAGAAGAGATGATACTGTGTGTATCACATATAAAATCAAAAGCTCTTGCAACTAATAACCCTCACTGCCACTTGAATATGATGTTACGATTTACAACTAACTGATTTGGATATGCTCAAAAATATATCATATCTGCAATTGAGTACTCTAAAAAGAATCTTGATCAATCTAAATCATTCTAGTGCATTACCTTCCAACAGGGTATACATTGATGGAATTTCCTAAAAACTTGGTGTTTAACTTTGATGTTATATTGTATATAAAGTGTTCATTTTCAGCATGCCCAGCACTTATTGGAGGAGGATGACTGACCTAAAATCAAGCCAAACAGACAAATAACCATCTCACAGTTAGAAAAGAAAAGTTGCATCTAACATATAAATTGAGTTCAATAAAATGGAAAAGTATGAAGTATGTCAATCATCAGCCACCTTGAAATGAAATAAGCAACAGGAAAACTTAGTGCAAGATTTTGAAGATGGAATCAGTGACTAACCAAACCGATTAGCAGCACTACTTTTGAGTATCAAGTAATGGTAGGCTAACCGATGCTATGCGTTTCGAATGAACAGCGACGCCAGAACCGCCGTTTACCTATGCAGACCCATCAAAGTGGGGGAGCATAGCGCCTGGATATAAACTATGTTCAACGGGGAGCCAACAATCTCCGATCGACATCGATTGCAAGAAACTCGTCCACCAAAAAAACAGCGCTAATAATTTGATAGTGGATTACCAAATCAGCAGCGCTACCTTGAGCACCAATGGCTTGGTTGTGCAGGTCTCCGTCAAAGGCAAGACTGAAGCATTCGGAGCACCATATCGACGGTGTCCAGTGAGTCTAAATTAGATTTATTCATTTATAATAAATAATAATTGCACTTATGACTTACCTGCTTTCTTTATCAAATACGATGCAGAGATGCACCAGGTGTTCGTTGCAAACAACGGAGGCGGAAGCATCTTCATCATCGCAACGCTCTACAAACACGACGCCAAGAACACCGCCGATCTCATCGTTAAAGCGGTAAATGAAATCATCAATTGAAGTAATTAAGCAATCAAAATCAAATCATCCATTTTGACTATAGTCATTGTGTATATAGCCCCATACGACATCCTACACTAGATCCTCTCACTTCCCCATATCTCAATTCCAGATCTCAATCCCAAATCGGCCTTTTTGGAAGGCTTGGCGTCACCTGTGGAAATCAATCCCACATCTCGACTTCACTATCATCACGCCGCTAACCACCGCAACTATGGCCTTAAAAGACGGAAACAACCACCGGAAACGACTCGTCGCCATCCCAACCTCCAATGTCGCCAACTTCCTCTCGGATGTTCTTGCTCTTAGGGCTAACGTCAGGGTGGTTCGCCTCAACGCTCACCTCACCTTCACAAACCTCAACCGCCTCATACGCCATGCCCTAATCAATCCCTTCTAAATCTAGTTGGAGTGTGGTGAGAAGGAAGGTGGGAAGAGAAGACAGAGAAGAAGAACGGCTGCGGTAAGAAAGAGCGAAGGAGAGAGATGCGAAGTGAGAAGCGGCATTAGGGTTTAGTTGAACGGTAAAAATATAATCGGGGTACATTTACTAAATGAAAAACCAGTAAAAGCCTACTTAGTATTCATAAATTAAAAAAAGCCTAGTTACCTAATTAACCCTAATATAATTAGTTTGTAATATGAAAAAATGATATGTGAGAAAACAAATAATAATAACATATAACATTAAAGACTTATACATAGAACATAATTATTTTGATAGCCCTCGTGTATGTGTTTTTAGGATTTAGGGTGCGTTCAGCGAGGTAGTTATACGAGATTATTTGAGAGATTATTATACTCAGATTATTTTGGGAATTATTTTGACCTAAAAAATAATCAAATACAAATAAATTATCAAATTATTAGAAAATTATAAAAAAATATAATCTCTCAAAATAATCTCCTATACATGCCAAACGCACCCTTAATACCAAGACACAACAAATGAACGTGATGTGCAAATCAATGATGACATAATTTAAGGGATTATGTCATTACTTCAGGATAAAGACTATTTAATGAGGCAAAGTGTCGAGAAATCCTGATTAGAATATACATGGAAAAGAATATTGGTAATTAAAGCTAATTAATCTTAATAACTATCGTCCTTGTGATCTGTACTATAACCTTATGGGGAGGTCCGTTTGATATCCAAAAACTGCTCAACAACAGTCGGACAAGTGGGGAATGTTGGAGTGAACCAGAAAAATTTGGGTAGAGCCGGATCTAAGCGTTGGTTAGGTAAACGTCCTGTAGTAAGAGGAGTCGTTATGAACCCTATAGACCATCCCCATGGGGGTGGTGAAGGGAGGACCCCAATTGGTAGAAAAAGCCCAACAAATAAATGGGGTTATCCTAAGAAGTAGAAAAAGGAATAAATATAGTGATAATTTTATTATTCGTCGACGTAGTAAATACGAGATCCACAAAACACCGTCTAATATATCGAAAGACTGGAAAATTGATAGATGAACTAATTATTATGAAGAATTCAGATAAAAAAAAGTATTTAAACACAAAAACGCAACACCGTCTTTAAGAAAAAAGAGAACGAGTTAATCTTTAAAATACGGATAGTCCAAAGTCCGTTTGTCAAAGAAAGTACACAACAAGTAAACCTATGTAACAACCGTGGACACCTTGCTTTATGCTTCTATCACAAATATCACATACCTAGTCACATCCCAATGCATAATCATTTATTAGATAGTTTTACTATATGTGCTTCAGTTACATTGTTGTTTAATCAAGAATAGTCTTTTAAGACCCGATATCTTAGAAATGTTGATCACATGTCAACCATACTCGCACAAATTTTTTTTTTAAAAAATCGTACATGAATATCAACTCAATTATTAATAAAAACACTTAAATTCATTTTTTCACAAAACCCTCTTCCATTTTTAGTTAAATAAAATGTTGAATGGGTATTATGCAAAATGATTAACTTCTATGAACCTAAGTTTATCTATGACAAGTTAGCACATAATAACACTTAATGACAATCCACTTAAACATAATTACAAATGGTAGCTAATATAGCTTGTAATTATGATTAATTAGTGCTTCTTCTTCTTGCTCTTATTATAATGAATTAGGGTTTTGTTATTATTTTAAATCTCTTGAATCAAGACTCAACAAATAGTTTGTTGTAGAAGAGTAGATAGAGGGCTGGTGGTTTTGGTTATTTGGGTTTGGAAGTCAGGTAAGAAAGGAAGAGTCACAAAAGAGATAAATTCAATTTAAAAAAAAAAAAGGGTTCAAAGCCCCACAAGACACAAAGCAAATTGGTTTAAAAATCATTAATTTCCTGACAATCTAATTGGCAAAATACCTCAATAATTTTTTAATAATGAAGGATAATTTTTTTATTAATTTATCCACTTTTATTGACAAAAAATATTAAATTATATATATATAGTTTATCCACTTTTATTGACAAAATAAATAAATACATATATATATATATATATATATATATATTTGATAGTAAGTATATATATTTTTTTGGTTATTTAAAATTTCAATTTTAATTATTTAAACTGTATATATGATCAGTGTAGTTTTAATTACTTAAAATATGCAATAAAAACTATTAACTTATTTGAGATATATTTTGTAATTTATTGCAATATCATTTGACATATAAATCTCACGAGCTTATTCTAATTTGTAATGTAAAATTTCAATATAAATCTTAACCTTAAGAAAACATACAACTAATTAAATCAAAAGTCATGTGATTAACATATAGATTACGTAAAAAAATAATATAATCCATAATTAGTAACATTAGTGAAGTTGCATGGGATCCATGTATATACTTGTTTTTGTCACTCTCCCATGAATGCGTTCATATGTTATTGACTTATTGTTTATTTGATGACGAAGGCCATGCATAGGTTAGATACGGTCTGGTTTGAACCAAACCTCAATCGACGGTTTGTGAACCGGCCCAAACCGGTGGTTTAGGTTTGCCGGTTTGGCCAAACCGTAGGTTACCGGTTTAGGTTTGGCTTTTGGTCAAACCTAAACCAGCGGTTCCGGCCGGTTTGATAATTAAATTGGCAGTTAACCGCCGGTTTGGTCCAATTTCCTTTTTTTTTTAATAGTGAACCGGTTAAACCGCCAACAAATCGCCAGTTTAGGTTAAACCTAAACCGACGGTTTGAATTTCTACTGTTTAGGTTTAGGTTTAGGTTTGACTAAACGGCCGGTTTAGGTTTGGGTCCCATGTCTAATATAGGTGACATAGAATTTTAATGCAAAATGGGTCCATTTTGATAATTTATTAGTTTTAAATTCATGTACAATGTATTTGTTTTTTTTTAATTCTAATATAAAATTTTCATATACATTTTGAAGTGATAATTTTTAACGTGTTTAGTTTGTATTATTTTGGGTTGAAGATCATAATTGATATTATTTTAATTCATAATGTAATAGTGCATAGTTTATGATACAAAACTTAATATTTTTTAATCTTAATACATTATTACTTAGTTTATTTTACTTTATTTTATGGAAAATTTACCTATTTTTAGGTGAAATGATCTATCTATTGAGGCCGATCGTAAAGTTTCATTCTTTAATTCAAAGTATCTACGAGATCATTTTTAGTAATTTTACCCATTTGTTAAGACATGAGTTAGTTTGTGTTAAGATTTTGGAAAATAAAGGATCATTCTTGTAAATTTTCTAAAGTATTTACAAAAATAAAATTCAAAATTAATAAGGCTAGTAATTATTCTTTTTAGGGTCTTTTGTGTAATTATTATTATTATTATTATTATTATTATTATTATTATTATTATTATTATTGAGCAGGTGATCAATATTATTTTGTGGGTGTTGGGCAGGTCTTTCCAGTTTGCAATGGTTTTGTTGTTTTTGGGCCTACAAAAGCCCATTAAAAAGCCCATGACAGCCCATTATTTGTAATTGTTTGGATCTGAAGTTACTGAATGGCAAGGCCAGTAATTTTAAGAGGAAGAGAAGGGCAATTACGAGAATATGATGTTACTGTTCGTAAGCACAGTGACCAGCGTTGCCGGCAATGGAAAAAGTGAGTTTACAACTAAAAAACCCCTAGCTAAAACCCTAATTGGGTAAGCCCGCTCTCTTCATTGGCCCTGTAAGCTCAGACGTGATTCGCAACAGGCTTCACAATCCACGTTGAATTTAATCGAAGTCGAATTTGCGGTGAGCGTAATTTTATCTTTCTCCAATGTTACTCCCTCTTCCCGTTTAGCAGCAATTACAAATTCACATGCTACTATGCTTAAGCGATTATCTCGTGGCGGTGTTTGCGCTCTTAGGGTGTCATTCTTTCAATCCAATAATACCATATCTCTATTCGATTATGCTCGTCTAGGATACAGCTCGAGTGGGTTTAATGGGTTTTGGTTCGTTCGTTTGTTCTCTACTGCATCTGTCCATTACAGCAACAACAACAATTATAACTATGGCAGTAGTAATAGGAAGTTTGTGTCCGACCCGGATGACCCGGTGAACCTAATAAAGGAAGACGGGGTTGCCATTTGCTCGACTATGTGGATTGATAGTTTTAGAGAACCCCAAAAGACTGTCAGTAACTTGACTTCTTACCTTAAGAGATTTGAGTTGTGGGTATTGGCTTATCAGAAGGTTTTTGCAGATGATACTGGATCGTACCTTCCGAGGAATTCGATTCAGAGGTCTGCATTAGAGGATTTGTTGGCTTTAAGGAATGCAGTTCTTGATGATAGATTTAAATGGGGGTCTAGGTTGAAGTTTTTCATCAGATCACCTAGGGATAAGATTGATTACGATAATCTTTCAAAAAGGAAGATTAAGGCAATGCTGACGACCACACAACCAACCCCCTTTCAAGATAAGATTGTTCAGGAGGTTTTGTTTATGATTTTGGAGCCAATTTATGAATCTCGGTTCTCTTCCAAGTCGTATGCATTTAGGCCGGGACGGACTGCCCATACGGCTATAAGGGTGATTAGGAAGAACTTTGCTGGGTATCTTTGGTATGTAAAGGGGGATCTTAGTACGATTTTGGATGGCATGAAGGTGGGTATGGTGATAAATTCTTTGATGAGGGATGTGAGAGATAAGAAGGTTATTGATTTGATAAAACAAGCCTTGATTACCCCGGTTATTACCACCAGGGTTGAAGATTTGGAGATCAGGAAAAAGAAGAAGAGGAAGTATCAGAAGAAAAAGGTCCTAGCAGACGATGAGCCAAAGCCTGATCCTTATTGGTTGGAGACATTTTTCGGTTTTGCTCCTGAGGAGGCACAGAAGCTTCCTTGCTGGGGTCACTGTGGAATTCTTAGCCCACTTCTAGCAAACATTTGTCTTGATGAACTGGATCATTGGGTGGAGGATAAGATTAAGGATTTTTATCGGCCTTCAAAAAGTGATGTTATATGGAACACTCCGGAAGGCGAGGAGGAGCAGGGGAATACTTCCTGGCCAGAGTTTGTCCCAACAAGTGGGCCGGATAAGACACGCAAGATGGACTACATTAGATTTGGTGGTCATATTTTGATTGGAGTCCGAGGACCTAGAGCCGATGCTGCTATATTGAGGAAGCAGTTGATTGAATTTGTTGACGAGAAATATCAACTTAAACTTGATAATGAGAGCTTGCCTATTGAACACATAACTAAGGGCATCATGTTTCTTGACCATGTATTATGTCGAAGAGTTGTTTACCCAACACTACGTTACACTGCAACTGGTGGAAAAATTATCAGTGAAAAGGGAGTTGGAACACTTTTATCAGTTACCGCAAGTCTTAAGCAGTGTGTTAAGCAATTCAGGAAGTTGAGCTTTCTTAAGGGAGACCGAGACCCAGATCCACAGCCTTGTTTCCGAATGTTCCATGCTACTCAAGCTCACACCAACGCACAAATGAATAAGTTACTCTCAACTATGGTTGAGTGGTACAGATACGCTGATAATCGAAAGAAGATAGTGAATTTTTGCTCTTACATCTTAAGGGGTTCACTTGCTAAGCTTTATGCAGCCAAGTACAAGCTTCGTTCACGAGCAAAAGTGTACAAGATTAGTGATAGAACACTTAGCCGGCCTTTGAAGGAGAAAAAGGGGCTATCACCTGAGTATCAAAACTTAATGAGAATGGGTCTCGCCGAGTCAATTGAAGGATTGAAGTTCACTAGAATGTCTCTTGTTCCTGAAACCGATTATACTCCGTTTCCAAGTAATTGGAAACCAGACCATGAGAAGGCATTGTTCGAGTATCTAATGCTCAGTGATCCCAAAGTTTTGGAGGAGCAGCACAATTGCATTAAGGAGCAGGGGCTCATTTCACCTCAAGATTACATTTCTATGCTTGTATGGAACTATAAAAGAAATGCTATAGGATTAAATCATTCTTCTGTGGATAGTACTTCTACCGGTACTAGCACAGGAAGTCTCGGATCTTTACTCTTGGAGTCAAGTCAGAAGCATCCTGAGGCTAGAGATGCAATAGAGATTGATGAAAGGATATAGGTGAAAAATGTAAGATTTTTATTTAAGAAAATACAATTGATCTTACATTTACCAAAATATATTCCACATTGTATAGGTGTTGTTGATCTCTGATGTTAGTACCCTGAATATGATTTTGTTTTCTTTTGTTTGCCAAGGTGTCTTCTGATTGTTGCTTTGTTATATATAACATTTATAATTTGTAGATTCTGTGTTTGATCCAAAAAATGTACTCAAGCATGCTGCTGATGCGTTTTTTACTCGATCAAGTGTTGGGAAAGTATTTTAGGTGAAATTAATCCAACTTTACTATATACTAATTGAACAGACTGATTAGAGCACATATGAGCTTGCCCTTTTGTTTAGTTCTGCACTGCCCTTAATTACTGATGCTATGTATTCTAGACATTTCAGCTTGTCAAGTTTCTGATCATTGTAAAAATCGGATTTTGCAGGGATTGATTACTTCACATCACCAGTCATCACATGATCCTTTCTCGTCTTCAAAGCTTCTTATTCCCGAACGAGCATAACTTCACTATACTGGGATAAATAGAAGAATGACAAGTTCTTCTGATGCTTGCAATGTTGTGGGAATAGAAAGGCTCTCAGATATTTGGCTGAGTATTGCTGTTGCTGATTCTTCAGTTAACAAGTAAATGTTCTTCTTTCTTTTTCATTTGAAGTTTTGAACTGTCATAAATATGATCATATTGATGATATCTCTTTGCGTTCGTTGTGCAGGTGGTGGATTTGGGTTCATTGCAATGTTGGAGGAAGCGTTTATCACATTTTTGTATACAGACTGAACACGAAGTTGTACAATTGTTGTAAATTGAATACAATTATGGTTCCATTTTTATTGCAAAACCAAGAAAAGCTCATTTTCTCGATATTTCTGTGATCATCTGTACATATAGCAAATGGTTTATAATGTACGTATCTTAAATTTGAGTGAAAATATGCACTAGAGCTGTGAAAATGCATATTTAATAAATTGTGTATTTTTATATTCGTTAAATTAAGAGATTTTTTTCAAGTACATTAAACTGTGAAATTTCTTATATTTAACAAAAATTTGCAAAGGTAGAATTATATATTTTATGATCCTGCAAGTCATTTTTTATACAATCTTTTTATTGTTTTTACCGAATAAAATAAAATACTGAAAATATTATTGATTTGTGGCCTCTATGGATTCTACCCAAGTACCTACAGTGAGCACTCTCTCTCGCATTGTCTGTCGCCGTCCATCAATTACCTTCCTTTTCTCTCTCAAATCCCTCTCCAAGCTCTCAGCTCCTTGCAAGCACTTTTTTCTATGGCTCCCGTCGTTGCAAATTTGCCACCTCCGGTTCTTGGCCTCGGTCTCTCTAAGTCTCTTCCTAAAGCTTTCGCGAGGCCCGCCAATTCTTCAATGCTGCAAGGTGAGAGTTTTCAGCTTTTTTAGTCATAAGTTGAACTACCTATTTCGAATTTCTTGCGGAAATCATAGAAAAATAGTCCTGTTTCTGCTTTCTGGTAACGGTCCTCGTAAATGGGGGCTTTGTTGAAAGCTATTTTGAATCTTTTGAAATGGGATTTGGTTGAGATTTCGGTATTGGGTCGGAATATAAAAAGGTTTTTGTGTACTGTTAGACATCCATTGATATTTTCCGTTGATCTTCAGTGGTACGGGGGCGTGCGGGTAAGAGCATGTTTTCTGATATGGGTTGATAAGATTGTTGATGATAAGGCTTTGATAATGTAGTGTCATGCCAAACATGCCCTTAAAGAACTGCGAACAGTGTATTTTCTGATGCAAAACAATACTGGGAAACCCTAAATCATCAAACTATGGTCTGATTATGTCTTATGTTGGTAATGAAGTGATAAACTAATGAAAGTTGTGGTCTTCACTGATTTTCCTATGTTTCTGATTGGTGGATATGCTGCTATCTGTTCACCTGGTGTGAAAATTTTGATATTCAACCACTTAAAGGGGTGCTGATTGACCAATTGGCCATGGATTCTATCCTTGGCAGGCGATTTTTGGTGTTGCAGATTTTATGAAGCTAATCTTTATGAATTGTGGGTCAGATTTTTAGGGTTAGGATTCTTGTTTGTTTGAAACTGGAGTTCAGTAGGCTGAAATCCAACTAATTGTACGTTTTTAAGATGATCATGAGAGTTGCCAGCATAATTACCCTCATTTCCAATCTTCTTTATGATTTTGGCAACAAGCTGAAAAATGTTGATGGTGTTACAAAATGGATAATTGCAATGGTAATTGTTGGTATTTGGAGGCAAAACTATGAACTTTGATGAGCATTTTGCTCATGGTAAGTGTCTATTCTTTGCATATTTTTGGAGAGTTTCCTTCTATCTCTTACCTACTTTGAATAATTGCAATACTTTGCACTTTAGCATTATTGAAAAAATTGGGTTAAATAGGCTCTTTTTTATAGCCTTTTGTTTTTTTTAGATCCTCTAATTTTACCATATATATATATATATATATATATATATATATATATATATATATATTATGCTATGTGTACTCTTAATACAGTACTAGGGGTAAAAGGCCTAGTTAGCCATTTTAACCAGCAGTATTTTGTTTGAATCTCATGTTAGCCGAATGATTGCAAAGAACTTTAATCAAACTGCATGAGATGTGAGCTGAACTCCTCAACTTTTGACCTTGGATCTTTCTTGACATTTTCACGTTTCTTCTGGTCCTTTAATTTTTAGAACTTACAGGCCAGCAAACACGTCTTGCTATAGCAGTGAAGGCTTTCAGTGAAACCTCAGAATCGTCAACCTCCTTGAGTATTGTCGAATCTGTTCAAAATGTCGTGAGTTACTGTGCAAAATGATTTACTATAAACTGAATAAGAAATTAAGGATTGATGACTAAACATGTATTTGTTTCCCTAGTGGGATAAACCTGAAGATCGAGTTGCTGTCATTGGTTTGGGGTTTGCAGCTATTGTAGCTATTTGGACTTCTGCAAATGTCGTTTCAGTACGGACCACACCCCTTCACTTCCTATAGAAATTCAAGGCCCGTTTGGTTTAAACTCCGAAAACGGAATGAAAACGAATCTAGTTCATACGTATAACCTTGTTCATGAAACGTTTTGGAATCATTCCTTGTGGTTTGAGCTAATTAGAGACCACAAGGAATGATTCCAAAAAAAATTCATGAACATGGTACGCATATGGACTAGTTTCATTTCCACTCCGTTTCCGTTTCTAGAAGAACAACCAAACGGGGGTCAAAGCGTAGTTCATGTTATAATTTCTTCTGTTCTTCTCATGTCAACAGGCAATCGACAAGCTCCCAGTTCTTCCTGGCGTTTTTGAACTGGTCGGCATCTTTTATTCTTCAGTAAGCACCTGCTAAGTCTTGGATACACAGAATAACACAAACATGTAATCATACTCTTTGCTCCATTTGATTCTAACAAGTTCTTTTCTCTGATTCTGTAGTGGTTCGTGTACCGGAATCTCTTGTTCAAACCCGACAGGTACGCGTATTTTCTTTACCTATACCTGTAAATAAGTCATAAGCCTGGCATGATCTGGTCACAAGGCTGGCTTTGATCTGACCTTGGAGCTTGTGGTTTCTTGATTCACAGGGACGAGTGGTTCAGGTCCATCAACCAATCGATTTCGGATGTTTTGGGACAGTAATTTATCATCTGCTGAATTGGCTACCTTTTGAATCTTCTGGTTGTGACATTTTGTTGTTGTGAGTGTATTGCTTCAGAGATGTAAATTCAGTTATTCATGTTCTGTGTCTCTCTGTGATCTTAATGAATCATCAGCATCCTGCTCGTCAATATTATCACTCATGAGACGACTTACCGGTTTTGGATAGTTCGAGTTGAATCTTCTCGAGCAGGTCAGAAACCGAGTCAACACTTCTTCCCCGTTCTCCGAGGACTATTCACCGGTAGAACCGGACCTGACATGGACCGGAAAAAATACAACTTGGTTGGACCTGAACCGGTTGACTAGGTCCGGTCCAAGAATGATCCGGGATGGTTTTGAACCGATCAAGTTACTTTTTTGCCGTAATTGGTTTGGTTTTTGTTCCGGATTTTATTATACTTGGTTTAATTTTCCGGACTCTTTCCGTTCCTGAGCTGATTAAGGGTGCATTCGGTTGCTCGGGTTTATGGAATTTATGAGACTCGTGAGGATGAAAAATATGAAAAATTATGAATTTTTTTTAACCTCGTCCTAATAGATTATGAGAACTATGAAAAGATTACACAAAACTCCTTCAATGCCGAAGGCACTCCAAATTACTTTTTAGCTATAATTGATTTAGTTTTTGGTCCGGATTATATTATCATTGGTGTAATTTCCGGAATCTTTTTATTTTAAACAACCGGTAGCAAGCCTTTTTTAAAATTAAAAAAAAAATGATGTATGCTATCACAACATGTTCGAGTTGCCCTGGACCAACCTATTTTGATTGGTCCAAAAAACCCGGTTTGATTAGAAAATGTTCATTCCTATTCTTGACCGGTCTTCTAAAAAAAAAGGGCTCGGTTGGTACGCGTACATGGATCGAGTAAAAGTAACATATAGGATGTAGAAGGACCTAATCCAATTTTTGAAACATGATGCTTAGTTTAGTTTATACTTTAAAAATTAAAAATTTATAAAATAATAATTGAGGTTACAATTTATTCGTAATAATCAAAAACCTTAAAAACTATATCTGAAATAACTAAAAAATTCAAAAATATGTGAACAAAAAATAGATCTATAGATCAATCCATAAAATAATCGATTTCAATACTTTCAAAATTGATATCTAATTTTATGAGAAATGTACCAAACAAGCCCTTATGCATTTATGGATTATAACTCCCTAGTAATAAATTAAAATTTCCAATGGTTTGGCACATGCATTTAAAACATTGTTTAAGATAATATTTATAAATCTCGAAATGTCACCATCACATGTTTTATACAAAAATCATCCCATAAATAATAATAATAATAATCAGATTTGCGAAAGCAATAGTTTTGACTATGATATCGTAGTTTCAACCTTCAACGACGGTTAGGACTACTAAAATAAAAAATAAAAAAAGTAGGAAAAATTCGATTAAAAAAAGGTGGGTGAATTGTCATTAAATAATGAAGTGAAATGTTAACCAACCAAGATAAATTATTTTCGTACTCTTTATATTTTAATAAAATATTATTTATTCATAGTATTTACAATATAAGTTTTTTTCCCTATTACCCATGATTTAATATTTTCATAGTATTAAAAAACAATAAAAACTTCAAACTTGAAATAAATTGTGGTCCTGTTAGGTAAAACGAGATTTTTAAGTAGTTTAAACTTTTTGATTAGTTTTAGGTTTTTGTGTTGATTTTTTTTAATTTTTTTTTTATATTGTACGGTAAGCAGTTAGACTAGATCATTTTCGCGAGACTTTCCAACCTATAGCATCCTTTCGGATGAGCTCGACCACCCGAGGAGGTGTCGATGAGCAACCAAATACGGAGCCGTGTTCCAATTCCGCGAGCTTATCGACGACATAATTGACTTCCCTGAAGACGTGATGAATCCGAACCTGCTGGAAACTAACCATAATGTTTAGAAATATCCGAAATGATAAGATCAAGTTCTCATGTTTTCATGTTTGTTTTATAGAATTGATAATTGTAAGGTTATCTCCTTCGATTTCAATATTGTTGATCTCCAGATCACATGTCCTGGTCAAACCTTCCCGTAGCGCACATGCTTCGGCATGTGCGTTACGAAAAGTCAACAATCACTAATAAACAATCATTGACTAATTAAACAACTAGATCAACGAATACAAAGAGCTTAGCTGAATCTAAACGCAAAGCAACACCAATCACTAATAAACAATCATCATTAACCTAATTGTGATTAAAAAATAATACGATAAAGTTATTTATCAAAATAATAAAAAAGAAAAAGGAAAAAGATTCCGAGTTGACACGTAGTACCCGACTACCCGTACTGTCGATATAAATAAATTACAAAAATAAATAAAATGCAAAAAACAGAGCCAGGTGGTCGGCTGTGATTTGTGACAATGAATGCTCACAGTACTCCCACTTTATACACTTCTTTTCGCTTCTTCTCCACTTCATCGGTCACGACATTAGCGTCACCGCCACGGCCACCGCGCGTTAGCCTTTCACATCATCTCTCTTGCCTTCGTCGTTTACACGGTTTCGAGATTCTTACATTCATTGAGTAATCATATATACTCGTGTGATCCGATTACTGGTTACCGCCATTGGATCCAATCCAGCTTCAGGTTTAACAATCGGAACTTACTATATATATTTCTCGCAATTCATGTCAGCTTTACGTTTCGAAATCGGTAACGTTTTTTTTTGCGGTGATTTCTTTTACAGGTGGTGATTTGAGACTAGGTTTGTGCGATTGGCTTGTTAATGTTATTTCGCTGTTCTGAAGTGAGCACGGCTTCGTTCTATACTCTCTGATCCGAATACTGTTTGTAGTAATCTGGTTTAGTGCCATTGGATCCGATATTCCGATTCATCTGGAGGTTATGTCATCATTTTTTTTGGTATCCCTGTGTTTCACAATTCATGTCCGTGTAATTTCTCGTAATCGCTAACTTTTTGTGATGATTTCGATTGCAGGCGGTTAGATTTGTACGATTCGTTGCTGATTGGATATTTGTTGTCATTGTTTGTGTATCTCGGGCCTTTTTCGGCAGTGGAATAAGGAATTATAGATATAAAAAGACCGATTCGGTTTGTGCTTGAATATTCTATTGTTTGATAAAGAAATGTGGGGAGTCAGAGGCCGTCAGCGCGATACTTATTCCACTTATAAGCGTATTTCCAGAGAGGATATTGATGCTGAGCTCCAAGAGAATGCTCCTGGTTTATCTCTTTAACTTCTCTACTTTGTGATTTTTTGTAATTATCAAGTTCCTTGAAATTATTTTAGTGATATCAGGAGTTTGAGATGACTTATTGTTAGTTTTTACTGGATTCTGTGTAGTCCTTTCACAGAGCCATGGGAAAGCAGCTGTGAGTCCGTCCTGGATGCTTTCATTGCCTCACGTAGTTGTAGCTACTGTCTCATCTCTTCTGTTTGGCTATCATCTCGGGTATGTTGGAGTTTTCTTCTGCCTAATTGCTATCCAGCTCTTCTGTTCAAATGTTAAGCAGTGTCGGTGTTATTGTGTATGGATGCAGAGTTATCAATGGTACACTAGAAAGCATTTCAATAGACCTGGGCTTTAGTGGGGATACCATGTCTGAAGGTAAGAAGTATTAAATTCATGGCAATATTTAGCCAGTTCCATCTCTTGTATTGTTTTCATACTAACTAACTTGAATACTCCTTTCCATTGAAGGTCTTGTAGTCAGTACGTGTTTGGCGGGTGCATTTGTTGGATCTATTTTCAGTGGGTTAATAGCAGATGGCCTTGGCCGACGAAGAGCATTCCAGTTGACTGCATTACCAATGATTATTGGAGCTTCAGTGAGGTGAACTTCTCCACACCTTCCCGATTCAGTAGTTCTGTCTATTCATGTTATTGGAGGTTGGATTGGCTCTGATGGACTACTTCTTGATCATAGTGTTGAATTGTTAATATCCACAATATTTTCATGTTCTGTGTTAGATATGTTTTTTTTCATGTTGTGTTCTTTTAATGATTGGTTATCATAAATCCTTTTGAGACAGGACCTTTTGATTGTAATTGAGTTTTATTGAACCATCCTTCTTACATATGTTTTCTTTCATGTTGTGTTCTTTTAATGATTTTTGTCATAAATCCTTATAAGACAGGACCTTTTGATTGCAATACCAGAACCATCGTTCTTACATATATACATCTCATTGTTTTACGTTTCTGCACCTTTTAACGAAGCTGCCTGTATAAATTTTTACTTGATTGATTGTATAGATTTTATGATGTCTTTAAGCTTGATGATTGCTACCATAAAGAATCTTAAAAATCCATAATCTACATGGAATTTCGTAACTTTTCACTCTGACGGAGTAGTTGGCACATGAGATTGTTGCTTCTTATCTGCGTTTACTAAATTGATACAGATAAATCCATTCTGTTAACGATATCAACCAAGGTGATTCTTCCTTTTGGATTGAATTAGATAGATTTGACCACATGAATGTGGTCTTAGTTTCCCTCTTTAGTTAATTCAGTCCTTTTCTTGTGTTTTTTTCTTCTTCTTGAAAGCTATTTCTGCCATTATTTGTTTTTTGTAAGTCTGGTCATTTCTGCTAACCTTCAGTGCACTAGCAAAGAGCCTTGGAGGTATGCTTGTAGGAAGGTTTTTTGTCGGAATTGGGATGGGGATTGGCCCACCGGCAGCAGCTTTGTATGTTGCTGAGGTACAAGAGATTCATTGTCTATTATCTGACATCGAATTAATGTGGTTGCTTTGATATGATATCTAGTTGTCTTTAATCAAAACAATTGCAGGTTTCTCCAGCATATGTAAGAGGTACATTTGGGAGTTTCACTCAGATTGCAACTTGCTTTGGACTGATGGGAGCCTTCCTCATTGGCATTCCTGCAAAAGAAACCAAGGATTGGTAAGTTGGAGGAACATTTAGGTAATGCATCGGTCGGACCGTGACATGTTTGATTTACTCAGACTGACTCTCTATTTCGACAGGTGGCGCATTTGTTTCTGGGTTCCGGTTATTCCTGCTGCACTACTTGCTATATGCATAGAACTTTGTGCTGAGAGTCCTCACTGGCTTTTCAAGGTTCTTAATTTACTCTTTTGTAATTATCTTGATTCTGAAAATACCAGTCCTTTGCCATAACAAAGATTTTCCTATTGAAACAGTTGAAAAATTAAGGAAATGGAAAAAGAAAGTTATTGTATAAATCTTCTCTTTGTTGATGTTATATTCGTGTGGCAGCATCATACCTTGGTATTGATTTTATAAGTGTATAAGTTTAAGATTCTGACTCCTTATTGTCTCCTTTAGTGTATAACAATTAACATTCTACCGTAGCCTTCTTTTCTGGTATATTGATTTTTTTTAGTATAAAATGTGATATTTAAGTTTAACTGGATGACATTCTATATGTGGTTTTCCCTTGTGACATACACCAGTGACATGGTCAATTCAATGTGATCTGCCCTTATTTCAGAAAGGAAGAGGAACTGAAGCTGAAATACAGTTTGAGAAACTACTTGGACCATCATATGTAAAAGCTGCCATTGCAGAGTTGTCAAAATTAGACAGAGGAGATGAAGCGGATGAAGTGAGTTTTGCAGAATTATTCCAAGGGCGCCATTCTCGGGGTAAATTATATTCCTGTTGTCATTTTTCTGCAGTATTGCTTATTCTTGCATACTTATTGAGAGATTACACTTTTTATTTCTTCATTTTACAGTTGTTTTCATCGGGTCTACACTATTTGTTTTACAACAACTATCTGGAATAAATGCTGTGTTCTACTTCTCGTCGGTTGTCTTTAAAAACGCCGGAGTTCCCCCAAATGCTGCAAACAGTAGTGTTGCAATTGTGAATTTGGCAGGTATACTATTCATTACCTTCTTTGTTGCTTTGGGTAGATCCCTTAGAGCAGCACTAACTAGGATTCAGGATCAAGTGAGGGTTCAGAAATAAGGCATAATGGTTATTTTCTACTGATCTCTTAGGTTCATTTATTGCAACTGTTTTGATGGACAAACTTGGAAGGAGGGTGCTTCTTCAAGGAAGTTTCTTGGGTATGGTAAGTGATATTAGTTTCATTGGTAGCAATTCTGTCATGCAATTCATTCTGCTTCCTTCAATCCCCAGTTTGCATTGCCTGCTGTATTGTTATGCTTTTGACTTGTTTGAGACTGCTACGAGTGATGATAGATTGATGATACGTTGACAGTACCATATGACAAAATACAGTAATACAAACCTAAAATCATCAATCTTTTTTGTTTTAATTTTAATATTTATTTTCCATTTCCTGATTATTTTCTTTAATTTTCCAGATTTCCACCTAGTTCCAAGGAACTTCTCCATTATGTAGTCCGCTTTCACATGTTTCCATCACTTGTAGGAGTTAGTTGCTTGGTTTCCATTTTAAAAAGAAGGGCTGCATTTTTATTACTTCAGACATGAATATGGACACTGAATAGTGATAATAATTTAAGGACTCCTCAATTTCCGTGTGCCAGATTCTTGGGTTCAGATTTATATATCTTAACTTCCATTTTTCGGTTCCTAACAATCTAACATACAGACTGTACTAAAGTTTTTAGTTATTGTAGGATAACCATGAATCCTTGTAGACTTGCTTGTTAGTCCATCTTATTACAAATCACTTCACCCAAAAGGCATGCTAAGTTGTTGCTTTACTGATAAAATCTTAAAGACATGGACGAGTCATCTCAAAATAGTTAAAATGCATTGATTTTCTTCATATATTATTTTTAAGTAGATTTGTGATGCTCGCTAACTCTGTTGAGATCATAACACGTTCAGGCCGTGGCAATGGTCATAGAGGTCAGTGCAACAGGCTCCTTTGCGTCGAGCACAGGAGCAGTGTACCTTTCTGTTGGTGGCATCTTGATGTGAGTATTCATATATTTAAGCACTTTCTCCTTTGTCCAAAAGACCAAAAGGAAGATGAAACAAAAAAAATATAGCAGTTGCTCAGTCAGAATACAGTTTCCTTAAATATTAACAGCAAGTGATCTTCTTTATCGTTTGCAGGTTTGTTATTGCATTTGCTCTGGGAGCTGGCCCTGTGCCTAGTCTTCTACTGTCTGAAATACTTCCAAACCGGATTAGGGCAAAGGCTATGGCCTTTTGCATGGCTGTTCACTGGGTAATTGTGGAATAAAAACTGAGACCTATAAAGATTTATCAAACCGAAGGCCTGTTTGGTATTCATATCTAGATATCAATATTTCAGATATTGGTAACGGTATCTAGATCTGGGTATGAGATTAAAATCCGAAATCTTTGTTTGGTAGATTTTAGTATATGAATGACAACACTTATAACAGATAAATTTTATAAAGATTTTCCTCTAGGGAAAGAGTTTTGGGGAGAAAGAATGGAAGAGGGAGGTGACATATAAGATATGGGAAACCGCTAGTTTTTGGAGTATATATAAAAAAAAAGAAGAGTATATCAAGATATCAGACCATACACTAGGTATAAGTTTTTTTTTTTAATGTAGATACCCATATATGATCTCAAGATATATGGATACCAAACAAGCCTCGAATGCTATGGAATATTATTGACTAGTTCTTAATCTTGGTTACTTAGTATCATTGATCATACGTAATGAACTTGTTTGCCATGCCTTACAGGTGATAAATTTCTTTGTCGGTTTGCTATTCTTGCGCTTACTGGAACAACTCGGGCCAGAACTCTTATATTCTACCTTTGCTACCTTCTGTTTGATAGCAGTCCTTTTTGTGAAGAGGAACATATTGGAAACCAAAGGAAAAACACTCCAAGAAATCGAAATGGCGCTCCTTCTTCCTGTCCAATGAAGGTAAATATCACTATACAACTCAAAATGGTTTGACCTGTAAATTAACTGAACTAAAAGCTGATTTGATAAGAAAAGAAAACTTAAATTTTATTCTGAAGCACGGATTGGAACTCCCTGTTGATCCTCATAAGTGAAAAGCGAGAAGACTCGAAAGAGGAGCTGTGGAGGATACCGGGTAATTCCGATGACTCGAACGGGCGCAGGTGTATATTGATGAGTGAAGAAGTCTTGTTTTGGCAGTGACAATGGCCGATACGGGCTTACAGTTTTGTTTTCTGATGAGTAAAATGGCTTCATATATAGTTACCGGTGGCAAGTATGACGTAAGTTAAAATAAATGACGTCATGTTTTCGAACCATGGAATTTTACATGCTTGCATGTTTTTCTTTTCGGTTAATTCTTCTTTATAATATGTTAAGAATTATGTCACCGGTGAGATTTTCATATGAAAAAACCTCTTCCAAGGGCAAACAATAATATAATAATAATAATAATGGTAGAATGTGAAAAGAAAATTGAAAATTGAAATATAGAGATGTAAGAGCTAGACTTTGTTCATTATTGAATTATGGGTTGAGAGTACAAACAAACGAAAGATGCTCAGTGGCTATTCGTTGTTGCTTACCATCTTGTTCAATTGATGAATCATGTGTGATCCCATCATCTTAAAATCTTATATTACACTATAATTTTGGTTTTTATTGTAAGCCCATATGGTCCGTCGGCGTCTGAATTTTACCCATCGGATTTCATAGTCGTTTTCGGATTTGTGGTTGTCGAAGTTGCTTAAAGGTTTTCAGTTCTCACCGAAACCTAAGTTTAAGGTGTACACAATTGTTTCATAGATGCCCTCGTGTTCTTTCTCCAACAATTCCATTACTCAATTAGGTCCTAAAGCTCTGGCTCCACTCCATTCCCTCGATGGTTCTTGTGTTTCGGTGTCTCTATCTTCGTCCTCGGCGTAAAGTAACACAACTTTAAAGTAATTTATCAAAATACAGAAAAGGGCAAAAGAAACATGTACAATAATCTTAGTAATTTATCAAAATACAGAAAAGGGCAAAAGAAACATGTACAATAATCTAAGATGTTTTTGGGGCATAATGGAAAACAAATGTGATAATTTACCAAAAAGATGGCTAATAATCTACCCAATAAACTTCATTAAAAAAAAATAATCTTATGGATATTTGTCAAAGTCCGATAGACATGAACTGGTAGAGTGAGGGTCGTGTGCATACGAGCGCATATGCGCATTAGGCTCAAGCCCCACACATTAACCGATGAGGTTCCGTCCTAAAATCAATTGACAATAGGAGAAATATACCGACCTTATATAGTAGAATTGGAATGTTCACAACTTACAACTTTCGATGTAAGAATTTTTATCTCCAACACGTCCATATTTCAAATAACACAAGCTTCAAAAAAATATGAAAAATCTTTTAAAAAATAAAAAAAAATTTACGTAATAATGCGCACACTCGAGACCACACCCTAAATGCATGATAATCCTGAACTTGGCTTTTCACAATGGAATGGGACAAACATTTTTAAGAAACAATTTGGTTTACTAGGCTTTTTCTAGTTTTGTGTTTAGTAAATGTACCCCTTGAGAGAAGAGTGTGTAGAGTTTGAAAATAAATACAAAAGGTTGGGGTACATTTACTTAGTTGAAACATTAAAAAACCTAGTTATTACTCTAGTTTTTCAAAAAGGTCTAGTTACCAAAATTGCCCAACATTTAATTGTTTGTTGATTTCGTTCCTACGGTTGTTCATGGCGAATTTATAGTAGGAATAGTTGTATCTTTAATATGCGTATGTAATTATGTAAATATGTGCATGCGCAACCTAATGTAGAGGGTAGATAAGAAAGTTGATTTCTTAGAGATTTGACTTGAATATAAATCGGACACCGAACGCTTATTTTCCGTTTCCTATGATCTAGTTCCGAACGTCAAAGATCCTCGATATGATGGATTGAACCCGAAACCCGTATGTGAGTCATGCCAATCGTCGATCAAAGAAAAATGTTACACAACAAGATACTTGGCAATAGAGCTTATTTAGTGTCTCTAATAAGAGACTTAGGGTCATTGTACAAGCTCAACCGAACTTTGACTTGCTTAAACCCGTCTCGTTCATAAATGATCAGAGTCCGACTCCGATTCTAAATTTTAGTAGATTTTGTTTAATATATATGTGAACGGGTTTGAGCCAAATCCGAATAACTAGCTCAAAAAGTAAATATTCTTTCAGTGTTATTTTATCTTAACGAGTTGAACTTTAACACGCTCAACTCGATCTTTGAACCTAAACTTCAACCCTTCATGATCTCACTTTTCTTTTCCTCTACCTCCACTCAAATCTCACTTCCATGAACCATTCATGATCTCACAAGCTTCATAATAGCATTAAAGAATTTGACATATATAGTAAAGCACAATTGAGGATGGAGTGAGATAAGATAGCAAACCCTAAAAAAAAGTGCCTTATTATATGTCTACTTACCTAAAACTCGTCGGTCACCAACCTTTCCATCTTATGATGGCCTTAAGTAATGACAATCAAATCCCACTTTGAGAATATATAAATAATTAAAATTTCCGACCTACCACCTCTAGTACAAATCATTACATAATACACCAACCTAGTATAATAAAATTATGTATATATATAATTAAAATTTATTGATATATTTGTTTATAGAAAAAACTACCTAATACCCCATCTTTTAGACTGATTAACTTTAGTACCCTGTCATTTAAACTAGCAGAACGGTACCTTACTTATTGAGTCCAACTAAAGATTAGTAACTGAATTACTATTCACACGTTAAGGTAACATATCAATGTTGAAAATATGTAGTAATGTAAGCTTTATGTCTAAAGGTAGATGAACAATTTTGCCCCTGATATTTAACACCGATCTGTAACTTAACGTGTGAACAAAATCCATGTACTAATCTTTGGTCGGGCTCAATATGTGAGGTATCGTTCTAATAGTTTAAACGACATAGTACTAAAGTTTAGTCAGTCTAAAAGATGGGATATTGTTTAGACAATTTCCTATTGTTTATATTAATAGTTATATTTAGAATAAATTGTAGAAAATTTGTTTTGTTTTGTTTTTATATCATCAATTTTATTTCCATGATTTAAATCAATGGATTAACGTTAAGATAAAAATCCATCAAATTCATATATTAGCATTTCAAGACATATACAAAAAAAAAACACTCTCTTCTCTCTCATACTCCCTTAGTCCACCGGAGTAGGCGCAACCTGCTCCTCCCCCGTGCGGCCTCCCGGCTGCACCCCTTCCCCTCTCCCCCCCCCCTCCTCCCGGAGATGGGTGGTCCCAAACGATCTAAGAAACTCTCAGTCAAGATCTCCGAACTCCATCTCAGCCCTAAGCTCAACCAAAAGAAATCCACTGATCCGCCTAGCCCCTTTGAAGTAGTGCCGGAAGACCTGATTCGTTCCAACAACACCCGTCTTGGGATGCCTCCGACCCACCAACCCCCTGAGATCACATCTCAGATCTCATTCCCTCCCCTACCCAATTCCCCTCGTGCTGGTACCAGGAACCCTCCTCCTGGATCGGTTGAAAAACCTGTTGTATGCCACTGTTCAGATGGAAACCCTCCACTGCATGCTACTGTTAACCCCCAAATCAACACTTCACCAACTGCTGTCAATGACAACTCCAACCCCTCCCCTGTCGGCTCGACAGATCAAAACACACCCAACCCCACCAAGGTCACTGAAGTGCCAGCTCCCCACCCAAACCCTTCAAATTCGGACCTTCCAGCTCCCCA